>JAYESA010000011.1:75369447-75416947 GCA_036927795.1 Iris macrosiphon | reverse complement strand
GTCAAGAGTCTTCAACTTGTAGATCCTTGCTCCTCTTTGTAGATCCTTGCTTCCTCCTTGTTCTAATAGCCTCCAATAATGAATAGGGAAAGAATTAGAAAGAAATTTGGGTAGGGATTGGTGTAGGAATGAAGGAATTTGGAAGAGAAAAATTCTAGATCTAGATTTGGAATAAAAAATAAAAAGAGTCTCTCTCCACTCCCAATGTGGTCGGCCTCTACCCCCTCCTCCAAGCTACTATAAAATATCCACAATACCCCTTGGGGCTTGTTATGAAGAAATTAATTAAGGAGGGAAGGTTCTATTCTAATTGGCTTAACTAATTAATTCATCCTCCTAATGAATGAGATTACTATTGGGCTCAATTTTAACTAGAATTAAATGTTGGTCCATGGATCTAATCTAAACTAGTTAGGTCCAATAACATGAGTCCAAAATAAAATCTAATAATAAATAAATAATACAATAAATAAATATTCAACATGCACAATATTTAATTAATTATGAAATGACCAAAATACTCTTTCTTAGAAAATGTGGTAGTGACAGTGATGGTGCTGACGTTCGGGGTACTGGTCCTCCCTCATTGTTCTGTCCACGAGACCTCTTTCGATCCACTCTTCTTGATGCCATCCTCTGGAAAGTAAGCTCAACCCTCTTGGATGCTATCAATACCGCCTCGAAGGTCTGGTAGTCGTGCACCTCTACCATGTGTAAGATCTCCAAGTGAAGTCCCTATTGGAACCTCATTGCTCTCTCCAACTCCGTTGCCACCATGGTTGGAGCAAATCTACTAAGTCGACAAAACTCTTCCGCATAGCCGTCTACTGTCCTACCTGCTTGCTTGAGGTTAATGAACCTTTGTTGCAACTCACACTTAGCTACAATCCCAAAGTACTTCGCCCTGAACTGGGTCCTGAAATCCACCCATGAAATAGAACTCCTAAATTCTACCTCCATCATGGTCCACCAATCTCTTGCCAAATCTTGGAGTTGTAGGCGAACCAGGTCAACATGTTCCTCGGCCAAAACTTTAGCCGCTGTCAGAATGGTCTCAATATCCTGGAGACAATCGTCTACCATGATTTCATCCTCCGTGCCATCGAAATATCTTGGGTATAGTCTGCAAAATCTAACAGATGTCCCATAATCTGTTCTCTCGCCTCGTTCCAGGACTGTCTGCAATCTTTGGTTCAACAGGATATTCTGTTCCTGCTGCTAGAGTTATTGTTGGTGATGTTGCTATTATTTTTGTTGTTGCACCACCATCTGGTGTTGTTGGGCAGCCAATAATTCATGGATAATCTCTAGCAAAGCCGGGATATCCAATACCGTCGATACTACGGGAGGTATGGGAACACTTGGTGTAACACCCCGTTCTGTTCAAGCGGACTGCCGATTCAAACGGTAAAAGTGTAATATCATGACCCGCTTTGCTCAGGCGAGAATACTCGTTTGAGGCAAGGATACCCAGACTTGTCCCTACAAGATTCTAGCTTAATCTTTCAGAAGCTCGCTTGACGTATCGCTCAACCGAGACGAATCATCGCTAAGGTGGGTGGCTACGGTGAACTTGTCTTTTCTTAGCCAACACACATAAAATCTGGAATGATACATGCTAGTCGCTAGGTGAATCACCCCCTACATGCTAATAAGAATACAACGCACCTAACTAAGAGAATAATCCTAACTTGTATTGCTTGTGCTAGAATATGGAAATGAAATATTGCTTATATTCAGACCCTCGCATGCTGCCCTAGATCATGTCGCCCCGGAAGTCCCTTATGGTATCACCCCTCGGCTTACCTCCGGGCCAGAGCAAAACGTAAATGATTATGTATATTGCCTCGTTCGATTGCTTGTCGCATAAACTATGCCTCAAATTGTGTAATGTTGTGCATGTCATGCATTCATCTAGTTTTCCTCGAAAGACTATCTAATAGTCGTTCCGTGCAAGAATGAACCTGCAAGTATCCGGGACCGTTAGGTCACCAAGGCAATCCCCGTCCCAGGGGAAATACATCAAGGCAAGTCATTCACTGAACAAAGAATCAAGATTCAAGCATCTCGTGTACTCGTGTTCCCGTATTCTCGTGAAATTGGAAAGACCAACAATTGTATGTCGCGGACAACTCGAAAATGAGGTACAGTTCCACGAACGGTCACCGGGGCACTGGGGCCAATCCGTTCCGGATGGAACTTCACGTGTAGTCCATCGTGTGTTGGCGAGATGGTTTACAGCGCATCGTGTACTTTCGTTGTATTCTATTTTGGCCTTGGACTCTTCATGTGCGATCATTCGTGTGCAGAAGATGGTTCCTAGCGCCTCTTGTACTTATCGTTGTGTTCCATTCTCGTCTGCGATCGGTCCTTTATGGCTATGCCAGCGACTCATGTTCATATAGATAAGTCATCCTCGCTTAGCGGCTATCCGCGTGCGAGTCATTGTATCGCATCGAAGAATAACTAAGCACTCAAAATATTGTCCCGTTCAATGACTCGTGCTTGCATATGCTATTGCCCTGGTTGTCATCATGAATGCTCGTGCTTGAATTAATAATGTTTGCCTTGGACAGGGAAGGCCAAATGGTAAGTTGGTAAGTCTCGCCGTGTTTTCTCTTATATCGCACAGCGCACTGCCACACGAGTTAGGCTATTCAAATCTTTGCATGAAACTGATCCTAAGGCAACTAGAAAGACAACTTAATAGTTGGTGTACAGAACCTATATTACGTATTTGGATTTGTCGAGCGGGCGAATAGCCTCCCCGCCAGTGGATTCAATGTACTGATAACCCACCAGATCGTTTGCAGGTCGCGGGAGAACCTCGTTCGGTGCGGATGCCTCCTTCGTGTGTGCTAAGACGTGGAGATCACTCTGAAGCCTTGGAGCGCTGTGTCCGGAACTGAAGTACATATACAAGACATAATGTTGGAACATTGCCTGAACATCGCCTGTACAATCATTCCACAATTGTAGCCACTTGGCACGCTTTTATTGTTTTAGAGAGAGAGGCTTGAGCGACTTGTAATCTCGGCCATGCGCCGCCTATAACACTTGTTTATATCAATAAAGAGTTGCTTTACTTCAACTTGTGTTATTCAATGCTTCCACTATATTGTCGACTCAGTGAACTCGTTACCAAATCGCTTATGCATTTATGATTCCGCTGCACTCGGACAATCTGTGCGACTCTGTGGCTTAGAACTCTTACCGCCAGCCAATGAACCAAGGCCTTGCACGGGCGTGGCTCACGCTCGTACGGCATCATGCCCGGATGGGTCAAAGCGATTGTTCCGCGGGAGCATTGGCGCGGTGATTTTCGCCTAGCGGGAACGGCCGATTTAGCCTGCGGGAGATCGGGGTGTGACAGGTTGGTATCAGAGCCTGGCTTATACGCCTTTAGACTTTGTTTCAATTCTCACAGTTTCGAAAGCTCGTTCGTGGGTTATGTGCACGCTCTCTCTCAATGCCTCAATGGGATGTTCCAAACAATAAGTCTAAATACTTTCAAAAAAGTGCATTAGAATAATATGATTGCTTGTATAAATTGTGATGCTAGGGCCTTTGTGCCGACCTGTGCAGACCCTTGAAATTGTCGCAAGTAGCTCGTCCGATTTCACTATCTCTAAGTTTGGTTGAATGCATATGTTTGAGGGACGCCTTGAACTTGTGCACGATCCAAGACTCAAGAAAATGTGAAACTCGAGTGCTAAGACTTTGCTATCGCCGAGTTAGTGAAATGCATGTATTAGAGGGGCACTTCGAGTATGTGTACGATCCACACTCGCGATATGCTGATCTCGAATGCTTGTGCAAGTGAATATCCAAATGAACAAGTACAACGACTTGTATAGGTTTGCCTCAGCCTTGTATCGTTAAATCAAAATTGATTGAAACGTACTGTTTGTCCTCAGTAAGTCTCGATGACGAGACTTTTTCTGAGTTGGGTAGGATGTAACACCCCGTTCCGTTCAAGCGGACTGCCGATTCAAACGGCAAAAGTGCAATGTCCCGACCCGCTTTGCTCAGGCGAGAATACTCGTTTGAGGCAAGGATACCCAGACTTGTCCCTACAGGATTCCAGCTTAGTCTTTCAGAGGCTCGCTTGACGTATCGCTCAACCGAGGCGAATCATCGCTAAGGTGGGTGGCTACGGTGAACTTGTCTTTGCTTAGCCAGTACACATAAAATCTGGAACGATACATGCTAGTCGCTAGGTGAATCACCCCCTACATGCTAATAAGAATACAACGCACCTAGCTAAGGGAATAATCCTAACTTGTATTGCTTGTGCTAGAACATGGAAATAAAATATTGCTTATATTCAGACCCTCGCATGCTGCCCTAGATCATGTCGCCCGGGAAGTCCCTTATGGTTTCACCCCTCGGCTTACCTCCGGGCCCGAGCAAAACGTAAATGATTATGTATATTGCCTCATTCGATTGCTTGTCGCATAAACTATGTCTCAAATTGTGTAATATTGTGCATGTCATGCATTCATCTAGTTTTCCTCGGAAGACTATCTAATAGTCGTTCCGTGCAAGAATGAACCTGCAAGTATCCGGGACCGTTAGGTCACCAAGGCAATCCCCGCCCCAGGAGAAATGCATCAAGGCAAGTCATTCACTAAACAAAGAATCAAGATTCAAGCATCTCGTGTACTCGTGTTCCCGTGTTCTCGTGTATCTCGTAAAATTGGAAAGACCAACAATTGTATGTCGCGGACAACTCGGAAATGAGGTACAGTTCCATGGACGGTCATCGGGGCACTGGGACCGATCCGATCCGGATGAAACTTCACGTGTAGTCCATCGTGTGCTGGCAAAATGGTTTGCATTGCATGGTGTACTTTCGTTGCATTTCATTTTGGCCTTGGACTCTTCATGTGCGATCATTCGTCTGCAGGAGATGGTTCGTAGCGCCTCTTGTACTTATCGTTGCGTTCCTTTCTCGTATGCGATCGGTCCTTTATGGCTATGCCAGCGACTCATGTTCATATAGATAAGTCATCCTCCCTTAGCGGCTATCCGCGTGCGAGTCATTGTATCGCATCGAAGATCAACTAAGCACTCAAAATATTGTCCCGTTCAATGACTCTCGTGCTTGCATATGCTATTGCCCTGGTTGTCATCATGAATGCTCGTGTTTGAATTAATAATGTTTGCCTTGGACAGGGAAGGCTAAATGATAAGTTGGTAAGTCTCGCCGTATTTTCTCTTATATCGTACGGCGCACTGCCACACGAGTTAGGCTATTCAAATCTTTGCATGAAACTGATCCTAAGGCAACTAGAAAGACAACTTAATAGTTGGTGCACGGAACCTATATTACGTATTTGGATTTGTCGAGCGGGCGAGTAGCCTCCCCACCAGTGCATTCAATGTACTGATAACCCACCAGATCGTTTGCAGGGTGCGGAAGAAACTCGTTTGGTGCAGATGCCTCCTTCGTGTGTGCTAAGGCGTGGAGATCACTCTGAAGCCTTGGAGCACTGCATCCGGAACTGAGGCACATATACAAGACATAATGTTGGAACATTGCCTGAATATCGCCTGTACAATCATTCCATAATTGTAGCAACTTGACACGCTTTTATTGTTTCAGAGAGAGAGGCTTGAGCGACTTGTAATCTCGGCCATGCGCCGCCTGTAACACTTGTTTATATCAATAAAGAGTTGCTTTACTTCAACTTGTGTTATTCAATGCTTCCGCTATATTGTCGACTCAGTGAACTCGTTACCAAATCGCTTATGCATTTATGATTTCGCTGTACTCGGACAATCTGTGCGACTCTGTGGCTTAGAACTCTTACCGCCAGCCAATGAACCACGGCCTTGCACGTGCGTGGCTCACGATCGTGCAACATCATGCCCGGATGGGTCAAAGCGATCGTTCCGCGGGAGCGCTGGCATGGTGATTCTCGCCTAGCGGGAACGGCCGATTTAGCCTGCGGGAGATCGGAGCGTGACACCTGGGGCCTGCTGCTCTGTCCCATTCATCGCGGGTTCAACTCGAATCCTTTGTTGGGGTTCCACAGAATTTCGTTCCACTGGCAACTCTGTCTCTCTCATTTTTGCAGCATAGGGGAAAAAAAAGCCCTAAAGAAAAGCACAAGAAATATAAAGAACAGGACGAGAAGGAATAAAGAAATAATTAATCTGGAAGAATTTAAGCTGTTTGATTGAGACTTCCCCACAAGTCTGAAGAACAGACCTACATGGGCCACCACTAAAACCTTGTCACGCCCCAGTACCGAAATACAGAGATGGACATGGCCAGCTACCCCGTACAAGGAACTATACGTCGTTCAACGATCCCGGCTATATAAGACAAGGGAGTGTATGCTACAATCAAGTCTCCTAGGGTCAAGAACTTTTATGTCTTAATCATTCAAACAAGATACAATAAGCATAGAGCATATATGATAAGAAATAAGGCATCCCAAACGCTTTCTTAAAATATTCTGGAGTCCAGCTGTACAAAATAAGAAGCTAGAAGAGTAACAAAAGTACATGACAGTGATCAGCAATAGTCTAATTTAATACAATCATGTATGGAAAACTAATATCCAGATGAGTCGGCTAACATGTGCCGGTGGCTAAACGCCCAAAATAAGTAAATGTGCAAGACGAGCAGGGAAGAAGAAAATTCACTCGCTATCCCAAGCGACCATATTCCTGGTGTACGACATTAGTTGGAGGAAAGTACGCTAGATCCTCAGGTACTGGCTCGAAACCTGGCCATGCAAAACCAGTAGGGATAGACCCCAAATAGTAAGTACCACAAAGGAAGCACGAAATGGAGAAACAAAAACCCAAGGAAAATATATAATAATACATAGGTTCAGTGTTTTAACTTAGGTCCATGGCATATCCTAGAATAAAGGCTAAACTCTACAACCAAATATGGACAAGGGTTGAATCATCACACTATGATAATCTACTTCCCTAGGCTACAAGTTGAATAATACAATGATAACCAAATCCATTTCTTATATCGGCCAATCATTTATATAGCTTGTTATTTTGTGGAGTCTGAGGTTATCTCAGAATAATGCATAATAAGTATCCTCAGATCACGCCAGTGCCGAACAAGAGCTAACCGAACCAATATAATAAAATAAATACTTGCAGGATGTTCCAGTCCCCCATAGGGCCACTGTGCTAAAAATATGGTATTAGCAGTTTCAGTGTTCCTATATTGAAACAGGAGCTCAGAATAGTAATAGTCAGATACTGCACTCCACTAAGGCAGATGATATACAGTATCTGTAGTGGCCAGCCCACAGCGCACTTAGAATGAATCTATGTGGAAAAGTTCGTTGGCATGATCTCGGGATACCGTTCCCTCCAAATGTTACTTCCACTTTTAGTTACTTAATTAGCCCTATGTTATGCTTGAAATCTCAAGGCGTAGTCACATGAGAATTTTTCTTAAGATGTCGTACAAAGTAGGGGAACGCTAGATACGAATCCATGGAAGTAAAATATTGATTCACCCAAGCGTGTATGCAACGTTCATACAATCAATATCCTAGCCACGCTTTGGTAGTTGACTCGCTTATTATGCCCATACTAGGGAAATAATATATATATATATATATATTTATAATATCACGCATTAAGGAATTTGGAGGTATTCTCGATGCATAACCCAATTATAATCTCTTAACACGTGACAGGATATGTCGCACCTCGGCGCACATTAAAACATGAACCATAATTAGGCAATAGGGGTATCAACAAGGATACAATATTCGAGTCCAATTACCAATATACATCGGGTCACATGAATCAAGAAGACATTCAATCAATAGGCAGGGCCACATGGGTCTCTAGGCCTCATGGAAAATTCATGCCGCATGACAATCCTGGCCTCATATGAAGTCAGGGCCGCATATGAAGTCAGGGCCGCATAGAAAGTCAGGCCGCATAAAGTCAGGCTGCATGAACCACTTGGCCGCATGCTCAGGGTTAAGGTATACTCCTTGGGATAATTGTTGAAATGACAGTCAAAAAAGTAAAGTGTCAGTAATGTGACTTAAAGAAACTGATATGACTGAGGTGACAAGCCATAAAGTGTGTCAGGAAGAAAAGACACAACTAAAAAAATAATTGCCAACGGTTTAGAACCATGTGTCCAAGAAATAGGGGCCGCATGTTCTCCTGACCGCATAGGTGTCGGTGCCGCATGGGGTTAAATGTCGCATGAAGTCAGTGCCGAATGGAGTTCTCTAGGACTTAGCGACATTTTTATTCGTTTAGTGAGTGAAAGCACAAGGTGTTCAAGGACACTATGCAAATAAGCAGTCATGCGTCCAACAAGATGGATGCATGTTGTCAATATGCGGCAAGAGTTTAGGCCGCATAACCCTCTCGGGCCGCATGGCACTCTCAACCGCATAGCTCACTAGCCGCATAAAGACTTCGTCTTCTCCAACAACAGGTTCAGCCATGGCAGAAAAGCTCTAAAAACTAAAATCTTGTTTTGTTCATAAAATCCTCATTTTAAGTCCAAATCGGGTAAAACAAGAGCCAAAATGCTCCAAATTGAAAGTTGTATCATGTAGCAAAAATTGGTTTTCAAAGACACAAGTTTAATAGATTAAAAAAAAAACTCATAAAATCCATAAAAATCCTAAGTTTAGAAATATAGATCTACCACTAATCCATATATCAAAACATAAAACTCCAAGAACTAAAAGTACTTAGAAATACATAATAAATATAATGGAACAATAATATGAAGGGTTTCTCCATTTCTCAAACAAGGTGTACTTGCCTATGGAAATGGGGAGAGAAAACTAAAGAAGAGGAAGTAATGAAGAAGAAGAGAGAGAGAGAGAGAGAGAGAGAGAGAGAGAGAGAGAGAGAAAATGATGGGTTATATATGGTAGGGTTTGAGGGTTGAACCAAAGGTTCTTATGAGATGAACCAACCCACAAAATAAACCATGAACCAAGTTAAACCAAAGAATGGGTCTAGTCTCCATGCACATGCAACTATGCTAAAATAAAAATATGTTTCAAATACATATATCTTGAACGGGGAGTGACAATTGTGAAAGATATTTAGATAGTATTGATGACCTAGACATCGTTCTACCGTCGATGTTGCGACGTAGGGTAGACGTACCTACGTACTCGTGCACCTACATCAGGTACGGGTCGTGATATTTCTTACTTGCATGATAATTAGGTTTCATGGAGACTAGACCCATTCTTTGATTTAGATTGGTTCATGGTTTATTTGTTTGGTTGGTTTGCTCATGAGTTTGACCCATGGTCTAAACCTCAAGCCCTAACTATATAAGTCAATATCTTTCTCTTTCTTCCCTCATTCTCTTATTTTTCTCTCTTTCTTTATTTTAGGTAAGTACACATTGCATGACATGGAGAAACTCTTAGATTTTAATTCTTTATTTTTTCTTGTATTTTATTTGTCTAATATGTATACTTTATGATTTTAAGCACTTTTAATACTTGAAGTTTTCAGTTTTGATAGGTGGATTTGGCTAGATCAATATTTTTAGTTAAGAGTTTTCATGGGTTCTATGAGTTTTTCTTGTTTTTTATATACTTAAACTTAGTATCTTTGAAAACTAATTATTCCATGTTGTAGAGCATTCAATTTCGTACAATTTTGACTTTTGTTTCACTTGAGTTTGAGTTAAAATAAAGTTTTTATGAAGAAAATAAAATTTTGATTTTGATCTTTTCACCATAGTTGAACTTGCTGATTAAAGAAGATGAAGTGTTCATGCGGCTAGCCACATGCAGCAAACTGTCATACGACCAAGTGATTTGTATCATGTAGCAAACTTTCATGCGGCCAAGTGATTTGCCTCATGCAGCAAATTGTCATGCGGCCAAGTGATTTGCCTCATTCAGCAGACTGTCATGCTTCCAAAGTGATTTACCTCATGCAGCAGACAATCATGTGGCCAAGTAATTTGCCTCATGCGGCAGACTGTCTTGCGGCAGACTGTCATGCGGCCAAGTGATTTGCCTCATGAAACATACTGTCTTGCGTCCAAGTAATTTGCCTCATGAGGTAGACTGTCAAGCGGCAAAGTGATTTGCTTCATGAGGCAGACTGTCATGCGGCCATGTGGTCTCATGCGCACTTTACCCTTAGTGACTTATGTGCACGAATTATTATTTCGCTTGGTTTGTTGCTTTTATTAAATTGTTTTCCATTGAATAGGTATGAGCTATATGTTGATCCTAAATTGCAAGTATTATGATTCTAAGGGAGAATGGACTTAATGACCAGACTATGTGTGAGAACTCACGAGATCAACTAATATTGTTGACTTGACTATTGGTATTTATGCTGATACACTTACTACGTGCTATGAGTTCCTACTTGCTAAGTGTTCCTACGGGATTATGTTACATATTTTACAATGAGGTGTACCTATGTGCTATACGATATATGATATGATGATATTCCTCCAGCATAGACATGATAGTTGGCTAATAACGAAGCGTGGCTAGGACTTGTGTGGATTGTTGTATCACGCTGGATGAATCCAAATTGAACTGTAAAGTGTCAAAGTGGATTCATATCTAGTGTGCCCATATCGCGGTATGACATATAAGGGGAATAAAATATGACCAAGCCATGTAATTCTAGATAATCGTAGGGTTAACTAGGCTACTAAAACTTATAGAGCAATGGGAGGGACAGAGTCCCGAGATCGTGCTTAACTAGCCACCCTCAATCAACTGGGGAGTGAAGGCTGGCCACCATTTGGATATTATTTAAATCCTCATTAGTGTATTATAATATTTGACTATTATATTGTACTATGTGTTTTATGCGATCTTAGCACGGTGGCCTTGCGAGGGACCGGTGCATAATTACTACGTACAACACGACGATTCATGGCTCGACTAGCCCTGCTAGCACATTATACGATCTGAGGATTCCTATTGCATGCATAATACCTCTGGGATAACCCAGGCTCCACCTAGCAAGCCGTACAAGTGATTGGCCGATACTTTAATTGAACTTGTTTGTGGTTGTATCTTCTGTTGAATAGTTTAGTGATACAGACTATCATGCTACGATGGTCTAACCCTTATCCCTGTTTGGTTGTAGGATTAGATTTTTGTATCACGATATGGACCTAAACTATAAGACAACTATATATATATATATATATATATATATATATATATATATATATATATATATATATATATATATATATGTATGTTTATTTCTCTCTGGTTTTGTTTCTTCATTCGTGCTTTCTTTGTAGTACTTGCTATTTGGGATCTAACCCCACAGGTTTTGCATGGCCAGGTTTAGAGCCAGCACCCAAGGATCCAACATACCCCTCTCTGAACAATGGCATGCATAAGACAGATGGCCGCTGGGGGACACTAGTGGGTTTCTTCTTTCCTGCTCGATATTATATATTTTCTCTTTTGGACGTTTAGCCACCGACACTTGTTAGTCGTAGATCTGGACATTTAGTTTTCTTACATGATTGTAATTAATCAGACTGCAGCTGATCATGGTCATGTACTTTTATAACTTTGTCAGCTTCTTATTTTGTACAGCTAGTTTGTAGAATGTTTTGATGGGGCGATTGTGACATCTTTTAGCTTTATCATACATGTTCTATGATTACTATTCTTGTTTAACAGATTGAGACAATAAATATTCTGTATGACCCTAAGTGACTTGCTTGTAGTATGCATCCCCTTGTCTAGTTACAACCGTGACGGTCATACGACGTATAGTACCTTGTACGGGATAGCTGGCCATGTCCGTCTCCGTATTCCGGTAATGGAACGTGACAAGGTTTTAGTGGTAGCCCATGCAGGTCTTTACTTTCAGACTTGTGGGGTGTTATGGTCATAGGAGCCTCAATCAAATATGTGCCTTTAAAATCCTGAATTCGTTCTTATCGATGTCCTGTTTGACTATCGAATCAATTGCTTCTTTGATCCTTCCCGTCCTGTTCATGATGTCTCTTGTCCTTTTCTTTAGGGCTTCTTCAGTTACTGGAGCAGCAAATCTGGTAGGTCAGGATCCCCCTGGGCCACAGAAAGAGGCAACACCTACTCTGAGTCTGGTCCGGGTTGAGCTAGTAATTGAGCAGGTTGGGATAGTCGAACTAGTAGAATATCATATTGAATGACAAACCCCAGAGATCCTAATGTCTCCTGTCATACCAGCGGTACTTGACACTCCGACATTATTAGAGATCATCCGAGGGATGTTAGCAACTCAGTAGCATCAGCAATTTTGGCAACAGAAACAAAATGTCTTACTGAATCAAGGGTTATAAACAGCTCTAGAGAGAGGCGGAAGGAAATATTTGGGGGCATAGGTCATATTTTGCCGACTTAACTCAAGATACTTTGATGGAACGGAGGACGCCATCACGGCAGACGCGTGGCTCCAAGACATCGATACCTATCTCTTGGGACAGTTTTAGTAAACGGTTTTAGGATAAGTATTTTGGAGTCGTAGCACAATATGAGCTATAGCAGAGGTTTATCGGTCTTAAGAGGCCGGTAGGACTGTAGACGGGTATCAGTCGAGTTTTACAGGATGACTAGATTTGCTCCGACTATGGTGGCTAAGGAATCAGATAGAGCGATAAGGTTCCAACAAGGACTTTATCTGGAGATTCTACAACTAGTAGAGGGGTACAACTACCAGACTTATAAAGAAGTACTTATAGCAGCTCGAAGGCATGAGCTTACTATATAGAGGCAGTCGGTGAGGACGGGAGGTCAGAAGAGGTCTCATGCTCAAAGTAGAGGAGGTGGAGGAGTACCTCAAACGTCAGTACCATCACCTGGCATTCGTATTTATGATTCAGAGCCACAGAGGGCATCAATTTTGACAATGACAACACCAGCTTGACAAAAGCCGAGGAAGCAACAACAACAGCAGTGCTAGGGAGCACCAATGGGATGTACTTACTATGGCAAGGGAGGCCACACTAGAGATGTGTATAGGGGAACAAATTGGCTGTGTATGAGGCATGGTAGTCCAGACCACCGGATTGCCAATTGTCTGATGGTATAGAGGCCAGGAGGGCCAGTCCAACAATTTCCAACACTGCCAGCACCAGGGGCAGTTCATCACAGAGGGCCGACAGTAGTAGTATGGCCATTAGCTCAGCATCTGTTACCAACGCAGGCTCAGATATACAAACAACAGAGGAACCAATAGCAGGGCCAGAAGAGGCCACACTAACGTGTCCAAGGGATGTAGCAGCATGTAGCGCAGCAGGGACATGTAATTACTTTGTCTCTAGGGGAGGCTTTGGCATCAGGCGACATGGTGGAAGGTAACATCTTTGTCTCATCTTATTCTACTTTAGCATTATTTGATTCGGGTGTATCTCATTCTTTTATATTTGCACGATATACGATACGATTAGATTGGAGTTTGAGGCATTGCCAGAGTGGTTGAACATACTCACAGGTAATAGGGTCGTAGAAGTTAGTAGGCTGTGTATAGCATGTCCAATCGTAGTGTGCGGGTGTTCATTACCTGCACGGTTGATCAAGTTCCCTATGGGTAACTTTGACGTTATCCTAGGCATGGACTGGCTAAGAGACAGTCATGCTATGATAGATTGCCATAAGGGTAGGGTATTATTTAGTATCCCATGCATGGAAGACTTCGCCTTTGATAGATCTGTGGAAGACCAATATGAAGAGAGGTTTACAGGGGCAATAATAGTAGAAGAACAACTTTCCGAGATAGTCAAAAAGTTTCTAGATGTCTTAACATAAGAACTCCCAGGGCTACCACCAGTGAGAGATGTGGAGTTTTGTATAGAATTGATTCCCGGAGCAGGACTAATATCTTGTAAGGTTCATCAGATGGTACCATCAGAACTAGACAAGCTTTACCAACACGTAGAAGAGTTGAAGGCGAAGAGGTTTATCCGAACTAGTGGATCACCTTAGGGAGCTCCAGTAGTTTTAGTGAAGAAGAAGGATGGGTCAGCAAGGCTGTGTTTCGACTATAGGCAATTGAATGCAGTAACAGTGAAGAACAAGTACTCATTACCAAGGATAGATGATTTGTTTGATCAATTGAGCAAAGCTAAGGTTTTCTCCAAGATCGACCTCCGTTCAGGATATCATCAAGTAAGAGTTCGGAAGGAAGACATATCTAAGGCAGCATTCAGGTCACGATATGGGAATTACGAATACTTAGTTATGCTATTCGGATTGACTAATGCTCCACTAATATTCATGGATTTGATAAACCATATTTTTATGCCATACCTAGATCAGTTCATGGTGGTTTTCATAGATGATATTCTTGTCTATTCTAGTAATGAAGAGAAGCATGAAGAGCATCTTCGGAAGGTCATACAAATTTTGAGGGAACACCAGTTATATGCAAAGCACAACAAGTGTGAGTTCTGGTTGGATCACGTATCATTCTTCGGTTACATCATCTCTAGAGTAGGAGTAGCAGTAGACTCGAAAAAGGTTGTGGTCGTAGAAGGTTGGCCAGTTCCCAAGATAGTATAGGAGGTATATTTTCTGGGTTTGGCAGGATATTACTAAAGGTTTGTACCAGACTTCGCAAGAATTTTAGCACCCTTGACCCGATTGATGCGTAAGTATGCTAAGTTTGTGTGGTCCGCGGGATATCAGGCAGCTTTTAAAGAATTGAATAAGAGATTGATTTTGCACCAATCCCCACGCTTCCAGTAGGTCTTGGAGGATTTACAATATATTATCGTAATCCACTAATAAGGATTTAAATAATATCCAAATGGTGGCCAGCCATCACTCCCCAGATGATTGAAGGTGGCTAGTTAAGCATGATCTCGGGATTCTGTCCCTCCCAATGCCCTACAAGTTTTAGTAGCCTAGTTAACCCTACGATTATCTAGAATTATATGGCATGGTCACATGTTATTCCCCTTATATGTCATACCACAATACGGGAACACTAGATATGAATCCACTTTGACACTTGACAGTTCAATTTGGATTCATCCAGCATGATACAATAATCCATACAAGTCCTAGCATGCTTGGTTATTAGCCAACTATCATGTCCATGCTGGAGGAAAAGTATCAAATCATTTGTCGCGTAGTACGTAGGTACACCTCGGTGTAATACATGTAACATAATCGCCTAGGAACACTTAGCACGTAGGAACTCATAACACGTAGTAAGTGTATCAGCACAGATACCAATAGTCGAGTCAAGTCATCAATGTTAGTTGATTTGGTGAATTCTAGTACATAGTCTGGTCACTAAGTCTATTCTCCCTTAGAATCACAATAATTTTAATTTAGGATCAACACATAACTCATACCTATTCAATGGAAAATAATTTAATGAAAGCAATAAACCAAGTAAAATAATAATTCGTGAACATAAGTCCCTAAGGGTAAAGTGCGAATGAGACCACTCGACCACATAATAGTCTGTCGTATGAGGCAAATTACTTGGTCGTATAACAATCTGTCGCATGAGGCCAATCACTTTAGTCGCATGACAGTCTGCCGCATGAGGCAAATCCCTTGACCGTATGACAGTCTGCTGCATGAGGCAAATTACTTGGCCGCATAACAGTTTGCTGTATGAGGCCAATCACTTGGTCACATGATAGTTTGCTACATGAGGCAAATTACTTAGCCGCAAGATAGTTTGTTGCATGAGGCTGGCCGCATGAACACTTCGTCTTATCTAATCAACCATGACGGAAAGCTCAAAACTGAATTCTTCATAAAAAATTTATTTTAACTCCAAATCAAGTGAAACAAAAGTTAAAATCGTACGAAATTGAATGCTCTACCACATGGAATAATTAGTTTTCAAAGATACTAAGTTTAAGTAGATCAAAACCAAGAAAATCTCATGAAACCCATGAAAACTCTTAATTAAAATTGTAGATCTAGTCAAATGCACCCATCAAAACCAAAAAATCTAAGTATTAAAAGTGCTTAAAATTATAATGTACACATATTAGACTAATAAAATGCAATAAAAAAAGCAAGAATTAAAATATAAGGGTTTCTCCATGTCATGCAATATGTACTTGCCTAAAATGAAGAAAGAGAGAAAAATGAGAGAATGAGGGAAGAGAGAGAAAGATGTTGACTTATATAGTTAGGGCTTGAGGTTTAGACCATGGTTCCAACTCATGACCAAAATAATCCACACAAATAAACTATGAACCAATCTAAACCAAAGAATAGGTCTAGTATCCATGCAACCAAATTATCATGCAAGTAAGAAATAATACATTCTAAATATGTATATCGGGAACAGATAGTGACATCTCTACCCACCTTAGAAAATTTTTATCCTCGAAATTCAAATCCAAGGCTGGCTAGAGAAATAAGAACAACCACTATGTTAGCTACAAGCACATCTACACATGCAATCAAATTCAAACACATAATAAAGAAAAGCAACATCATAGAGCATGGGTAAGTGAATCACGGGATTCGAGAAACGAAGGCATAGAAATAATTATACCTTTCGAGCTGAAGAGATACAGATACCAAGATCGGATATCGTCCTTGCACTTCCACGTCGACTCTCCCAAAGGTGATGACCCCAAGCAACTCGGACAAGACGAATAGTCTGATTCTTGAGCACCTTCTTCCTTCGGTCCAAAATGGATACGGGTGCTCCTCTTAAGACAAGTCGGTACCAATGACTAGCTAGAATGATCAAGAATATGACTCAGATCTGGGACATACCTACGCAACTGAGATACATGAAATACATCGTGCACCTCACGTAGCGAAGACAGAAGGGCAAGACGATAAGCAACATGTCCTACATGCTCGAGGATATCGAATGGGCCGACGTATAACGAAATAAGCTTCCCGCAAACCCCGAACCTAATGACTCCATGTGTCGACAAAATCCGCAAGAACACGTGGTCGCCGACACAAACTCTAAAGGCCTACGGTGTTGATCCGTCCAATGCCGATGTCTGTCATGCGTAACCCGAAGTCGCTCTATGATCTTCTTGACAACTTCTACTATCGATGTGATCATCTCGGGGCCTAACATCTTTCGCTCACCAATATCAACCCATGCCAATGGTGACCGGCACTTCCTCCCATATAACGCCTCGAATGGCGCCATTTGGATACTCACCTGATAACTTTTGTTATACGATAACTCGACGAGATGAATATGATCTTTCCAAGACCCTACAAAATCTAAAGTACAAGCTTGCAATATGTCTTCTAATATTTGGATGGTTCTTTCTGACTACCCATCTGTCTGAGGATGATAAACGGTACAAAACCTCAACTTGGTGCCTAGATTCGGGTGCAAGCTCTTCCAAAAATAAGAGGTGAACCGAGTATCTTGATCTGATATTTACCGTAACACCGTGATGTCTTACTGTCCGTCGTATGTATATCTCTGTCAACTGTTCTGTAGACTGTCCTACTTGAAAAGAAAGAAAATGAGCTATTTTCGTGAGTCGATCCACTATCACCCAAACTACATCACGGCCAGTCGGAGATTTAGGTAAACTGGTCACAAAGTTCATCGTGATATGCTCCCACTTACACTTCGGAATAGGAAGTGACTATAATAAGCCTGTTGGTCTTTGTCGGTCGGCCTTTACTTGCTGACATACCAAACATCAAAAAATAAATCGTGCTATCTTCCTCTTCATCCCGTTCCACCAAAAATATTGCTTGATATCTTGATACATCTGGGTACCTCCTGGATGAATTGAATACTGGAAACTGTGCACCTCGATCATAAATTCTTGCTGGATATCTTAACTCGGTACACAGAGACGATTTCCAAACCTAAGAGTTATGTCCTCATGAATCGTCAACTCCTTCCTGCGACCAGACTCGCACTCTGCCCGAAGATTCTGGATCTGCGGATCCTCCGCCTAAGCTACCCTGATCCTGTCAATAATGGTAGACTGAATATATAAACTTTCCAACACTCCTACGTCTTGTGGAAGTACTATCTCAATACCCATCTCTTGAAGATCTTCTAAGATATGCTTATGTGATGTCAACATGTATGCAATGCCCCTCCTACAAAGATCATTTGCTACCATATTCGCTTTGCTCGGATGGTACTGGAGTTCCACATCATAATCCTTTAATAATTTTAACTACCTCCTCTGCCTCATGTTCAAACCCTTTTGAGTAAATACATACTTTAAACTCATGTGATCCGTGAATATTTCCACCCGATCACCATACAAGTAGTTTCTCCAAAGCTTAAGTGCAAAAACTACTGCCACCAGCTATAAATTTTGTGTTAGATAGTTCTTTTCATGATATTAAAGCTGTCAAGATGCATAAGTTATCACCCTTCCATGTTGCATCAAAACACACCCAACTATTATATTGTACTATATTTTCTATGCGATCTTGGCACGGTGGCCTTGTGAGGAACTAGTGCATAATTAATACGTGCTACGCGATGATTCATGGATCGGCTTTCCCTACTAGCACATGGTTCGATTGAGGATTCCTATTGCATGCATAATACCTCTGGATAACCCAGACTCCACCTAGCAAGCCGTACAAGTGATTGGCTGATACTATAATTGAACTTGTTTGTGTTTGTATCTTCTGTTGAATAGTTTAGGGACACAGACTATCATGGTGCGATAGTCTAACCCTTGTCCTTGTTTAGTTGTAGGGTTAGATTGTTGTATCATGATTGGCTATGGACCGAAACTACGAGACAGAACTATATATATATATATATATATATATATATATATATATATATATATATATTTATTTCTCTCTAGTTTTATTTCTTCATTCGTGATTCCTTTGTTGTATTTTCTATTTGGGGTCTAACCCAACTGGTTTTGCATGGCCAGGTTTAGAGCCATTATTTGAGGATCCATCATACTTTTTCCTGAACAATGGGATGCACCAGACGGATGGTCGTTGAGGGACACGAGTGGGTTTTTTCTTCCCTGCTCGATATTGTATATTTTTCTCTTTTGGGCATTTAGCCACCGATACTTGTTAGCCGTAGATCTGGACATTTAGTTTCCTTACATGATTATAATTAATTAGACTATAACTGATCATGGTTATGTACTTTTGTTACTCTACTAGTTTCTTATTTTGTACATCAGGTTTTTGGAACATTTTAATGGGACGATTGGGACATCTTTCAGATTTATCATACATGTTCTATGATAGCTATTCTTGTTTGACTGATTGAGACGATAGATATTCTGTGTGACTTAAGTGACCTGCTTGTTATATGTACCCCAATGTCTAGTTACAATCGTGATTATCGTACGATGTATAGTACCTTGTACGGGGTAGCTAGTCTTATCCGTCTTCGTATTCTGGTACTTGGGCGTGACAATAAGCTATCTTGGTGTTGCCTTAATCCCTTCTTTCTTTGTTGCAGACTCAGATACTAGGGAACATGGACGACAATGAATGCAAGCAGCACAACTGTCATAACAGCGATAATCAAGCTCATCTATCGTTACAATCTTTTTGGATAGGTTGCCTAGTTGATCATTATATTGGACCATATTGGACCGTAATATGTGTCACATTCGTTCCCAGATTTGGTATTCTTAAATATTTCTGATAATATACTCATATTGTATTTTACATGTTGGTTCCTGTTATATATTCTGTATTTTATTTGTTTAGATTTTTGTTTATTATGGAAGACTACCATGTACCAATAGTGAATACTTAGGCAATTTCTATGCACCCGTACTAGGATACGTATGTAGGATGGATACCTGACCCAGTTTACTTTTGGAACCACTAAGCCTATTTTGGATGATTGAGATCTGTTTGGAGAGTGTTATGACTTAATCATATGGCTAACCTCATTTTCCCACTTGGTATATATATGAGTATTTCTCTCATCCCTCTCATTCTTCATTTTCTACTTTCTTTCTTCCTTTCTTCTTCCTTGCTCCTTCCCTCACCCGAGCCCCAACCCATCCCTAGCCCTAGACTTGGCTCTAGAAAGAGGTTTGTTAACCCAGCAAGGCAAGTACATCTTGCTCAAAGTGGTGAATCCATGATTTTTGGATTTTATATATATATGTAGTAATTAAAATGTGTTTTATGGAAAATATTTTCTTTGATATTCTCATTTATTTTAGTCCTTGGAGTTTGGGTTTTGGTGAATGGTTTCGAGTAGATCTGAGTTTTAAAGTTAGAGTTTCCATGGATTTCTTGAGTTTTATTGGTTTTGTGATCTATTAAAATATGGTATTTTAGAAAAATAGTTGTTCTATGTGGTGGTGTACTTAATTTCAAGCATTTTGGCTTTTGTTTTACTTGATTTGAAGTTGGGATAAAGATTTTATGAATTAAGCAAGTTTCAAATTTTCTTGGAGCTTTTCCATGGGGTTCAGGCTGTTCTAGGACGATGGAGTTTCATGCATCCCAGCTCCATGCACACTTCCAACATGCGGCCATTTTGTTGGACGCATGTCTGCTCTGTGCATGCGTTCTAAAGTCAGATGCAAAGTACCTTGAACATATAGAAATTTACTATGGCCTGACTCCATGCTCCCAGAGTCCATGCGACCCACAGTCCATGCAGCCAAGAGATTATGTGGTAGCAATCCTTGCATCTCTTCTTTTGGGTGCATGTCTCTGCATGACTTTTGTGACTTTGTACGACTTTCTAAGCTTTTGTCTTTTCCTCTAACATATTTTTGGGCTTGTCACATCAAGTCACATCAGTCACTTTTCTAACTTTAAATTTATTGTCTGTCACTCAACACTTGTCCCGAGGAGTAGACTTTGCCTTGATCCATGTGCCTCATATTTTACCTGTCCCGCACCCATTCGCCCCACTCTATGCGTTCTTGTGTTCATCATCCATACGCCCTATGCATACGATTTATTATTTTGCCTAGTTTGGATATTTTCTTAGATTTGCTTGCGTGACCTATGTGTTTTCTTCGCCTAGAATATTTTTATTGAGTGTTATGTTCTATGTGCTGATCCTAGTGCTCGTTTGAGTTATGACTCTAAGTATAATGGACTTAGTGTACCAGACTGTGCTAGACATGGCTATGTGCTAGAACTGACTATGCGCATGACATGATTATATATTGGATTAGACTACGTGTTGACCTAATTGAGTGAGAAGTGATATTGACCTAGTACCTGCTAAGTGGGCTTAGATTACTAAATTATTTACCTTTGTTGGTCGGATAGAGTGAGGGTCATAGTTTTGCTATGGAGATGATCTCCAATCCCGATCTTTGTTTGGTTTAAGGATTGTGGATCTACTCCAGAGTATTTCACATTTTTTCCTTACTCACGTTCGGCGGCGTAATTGTTAATTCGAGGATTTTACATAAATTTAGGCTGCCAATTAATTGATAGTCTGTGTACCTGTTTGAGAAGATTCTATGTGATCAGAGTAATTTAATGTGATAAGAAGATTCAAGTGACTGATTTATAGGACTGCCTACCCGTATCCAAGTTGATGCTTCTTTTCGCACCGAGTATTCTATATTATTTTACTTGTGCACCGAAGTGCGACAAACCTTGCTAGATGTACCAAGACTATGCGACTCTTGACCAGATTAATATAGTTATCTGAGCAACAGATAGGTCTGATATCCTGACTCGACTACTTGTATCAGTTCTGATAAATTTACTACTTGCTATGTGTTTTTACATGCTATGTGTTAATTGTGCACCAAGGTACGATATATCTTCCTATGTGCTACGTGCTACATGTTTTACTATTCTACGCGACATGTGATATTACATGACTTCTCCAGCACGGGCCCTGTAGTGGATCAAAGATCATAGCATGGTTAGGTTGCTTGCTTGATTTGTTACATTACGCTTGGAGGAATACAGATTTGGCCCTCGGGCATAATGTGGATTCGTATCCAGTATATACGTACTACGGTACGTCATTCTAGGAGGATTATCGTGTGACCACGGCAGAGATTCTATACAACCATAGAGTTAATTAGGTAACTTAAATGGGTAGAAGCATTGGGAGGGAATGGAATCTCAAGATCATGCGTGGTAGTTACCGGTATCACATATGTCCTAGGATGTCATATTGGCCCCCAACAGATACTGTATATCATCTACAGTAGTGGAGTGCAGTATCTGACTATATTATATATTATTACATGATTACTTGTACGGTGGTCTTACGAGGGACCAATGCTTATACTACGTGCTATGTGCTTTCTTGGCTAGGCCAGCCCGCTTCACCATTAGCACTATCTGAGGATTTCAATATTGTATTTTCTTCTGAGATAATCCAGATATCACATATCAAGCTGTAGGATTGGTTGGCAGATTAAATGGGTATGGGCTGGTAGTATAGGGACATGAACTATTGTGGTGCAACGGTTCAACCCTTGTCCTTATTTGGTTGTAGGGTTGCACCAACGTGCCGCAATAGGCCATAGACCGAAGCTGCATATATATACCTATATATTAGCATGTGTGGTCGTTCTTGATTGTGTTTTATATTATACCTGGAGCGTGAAAGTCATACCCTATCTCGACGTAGTGCGGAACCTCTTATCTTTGTTTGGTTGTAGGGGTGTCATACTACTTCGATGAAAGGTCATACGCTTATGGTTATGACGCGGATCTTATTTTATGTACTTTATTGGTTTTGCTTCATTCACTTGTGCTCCTTTATGGTACTTGCTCTCGTGGCCTGACCCCGCTGGTTTTGATTCATGTTTAGTAGTAGATACGGAGGATCTTGTCCTGTATTTGACCGATGGTGAACACCAGGAGGATGTCCGTCGAGGAACTTGAGTCAGTTTCTCCTTCACCACTATAAGTATTATTTTGTATTACCTTTTTGGCGTTTAGCCGATGGCACTTATTAGTCGATTTATCTGGATATTAGTTCCCTTACATGCTTGTATATTATTCAGACCATGGCTGATATACAATTATGTACTCTTGACAATGTACTAGTTTATTATTTTATATAACCGGTTTCATTATCATTTTGATATAGCGTCAGGGACGTCTAACTAATTTATTTTATATGTTCATTCTTACTGTTTCTTGGTTGATGATTGAGACATAGTTGTTCTTGGACTATAGGTGACTTGATTGTAGAATTCACTCCCTTGTCTCTAGACAACCTTAGCACATTACGGGTTACTTCGATATTCCGTAAGGTATGGTTGGCTGAGTTACGCTCTCGCTCTCCAGTATTCTGGTTCTGGGGCATGACAAGATTTTAGTGGTGGCCCATGCAGGACAGTCCGTCCTTTCATACTTGTGGGGTGTCTTATTCTAGGAGTCTCAATCAAATATGCTTCATTTGATATCCTAAATTTGTCTTCTTCGATATTGACATTGAACTTCCAATTGCTTGCATCCTTGTTCTTCCATATCCTATCATTTGATGTCTTGGTGTCCTTTTTCTTCTGGGGCACCTCGTCCCTGCCTATTAGAGCATCAGATATGGTAGAACAGCTAGCAGAGAAAGATCACATTGAGCGCCAGCAAGAGATAGTACTTCCTTATGATCAGCTTTGAGTAGATCCAGTAGATGGACAACGTGCACCAGAGATCCCGGCACCCCCGACAGTGCTAGTGACACCTGTAGACCTTTATAACCCGGCACTGTTAGAAATTATCAGAGGTATGTTGGCTATGCAAAAGCATCAGATAGCAGTGCAGCAGCACCCGTAGCTTCGACAACAGGAGAAGAATATTCTATTAAACCAAGGACTGTAGGCGACTCTCGAGGAGAGTGAAGAAGAAGAAGATTTGGAGGCGTCATACAGGTTTTGTCGACTTAACCCAATTTATTTCGATGGAACAGAGGACGCTATTACAGTGGATTATTGGCTTCAAGCTATTAAGACAATCATTGCGGCAGCTAAGGTTCCAGCACAGGAGAATGTTGACCAAGTCCGATTACAACTACAAAATCTTGCTCGTGACTGGTAGAAAACGGAGGAAATTGGTTTGAGGCATCCTATCTCTTGGGAAAACTTCATAACCCGGTTCAGGACCAAGTATTTCAGAGTAGTGGTGCAGTACAAACTACGGCAGAGATTTATTGATCTCAGGCAATCCGGTAGAATAGTGGATGAATATGCAGCAGAGTTCTACAAGCTAAGCAAGTTTGCTCCAACAATGGTGACAACGAAGCAAGAAAGGGCTATGAGATTCCAACAAGGGCTTCATCTCAAGATTTTATAATTAGTGGAAGGACATAACTACCAGACATTCGATGCTGTATTTATAGCGGCCATGAGGCATGAGCTCACTATCCAGAGAATGTCGGCAAGGATTGGAGGTCGTGAGAGGTAGTCGGCAAGGATTGGAGGTCGTGAGAGGTCCTATACCCAGAATATAGGAGGAAGACCAGCACCACGTACGTCAGTACCAGCATCCAATATTCGTATTCATGATTCAGCGCCACGAGGGCCAGTAACATTGGTTACAATAATACTGACTTGGCAACAGCCGTCGGGACAACATCAACAGCACCCAAAGAATCCAGTAGGTTGTACCTATTGAGGCAAAGGAGGTCACACTCAAGATATATGTAGGATGGCAAGTGGAAGATTCTTAAGGTATGGAGGTTCGGACCACATGATAGCTACTTGCTCCCAGATGCAGAGGCAAGGAGGACCATATCAATAATTCTCGGTATTGCCAGCTCCTGGAGCAGTTTCATATCAAGAGCCAGCATTAACAGTACAACCGATAGCCCAACGTCTGAGTTTGACGCAAGCACAGGTGTTTCACCAGAGACAACATCAGTTTGGTCAGCAGAGGCCACAACAGAAGCATCATCCTCATGATTGGACTGCAGCAGCATTGAGATGTGAGCAAACATAGTTTGACATATTAGAGCAGATGTTGGCCGAGGGCGATAAAGTCAAGCGTGAGTTTTGAGCTTCTTTTAGTTTTATCAATGGTTTGGGTTTTGAATATTCGACAAGTGGAGATGATCTTTCATCTTATTCTTTTGCCTCTGTATCTCGTGATACATGATGCAAGTGATATGTTCCAACTATGAAGGTACGTCCTGGGCACAGTCATGTCTTGATTAATTTATTGGTACCGACTTATCTCAAGACTTGATCCTTGTTCATTTTTGGGAGTTAGCATATGCCAGCGAGGACGAGTTCCTATTTTAGCTGACTCAGGAGACATATTTATTTGTATGCCTCAAGATCTTCCTTTTATCTGATTGTGTGGATTGGTTATGTATTTACTTATATGTGGTTAATTGCTTTTATTTACGTATCTATTCCATGTATGATTAATTTCCAGCTAGTTGTAGCTCATGAGAACTTGTAGTGCATGAGATTATGGTTCTTGAGTATTCTAGATCGTGAGATTCCTGCTTAATGAGTTATAGTTCCCGAGCTTCCTTCTTAGTTCATGAGTTTCTTGCTTGGATCTTGAGTATTCTTGTTTAGTGATCAGCTAGAGTAGCTTAGCGAATTTCGAGCACAAAATTTTTCTAAGGTGGGTAGAGATGTAACACCTGTTCCCACATTTGGTATTCTTGAATTTGTGATATTTAATTTTTTTTGATAATATATTCATGCTATATTTTACATTTTGGTTCTTGTCATATATGCTGCATTTTATTTGTTTGGATTTCTATTTAATATGGGAAACTACAATGGACCAATGGTGAACACTTTGGGAATTGCCATGGACCCGTACTAGGACCCGTATGTAGGATATATCATGACCCGATTCACTTTTGGAACCACAAAACCTATTTTGGATGATTGATATTTGTTTGGAGAGTGTCATGACTTAATCCTATGGCTAACCTCATTTTCCTACTTGGTATATATATGAGTATTTCTCTCTCCTCCCTCTCATTCTTTATTTCCTACTTTCTTTCTTTCTTCTTCTTATCTCCTTCCCTCACCCGAGCCCCAACACGATTCCTAGTCCTAAACTTGGCTCTAGGAAGAGGTTTGTTAACCCACCAAGGCAAGTACATCTTGTTCAAAGTGGTGAAGCCATAATTTTTTGATTATATATATATATATATATACATATAGTAATTAAATATTTTTTATCGAAAATATTTTTCTTGATGTTCTCATTTATTTTATTTCTTGGAGTTTTGGGTTTGGGTGAATGGTTTTGAGTAGATCTGAGTTTTAAAGTTAGGTTTCCATGGGTTTCTTGAGTTTTTTTTAGTTTTGATCTATTAAAATATGATATTTTATAAAATAGTTCTTCTATGTGGTGGAGCACTTTATTTCAAGCATTTTGGCTTTTGTTTTACTTGATTTGGAGTTTGGATGAAGATTTTATGAAGGAATCAAGTTTCGGACTTTCTTGGAGCTTTTCCATGGAGTTCAGGCTGTTCTGGGACGATGGAGTTCCATGCGGCCCAGCTCTATGCGCCCTTCCAACATACAACCATTTTGTTTGACGCATGTCTTCTTTGTGCATGTGTTCTAAAGTCGGTTGCATAGTACCTTGAACGTATAGAAATTTACTAAGGCCTGACTCCATGCACCAGAGTCCATGCAACCCAGAGTACTTGCGACTCAGAGTCCATACGGCCATAAGACTATACGACAACAAGCCATGCATCTATTCTTTTCGGTGCATGCCTCTGCACGACTTTATAAGCTTTTGTCTTTTCCTCTGACACACTTTTTGGTTTGTCACATCAAGTCACATCTACTTTCCTGACTTTGTATTTATTGCATGTTACTCAATACTTGTCTCGAGGACTTGACTTTGCCTTGATCCATGCGCCCCATATTCCACATGTCCCGTACCCATGCGTCCCATATTCTATGTGCCCCACTCTATGCGTCCCTGTGTCCAGCATCCATGGCCCCCTGTACACGATTTATTATTTTTCCTAGTTTAGATATTTTCTTTGATTTGCTTTGTGACCTTTGTGTTTTGTTCTCCTGGAATATTTTCATTGAGTGTTATGTTCTATGTGCTGATCCCAGTGCTTGCTTGTGTTGTGACTCTAAGTATAATGGACTTAGTGAACTAGACTGTGCTAGACATGGATATGTGCTAGAGCCGACTATGCACACAACATGATTATATATTGGATTGGACTATGTGTTGACCCAATTGAGTTGGAAGTGATATTGACCCAGTACCTACTAAGTGGACTCAGATCAGTATATTATTTACCTTTGTTCGTTAGATAAAGTGAGGGGGCGTAGTTCTGCTCGGGAGACGATATACAATTTTGGTCCTTGTTTAGTTTAAGGATTGTGGATCTGCTCCAGAGTGGTTCACTTTTTTTCCTTACTCACATTCAGCGGCGTAATTGTTAATTCGAGAATTTCACATGAATTTAGGCTTCCAATTGATTGATAGTTTGTATACCTGATTTGAGCAGACTGTATGTAATAAGACTAATTTAATGTGATAAGATTTAAGTGACTAATTTATAGGACTGTCTACCCGTCTTCGAGTTGATGCTTCTTTTCGCACCGAGTATGCCATATGATTTTACTTGTGCACCGAAGTGCGACAAACCTTGCTAGATGTAACTATGCGACTTTTGACATGATTAATATAGTTATCTGAGTGGCGGATAGGTCTGATATCCTTACTCGACAACTTGTATCCGTGTTGATACATTTATTACTTGCTATGCGTTCCTACATGTTTTGTGTCATATGTGCACTGAGGTGCGACATATCTTGCTACGTGCTACGTGTTACTTGTTTTACTATTCTACGTAATATGTGATATTACATGACTTCTCCAGCACGGGCCCTATAATAGATTAAAGATCATAGCGTGGTTAGGTTGCTTGCTTAATTTGTTGTATTACGCTTGGAGGAATCCAGATTTGGCCCTCGGGCATAATGTGGATTCGTACCTAGCGTACACGTACAACGGTGCATCATTCTTGGAGGATGATCGTGTGACCATGGCACAAGATTCTATAAAACCGTACGGTTAATTAAGTAACTTAAATATGTAAAAGGATTTGGAGGGAACAGAATCTCGAGATCATGCGTGGTAGCTACCGGTAGGACATATGTCCTAGGGCTTAATTTTGGCCCCCAACGAATACTATATATCATCTACAGTAGTAGAGTGCAGTATCTGGCTATATTATATATTAATATATGATTGTATACGCGGTGGTCTTACGAGGGACCGGTGCTTATATTACATGTTATGTATTTTTTTGGCTAGGCAAGCCTGCTTAACCATCAGCACGATATGAGGATTCCAATATTGTATTTTTCTGATATAACCCAGATATCACATGTCACTACCATATTTTCTAAGAAAGGGTATTTTGGTCATTTCATAATTAATTAAATATTGTGCATATTGTATATTTATTTATTATATTATTTATTTATTGTTAGATGTTATATTTGATTTTGGACTTCTGTTAGTGGACCTAACTAGTTTAGATTGGACGCATGGACCAACATTAATTCTAGTTAGATTTGAGCCCAACAAACAAGCCCATTCATTAGGAGGATGACTTAATTAGTTTAACCATTTGGATTAGAACCTTCCCTTCTTAATTAATTCCTTCATGATAAGTCCCAAGGGGTATTGTAGACTTTTCATAGTGACTTGGAGAATGGGGCAAGGCCGGCCATAGGGGGGGAGAGGGGAGAGACTCTTTCTCTTCATCCATTCATCTCAATTCTAGATCTAGAATTTCTCTCTTCCAAATTCCTTCATCCCTATACCAATCTCTACCCAAATTCTCTTCTAATTCCTTCTCTATTCACCATTAGAGGCTATTGGAATAAAGAGGAGGTAAGGATCTACAAGGAGAAGGAAGGAGCACAAGTTGAAGGCTCTTGACACTTATTTGGAAACTTGCATTGGGAATCCATCTCCCAATAGGTACAATTTAGTTTTCCCTCTCTAATTAGACTATAAATCTATAGTTTAATCATTAGGAACCCTTCTATGTACTAAGACTACCCATAGGAAGTGGAATTAGGTTCATAGGAGGCCTTTGGAAGAAGTTATAGTGTATTTTGTGCCAATTTTAGGTGAATTCCGAGATTGACACATCATGTGTTTGTTAATAGGTCAATTAGACCAAATTGACTTGTGTTTGATTATGTGAGACTAGTTTCGTATCCATAATTAGATACGTATAGGTCGTATCATGATAATTTGGAGATACGGGTTGATTTGGGAGGATTTTCCTTTGACACGGGGGTTTGAGTATGTCATATTGTGATACGGGCACGTGGTTGAGTAGCTAGCTTTTCGTAGTACTTCAAATTATGATTCTAGACTTGATAGTGTTCTTCGAGATACGTTTGGTGGTGTGGTGGAGCCGTATCGCAAGTGTATCATAGTTTTGGTGTGATATGGTACGATATAAGCCAAGTATTTGTATTATTGCTATATTAATTGTATGCCCTCTAAATTGCTATCCTTCATATCTAATTGCATTATTTAGGAGTATATATTTGATATATATCTATGTATCTAAGTATTATATACTTGTTAGTAACATATATATATATATATATATATATATATATATATATATATATATATATATATATATATATATATATATATATATATATATGTGTGTGTGTGTGTGTGTGTGTGTGTGTGTGTGTGTGTGTGTGTTTATGTTGGGAGTGAGTTTCACTATTAGTTGGGATATAACACTGTCGGGTTACAATCAATGACTGATAAGAGATATAGCAAGAGGGGGGATCTGATCGAGTGTGTGTGCGCTGCACACTGAAGTGGACAACAGGTCGGGCTGTTGCATGCTGCAACAATAATGCAATAGCAGCAGCAGCAGCAGCAGAAAAGCTGCAACAACATGCAATGCAATAGCAGCAGCAATGCTGCTAGGGGCAACAGTAGCAACAACAATGCTGCAACATCATGCAATGCATTAGCAGCAGCATATAGAAGCATGAAAAATATGCTAGGGAATTATACGCGAAAAATCCCTAACATACATGAAGCCCGCGTAAAACAGAGCTTCAGCGCTGTGTGGCGTAAAATATGACTTTAGAGTTGCCCGCGTAAGCAGCACTTCAAGGCTGTTTTGGCGTAAAAGGTTGCTACACCTCCCACCGGCGTAAAATACGTTTATTTTTAATGCAACGTAAAGTCATACGAGAAACTCTTCGTATTCCTCGAATGAATCTGTCAGACAGAATAATGAACCTGACTCCTAACAAAAGTACTGCATGACGACCGAGAGGACGGCTGTAATGATGATTCTGCACAGAGGCTCAGGCTGTCGTTTAGTGACATATCCTTGGTACAAGTCGTTGGTACGCATTCAAGGAATATGCTGCCTATTTTACACAGGCAGAGATGAGCTTTTACGCTCAAGATAAGACGAAATCAGTCGCCACGTCAAAAGCTGTTTCTCATGCAGAGCTCGAGGCATATCTCGGTATTTAATGCACGAGATTGAGGCATATCTCTGCATTTAATGCACGAGATTTGATTCTATCCTTTATAATTTTGTCATGACTGGGAGAGCTAAAACTAAGGCTAATACGCTTACATCACCATCCTGGCATTTTACGCCTACCAGGCTATTTTCAACTATAGGAGCACGCCGTATGCTATCTCCTCGAAATACGCCAACTCAGGCTATATTTGCAAAGGTACGTGATAAGGTTATTTGGCCAAGAATACGCTCAAGACCTCAGTCGTGACGGATAATTGGCTATTTTTACGCTGGTTATCTATTATTCATGCTGCATCAAGTTTTACGCAGAATCTGTCTTTTATGCCAGCAAGACAGCTATTTGGCTTTTATGCCAACAAGACAGCTATCTGGCTTTTACGCCAACAAGACAGCTATTTGGCTTTTACGCCAACAAGACAGTTATTTGGCTTTTATGCCAACCATCTTTTCGCGAGGGGCAGTTACCTACGTGGCTTGTATGCCGTGATCTTCGAGAAGCAGTTATACGCGTTACCTCATAATGGGACACGCGTTATACGCGGATTCAGGAGATCATTCAGACGTGAGTAGCAGTTATTATAACAGCCGCATAAAGAATGCAACTCTCTTCACAGTTGGGCTTCTACGCCGACTGGACAGTTACTGTGACTGAGCACTATAAATAGAGACCTCCGGTCATAGGAGGTCAAGGGGTGAAAAAGGGTCAAAATCAGAGAAAATAAGAGAGAGAAGGGGCGTACAGAGAGAGAGAGAAAGCACAGACAGAGAGTAGTGATTGACGACTTTGGCAACGAGAATCCAATCCCTCCTACAATATTTGAAGCTTCTTCTTCTTCTCCAGCACTTCTTCATCATCGTGTGGTCTAAGGGACAAAGTGATCGACCGCAGATCAGACTCCTATAGCAATTTTTTCCCAGAATTATTTTATTGTACTTAACATCCTCGTATAGGATTAATTGTACTCTTTTCTTTTCTTGTTTGTAAACAAAAAGGTTTCGTACAAACCCTCTATTTGTTTTATCTCAAACAAAATGGCGACTCGCCAAGTAAAATTTTAAAATCTATCATGTTCATATTACCTCTGATAGTATTTTGTATACTACGAGAGTTTAATAGCCTGAGTTTGTAAACCAAAAAGAGCTTCGTACAAACCATTAATTTGTTTTATCAACAAACAAAGATGGCGACTCTGCTGGGGACTACTTTCTCATATGACGAGAAAGCCATTACTCAAATGATACTATATTCGTTGGATCAACGGAGAAGACTTTGGTCGTCCAGTTCGACTAATCTGCTTATGAAGACATGCTTCGCGTAGGGGGTAGCTCTCATTCCCTCTCTGTCCAGAACAACAGGAAGCTGCATAATGTATGGATGTCTAAGACATCCTCTGCCCTTCCTGCAAGCTCTCACTCTCTGATCAACAAAGTTGCGCCTATACGCCTTGTGCGTAAAAATTTGTCTCCCGTCTGTGACGTGGCAGAAAAACTTCTGGCAATGCCCAGTGCCAATCCAGAAGTCTAGAATGCGCCCTGCGCGTAAAAATCCGTCTTCCGTCTGTGACGTGGCAGACAAAACTTCTGGCAATGCCCCAGTGCCAATCCAGAAGTCTAGAACTCGCCCTGCGCATAAAACTTCGTCTCCCGTCTGTGACGTGGCAGACAAAATTTCTGACAAGGCCTCAGCGCCAACTCGAAAATTTCAAACGCGCCTTGCGCATAAAAATATATCTCCCGTTTATGATGAAGCAGATGGACCCTGGGATCACATCACGAGAAAACGAGTGGCGAATCTCCCAACCGCTAGGCTTGTACGCCCACAAGAGAAGAGGTTGCCCACACTACAGATTATGCGAACTTTCCCTATTTCACAAGAACCTGTGCAAAACTCCAAATTGTGCCAGGATAGGTCAGTCCGTGTAAAGGAGACTCGTCTTACGGGAAGATACACTCCTCAAACAGATGATGGATTATATGCCGCTCACATGGGTGGACTACTGTATTCCTATGGTCAAGAAAGGGTTATGATTCCTAATCTCCACAGACCTACTGATATAAAAAGGCAGAATAAGCCTTCTTCTTCTTCTGCTAATCTCCTTGATTTGCGTGATTTCTTGATCCAGAAATACAAAGACAAGGGTCAAAACCAGGATTCAGTTCCCCTAACTACCAAGCGTGCGGAGATCATGTGGGAAGTAGCATCAACACCTAACGTAGTCATGACATATAGGCCATATGAAGAATCTGTCTTTATTGTTCTACCGACTCGCAACGATCAACATCAAATAACCTTCGGTCGAATGTGGAATAGACCGACTGTACAAGAAGAATCTCATGAGTCTGAAGTTGGGAGAATGCAAATCCACAAATATAGCCCACAAGCTTTAAACATTATGCAAAACATGGGTTTTGATTTGAAGTTGAAGCAGGGCCTCAATTATGGAAAATGCAGACAAATACCATTGCATGGTGATCCTTACTGTCAACGAACTCGTTTTGGGTTAGAGTTTACCGCATCTCTTGCAAACTCCAAACCTCTAGAATCTGATCCTGTAATACAAGAGGCAGGTCCTTCTAAATCAACTTCTGTGGACAAAGGCAAACAAAAAGAGGAAGAAGAACCAGACAACGACATGTCTGGGGGTGGTCTCCCTCGACAAAACAGAGCAGCATCCGAAGCTGGTGGTAGAATTCCCTCTGAGTCCGAAGATAATGCAACTATGACCATCTTCCCTGAGGACCGTACGACTCAGGTATCGGAAGCTTGAAAGCCAAAGGGGACTTTCTCCTTCAATGAGGATGACATCATTGAAATCTTCAATATATTGATGAAGGAAAACAAACTTCGGCTGCCCAACATCAGATACCCTGAAAAGGCTGGCAAGGTCGATAACCCAGAATATTCTCTCTTTCATCGGTACATTCATCATCCCACAAAGGCATGCTATGTGCTGAAAAGAAAAATTCAGGAGTTGATTTACGCCAAAGTCATCACTTTGCGTTTATAACGAGAAGACGGTGTCTCTCCAGATGAGCAACCTTCAGGACCCTCCCCACTCAGAAAATCACCCCCAGTAAATTTTTCGGACATGGGTTCACGTCCAAACTATTTTTTTCCTCCAGCTGAGTTTGCCATGTCCAAGTGACCTCTGAGTAAACCTCCCAGGTTGTTGCTATCGATCAGTTCACGTCCATATTACCTCTGAACTACGTCTCTCCACTTTCTCCAGCAGAGTAAATCTATCACCACAAAAATGGCCATTCCCATATTTTCTCTGCCATGTTTTTCTTTATCTCCACAGAATCATATCTTACCACATCCTCATTACCTCTGAGTAAGATATTTTCAGAACTTTTTCATGTCCATATTACCTCTGAGTGAAGTTATCCTCTTCGACTTTCTACTATCACGTTCGCATAACCCCTGATAGTGCTAGTCGTTGCAGCTTACTATCTGGGACGCCATGGGTAATAAGTCCACAACCCAGAAGTATAAATCAACTCTTGGTTCTTCATCCCCAGCAAGCGCCTATGTGCAACATTTTCTCCTTCGCTACAAATTCTTGCAAAGAGCCATCATCCGTATCCAAAAGTCCCGGATACGCAATGAATGATGGATCCTCAAAATTCTCCCCAGCGGAGCAATCCTTAGGTCTACTTGCACACTCCCGCAATGACTATTCAAACCAGTCTCATTAGACGCTAGCAATGTTCATATTACCTCTGAGCTATCGTCCCATCAATTTCCCCAACGGAATAATCCTTTGGTCTATCTTTATATTGGGATAGACCACACTCAACGAATCACTCCTCAATGAGTTTTTCAGACACTAGTTCATGTTTATATTACCTCTGAACTGCTGTCATAATATTTCTCTAAGGCTGAGTTTGTCATGTTCATATTACCTCTGAACAAACCTTCCGAGTTTTGGCTGTCGATTTTCATGTCCATATTACCACTGATATCGGTTGTCATCTCAGCTTAGCACCCGTACTTAACTCTAAATATGCCAGTGGGGTTATGTCCACAAAATAAAAAACTGCCACATCCATATTACCTGGCAAGGCTTGTCCTAAACTTATTACTTGCACTCTCGTGCACAAGAAGTAATGAGTCCACAAAAAAAAACCTCTTGTGAAATGCCCGCAATGGAAACAAATTGCTCATGTCCATATTACCTCTAAACTATCCTTATTTTCTCCAGCAAAGAAAGAGTCAGTCCATATTCATCCCCACAAAGTCATATTTTACCTTGTCTATATTACCTCTGCCAGGATTTGTCTCAAACCTATTACTTGCATCAAACATGCGCAAAAAGTCGTGAGTCCACAAAAAATCCCCCAATATGATGTTTTTACTAACCACAAAACCTATCACGTTCATATTACCTCTGATAGGGCTTGTTTCGAACTTATTATTTGCACTCAACGTGCGCAATAAATAATAGGTCCACCAAAGATCCCCCAGTGGGATGTCCTCAACAAATACGGTATTATACTACATACATATTACCTCTGGTACGATGTCCAAAGCTCGCACAAACAATCATAAAGAAATGGAGGGCCCTTATATGATTGCAAATGGCACTTACAAATTAGCCAAAACTAATAAAAATTGGTAATGGCTCCTATCAAACGGCAAATTTCTGAAGAAGTACTATACTTGATCTCCTTTGCTTAACGGAGTAAGATGAAGATCTTATTCTGACGATACCACGCACAATGGTTAGCTGGATCATATTGTATCAGATTCATATGACCTCTTAATGGATATGCTTAACTAATTTGTAAACCTATCATGTTCATATTACCTCTGATAGTGTTTGGTATACAAATTTAGTTGGGTTATATTCTATCCGGTTCATATTACCTCTGAATAGATTTATATTCAGCAAAACCTTAACGAAAGTATGTCATGTTCATGATTTCTCTGATATCACTTTCATCTTAGCCTATCATTTTTATTCTAAAGTGATGGGTCCACAAAGTCAGAAAATGTATCTTTATTATCTCTGAGAAATTATAAGAGAAACAAAAAAGTACATCATTAGGGAGGAGCAGTTAAAACCCTGATCTGTTGTGCCAAAGCAGCCATCTTCTCATTCCTGGAGTTTAAAATGTTAGTGTGAGCCAGCTCCAGCCTTGCTTCTTCATTGTTCAAGCGAGATAGTTCGGACAGAGAATCAACAAAACTTGCGTGGATGACACCCGCATATTTCAAGTTCTGCTGAGCTGTCTCCACTTGGCCCTTAAATACATCACGAGCTACCGATGCCTTGAGAAGCCTCTCCCTTGTCTGAGCAAGTTCAGCTTCCAATTCTTGAACCCTCGCTTCATATCCCTCACATTCGGTATGGTACTGAGTTAGCTGAGGAATACTCTCTACCAATACTGCCTGCTCTTTCTCCATCTCTTGTTGTTGTTCCTGGATGGATTTGTTTAGAGATTCTATCTACTGAGCAAATTTTGCAGTTAGGGAGTCATACTCAGCTTGAATCAGGTCATCGATGCTGCCTCGGGATAGTTGCAAATATTCGTTAATGGGTTGCTCTAAACCATTAACCATTTGCTATATCGCATTAGCTTTTTCAGCATCATTGAAATTTTTAATCGGCGCTATGGTGAGCTCGAAGGACGTCTTGAGAGCATCAAAGCTTAGATTCTTCTCCAGCACCATTGATATCAAGTCTTTTAAAGTGAGGTAGAATATGCTAGTGTATTGTTCAACTAGCCTAGCAAAGATCGGATGTACGTTGTGAGTGGCCGCAATATTGGTAAATCTCCCTTCTCGAATGACTGTAGAGGATGTTGCCACAGTCGTCGCTTCAACAGATGGCGTGACAAAAGAAGAGACACCAACAACGGTTGGAATTGCTGGCATGCTCAACGAAGGAGGCACGGTCGAGATGGTGGGTTCATCCTCCTCTAATGTTATTTGAACTGCCACTGGCGGGATGACACCCGAGAATGTTTCGGATGAAATATCGGCAGTTTCAAAATATGCTTCGTCAACGTCAGGTGCCGTCGTTTTATTGGCTGGATCCGCAACAAAATCAGAAGTTGTGTCAACTCCGCCCTCCCAGAGATGTCTTCGCTTGAAAATAAGATAAGAGAAAGTTAATATCAATTTGATGTTAATTTTCCTAAAGAAAGCATGAAGACAACATTTACCCATGGCCGATGGTATGTATGTTGCGTCTGTAGCCTGTATAGCTAAATCATTTCTTAATGATGCTAAACAGGCTGTCATACCTGGAGAAGAGGGTGCACCAACTGACGTTTGAGGGTAGTCATCCCAGTCGTCACCCAGATCCACTCGAGGTTCATCGGGTGGAATCTCCCTCGAGATACTTACAGACGAAGGAGGGGCTAGCCACATTTGTCTGAGCAAAGGTATATGGATTCTTATTACGCTCGGCCTCGAAGGCGATCTAGAAGCACTACCAGTAACGATGGTAGCAGCAGCAATTGAGGGCAAAGAATCTCCAGCACTATCAGCTGGAACTGTGGAGGTTTCCTCTCCAAATGGCGAAGGACCCCTGATCAAAGAATCATCCCCAATAGGGGAAAAAATAGGCTCACTCCTAGAGGCCACCTTGGTGGAAGTCCTTTTAGGACCTTCGGTAGTCAGCTTCTTCTTGCGGGGGGAAGGCCCTTTCAGAGTGGAAGCCTTTCATTTATTGGAGATTATGAGTGGCTCTGCTGGCGGAGCTATTACGCCTCTAGGAACAATCAACAAATAGTCGTCTGCATCGGTGGTTTTATCACCTTCATCCGAGGAAACATACGGTATCTTCTCTCTCCCAGTGGACCTATGGGAGGGCATCCTGAAACTTCCATATACATCGAAATCACGATGGAATGTATTGATAGACGCATAAAACTGCGTGTACAAATGGAGAATATGCAACTCCATGGAGAGAGAAGTCGCGGGTACAACAAAGGTAGCTCCGGTACAACCCATGATGAAATACCGCCATCCTCAACTCCATCAATAAGTACACTTTTGAACTTGAAGCTGGTGATAGGATTCCCCACGTGCAACTGGTCGTACCCAAATTGCCTGGCGAACTGCCTGGGCAGATAAGGCTCCAAGTAGCAGTGGTCCTCACTTCTGTACAGCAGATGGGAAGGTCTAATGCAGACCAACCAATAAAAGGCTTCAGGAGAAAGAATAGTCTTCCCCTGACCTGCGTCCTGAAGTTTCATCCCCTGTTGATTAATATTTACAGGGGGGATGATGCAGAAGAACTTCCAACTATGGGCAAAATTTAATGCTAGCCGACAGTCTATGACGCTAGTCAAATTCCAAGAAGAATTCCTGTAATTCAACAGGAAGTTATTGCCTGAACCACTGGCCGAGCCGGGAGACATCACTTTGGTGTTGTGAAGGATTAACCATCCCATCAGATATAAGAATGGCAATTCCACTCTGGGAAATCCTTCACGCTGTGTATCATCATCCAGCAGTCCCTCAGTAATGGCCCTCAGGCCAGCTTGAATCCTGCACACCATTACGGGAAGCAGGCCTAATCTCGCTCCAAATACCAAACACACTGCGGGCCATAAGGTGTTGCGATGAATGCTATCTGCAGACGCGATACTAGGCACCACCCATTAGCGTAGCCAAACAGAAAGGAAGCCAGCCAGTTGAGCGTCTCTTGACAAGGGCTTTCGACAATGCCTCATATAGCTGTAGACTTTGGTTCCTGCAGGATAACCCCCTATCTCTTCGTTGAGAACATAATCTTGAGCCCCCGTATCTTTAATGAGATCATCGACTGTGTTGGCACTAAGCATGCTCAGAAGGTTCAAGGGTTTATCTCTGCTATCTACAACCTTGTCCTTCTTGGCATTTCTGGCCTGATGGAAGAAGAGGTAGGATACCCATTTGTTGATATGGGCCAAATTAGAGGGCTCTTTGTAGAAAGTGGTGCATGCAAGATAGTGGCTCATCAGCTACTGGTACACTGCCACTGCCTGAGGGTTTGTATCCCTCAGCTCCTTGTTTGTGGGAACATACTCTTCATAAGGAGTATCTTCCATCGGCAACTTTGAGATATCTGCCATCTCATGAAGGGCTAAGCCCAACTCACCTAGCGGAGTGGCGAAGGTCCCGGTGAGCGAGTTATATCGCTCCATCAAAGCTAAGAACAAGTTGGGGTTGAGAGGCAGCCCAACACTAGTGGCACTCACAGCCGCAAATAAACTAATACTTTCCAGCTCCGTCTAGAAGTGCTTCAGGGCCCAGGAAGTTAAACTGTCCCATCGAAGATTATGGCGGCTAAGCCATCCACTGTGTGAGGGTTAACCTTGGGGTATACTCCTCCCTGTCCATAAAGTTATTACAGAAAGTCACTATTTGAATCGGCTGGATCAGTGAAGTGTCTTCACTCGGGATGCTGCCCGACAGTAATCCTCTGAAAGGCATGACAGGGCCTGAAGGACTGCTCACAAAGGACCCTCGGTTCAGTCCTTTCTTATGAAAGATCTTCTCCGGCTGGCCGTGAAGATCGGGAGTCAGAGTCCACACCATCTTTCTGCGATGGGTGGCATAGAAGAACGCTGAGATAGGGTAATCTTTAGGCATCCTTGGCAGATACATGACCGTGCCCTCAGCAGAAAATACCTAATCTTCCTTCTTGGGCTTAGTCTGGGATTGTTTATCGATAACATCCCCAAATAAGAAACTTGGTTTCTTATATTCAGTGCCGTCTATATACGTCAGGGGCTCCCCACTGATCATACTCAGCAACATTCGTTCTCCTTGGGCGGAGATCAAAGTTCCCCTTTCTTGAGGATACTCATTTCCAGAGATGGAGAATGTCACATGGGACAAGTCCTCCAGATAATTAGAATTCAGCATCCTAGCAGCAGAGCCCATCATTTCAGCCAAATGAGGGATCTGTAGGTCCACTGCAAGAAGCAAGAAAATAAGTCAGTTTTACGCTAGACGTTACACTCTTACAATATACGCCAAAACTTGACAGTATGAGTTTTTACGCCAGACTGCAAAAATTTGACTTTTTATGCTGGAATTTACTTGCAGTGCGTGAAAACTCAAAGTTGGCACTATACGCCAAAACCTAACAATCTGAGCTTTTATGCCAGACTGCTAAATTTTGAGTTTTTACGCTGGAATTTACATCCAGCGCGTAAAACTCAAAATTTGCAGTATACGCCAAATTCTGACAGTCTGAGTTTTTACGCCAGACTATAAAAATATAGAGTTTTACGCTGACACATTAGAAATATGGGCGTATTATTGCGCATACACGTACAACGTATGCGAAAGGTCCTCTATTCCTCTCGAAGTCTTTACCTGTGATGCCCGGAGCGCAGCTCGACGGTGGAGCACTTCGTTCAGAACGAGGCTCACTTGGCCTAGCAGGGGTTGCTCGTGCTTGAGCAGAGGAGCGAGATGAGGAAGCGGCTTTCTTTTCCTTAGAGACGGAGACCTGTTTTGGTGCCATGGCAAAACTCAGAGTTCTCAGAAAGAAATTGTTTTGCAGAAATAGATGAAGGATTTTTCTCTCAAGACCTTGGGCTATTTATAGAGTTCAGATAACTCTTCGAATCCTTAACCGAATCCGATCTTATCTGATCAGTTATGATTTGGGACCATGTCAGCCTATCATTTGAAAAGGAAGATGGATAGTCATGCTGCGTAACAGATCCAGATTTTACTTGCAGAGCAAGGATCCATGGTTTTACGCTCAGAAGCTACAAATCTACGGTTTTATGCTCAGAAGCTACAAATTTACGGTTTTACGCTCAGAAGCTACAGATCTATGATTTTACGCTCAGAAGCTTTTACGCTCAGAAACTACAAATCTACGATTTTATAGAAGCTACAGATGCTACGGATCTATGACTTTTTGCATTACGCAGGACAGGATACACGTATATCTTTATAGTTTGGGTCTTATACTCGATAAGGCCAAATTATAAGGGTTTACGCAAAAAATGCTCCTTTTTGGCTACAAAACATTCCAAGTGCCTGAAACACACAGATGTCAGCATCGAAGATGACTCTTCTTCTTGTGCCATTGGAAGTTCATTCGAAGTCTAGCCAGAATCTTTACATCTAAGTTCAATTATGGCCTGTTTAGCGGACATTTCTTGCCCTGTTTCGAGGAATATTCGGGAAGCCATTCTTGAAGATGATGTTCTGAACAGAAATTCTTCGTATCAGAGAAGTGACAGTTCAGAATTCTATGCGACTCCTCGTCCAAAAATAGTATGACAGTTGGATCTCCAAGACAACTTAATGCTAAAGAGCTTTTTACGCATCTTCCGTTACGCGTAAAAGCCGGAGCGTGATGGGAAGCATATTTTTCAGAATCAGCGTAAAAAATTACTCAAACATGCTGAAGCTGCGTATTATCAGACTTCCTTACAGCAATATTGTGGATCAATGATGCGTAAGAGATGACAAGTTTATTAATCATGATTATATATGATGGAAATTCATTTTACAAAGGATTTTTCATTAATATTCAAGATCATGATTACATATGATGGAAATCCATTTTACAAAGGATTTTTTATTAATATTCAAGATCATGATGGGAATCTATCATGCTAGGTTCTCATCTGACAGAGATCTTCAGTTCTTCTTCTACGGCACTTTTTTGGCTTCTTCGGCCGATGAACAAGAAAATGGTTAATGGCGGGAGGATACAGAACTGGGCTTGTTTAAATTATTCAAGCCCCCCTCCATACGTCATTGGCGGCCATGCTCAGACTCGTATTAGGGGTTCAGACCCAACACAATACTGTAAGACACGGCCAAGCTGCCCACCAGGGTCCAGCTTCATAATAGGAGAAAATACATCTAGCAAGCTGTGTGGTCCGATGAGACCCTTCCTCTCTCCTGGACGAATCGTCATATAAAATTGCTGATTATCTCGAGCAAATGAAGCTATGATATCCTTCTATGATCCATCGTTGTAGAGGATATTTGCTTGAAGACGCCTCTTTTTATGGCTTCTTACATGCTGGAAGAGCATAATCTTCTTCTTCCTCAGTGTAGCCCAATGAATCTCAACAGCCATCTTTGTGGTGAAGGAAGTATGGAAAAACAGGTTCACTCGTTTGCCTTTATATAGGCGGAAGAGAACATACCAAATTCCAACAACTTCTTAAATATTGCCAAAAAATCAGCCTCGAAGAATGAGTCAAATTTGGCCACTTCATGCTTCATTCAAAGTATTTCAAATTCCAAGGAATTTGAAAACTTTGAAGGGGGTCTTGTAGAAGCATAAAAAATATGCTGGGAAATTATACGCGTAAAACCCCTAACATAAATGAAGCCCACGTAAAACAGAGCTTCAGCGCTGTGTGGCATAAAATATGACTTCAGAGCTGCCCGCGTAAAGCAGCGCTTCAAGGCTGTTTTGGCGTAAAAGGTTTCTACACCTCCCACTGGCATAAAATACGTTTATTTTTATTGCAACGTAAAGTCACACAAGGAACTCTTCGTATTCCTCGAATGAATCTGTCAGACAGAACAGTGAACCTGACTCCGGACAAAAGTACTGCACGACGACCGAGAGGACGGCTGTAATAATGATTCTGCACAGAGGCCTAAGCTGTCGTTTAGTGACATATCCTTGATACAAGTCGTTGTTACGCATTCAAGGAATACGCTACCTATTTTACACAGGCAGAGATGAGCTTTTACGCTCAAGATAAGATGAAATCAGTCGCCACGTCAAAAGCTGTTTCTCATGCAGAGCTCGAGGCATATCTCGGCATTTAATGCACGAGATTGAGGCATATTTCTGCATTTAATGCACGAGATTTGATTCTATACTTTATAATTTTGTCATAACTGGGAGAGCTAAAACTAAGGCTAATACGCTTACATCACCATCCTGGCATTTTACGCTAACCAGGCTATTTTCAACTAAGGAACACGTCGTATGCTATCTCCTCGAAATACGCCAACTCAAGCTATACTTGCAAAGGTATGTGATAAGGTTATTTGGCCCAGAATACGCTCAAGACCTCGGTCGTGACGGATAATTGGCTATTTTTACGTTGGTTATCTATTATTCATGCAGCATCAAGTTTTACGCAGAATCTGGCTTTTACGCCAATAAGACAGCTATTTGGCTTTTACGCCAATAAGACAGCTATCTGAGTTTTATGCCAACAAGACAGCTATTTGACTTTTACGCCAACAAGACAGCTATTTGGCTTTTACGCCAACAAGACAACTATTTGGCTTTTACGCCAACAAGACAGCTATTTGGCTTTTACGCCAACAAGACAGTTATTTGGCTTTTATGCCAACCATCTTTACGCGAGGGGCAGTTACCTATGTGGCTTGCATGCCGTGATCTTCGAGAAGCAGTTATACGCGTTACCTCATAATAGGACACGCGTTATACACGGATTCAGGAGATCATTCAGACATGGGTAGCAGTTATTATAACAGCCGCGTAAAGAATGCAACTCTCTTCACAGTTGGGCTTCTATGCCGACTGGACAGTTACTATGACTGAGCACTATAAATAGAGACCTCTAGTCACAGGAGGTCAAGGGGTGAAAAAGGGGCAATTTCATATCAAGAGCCATATCAACAATTCTCGGTATTGCCAGCTCCTGGAGCAGTTTCATATCAAGAGCCAGCATTAATAGTACGACCGATAGCCCAACGTCTGAGTTTGACGCAAGCACAGGTGTTTCACCAGAGACAATATCAGTTTGGTCAGCAGAGGCCACAACAGAAGCATCATCCTCATGATAGGACTGCAGCAGCATTGAGATGTGAGCAAACATAGTTTGGCATATTAGAGCAGATGTTGGCCGAGGGCGATAAAGTCAAGGGTGAGTTTTGAGCTTCTTTTAGTTTTATATATGGTTTGAGTTTTGAATATTTGACAAGTGGAGATGATCTTTCGTCTTATTCTTCTGCCTCTGTATCTCGTGATACATGATGCAAGTGATATGTTCCAACTACGAAGGTACGTCCTGGGCACAGTCATGTCTTGATTAATTTATTGGTACCGACTTATCTCAAGACTTGATCCTTGTTCATTTTTGGGAGTTAGCATATGCCAGCGAGGACGAGTTCCTATTTTAGCTGACTCAGGAGACATATTTACCTGTATGCCTCAAGATCTTCTTTTTATCTGATTGTGTGGATTGGTTATGTATTTACTTATATGTGGTTAATTGCTTTTATTTACGTATCTATTCCATGTATGATTGATTTCCAGCTAGTTGTAGCTCATGAGAACTTGTAGTGCATGAGATTATGGTTCTTGAGTATTCTAGATCGTGAGATTCCTGCTTAATGAGTTATAGTTCCTGAGCTTCCTTCTTAGTTCATGAGTTTCTTGCTTGGATCTTGAGTATTCTTGATTGGTGATCAACTCGAGTAGCTTAGCGAATTTCGAGCACGGAATTTTTCTAAGGTGGGTAGAGATGTCACACCCGTTCCCACATTTGGTATTCTTGAATTTATGATATTTAATTTTTTTTGATAATATATTCATGCTATATTTTACATTCTGGTTCTTGTCATATATGTTGCATTTTATTTGTTTGGATTTCTATTTAATATGGGAGACTATAATGGACCAATGGTGAACACTTTGGGAATTGCCATGGACCCGTACTAGGACCCGTATGTAGGATAGATCATAACCCGATTCACTTTTGGAACCACAAAACCTATTTTGGATGATTGATATTTGTTTGGAGAGTATCATAACTTAATCCTATGGCTAACCTCATTTTCCTACTTGGTATATATATGAATATTTCTCTCTCCTCCCTCTCATTCTTTATTTCCTACTTTCTTTCTTTCTTCGTTTCTTCTTCTTATCTCCTTTCCTCACCCGAGCCCCAACACGATTCCTATCCCTAAACTTGGCTCTAGGAAGAGGTTTATTAACCCACCAAGGCAAGTACATCTTGCTCAAAGTGGTGAAGCCAAATTTTTTAGATTATATATATATAATATGTAGTAATTAAATATTTTTTATAGAAAATATTTTTCTTGATGTTCTCATTTATTTTAGTTCTTGGAGTTTTGGGTTTGGGTGAATGGTTTTGAGTAGATCTGAGTTTTAAAGTTACGTTTCCATGGGTTCCTTGAGTTTTTCTTGGTTTTGTCACGACCCGCACCCGGTTTAGGGGCACGAGTGCGTGGGTACGTCCAGCCTACGCCGCAGCATCGGCGGTAGAACGCTGTCTAGGTCGAGTACTATCTAAATAATCTCACACTAGTATCCAACTCCATAAGGAGAAGTGGATATCATAAAATAAATCTAAAAATACTCAATCACAACTGCAGCACGATAGGAAAATGAAGAGATAAAAGAATACAACACAAGTCTAATGACACAATAATCATACCTGCAATCATTACTTCTAATCCCCAAGTATGTCAGAGCCAGTCTACTAAGGTCACAGTCTGAAAAAATATTTCCAGTCAGGAAGGAGCAAAGTACATCTCTAAATAGCAGTTCTATATAAATGACATAAACTATGTAGCAGTTCTAGATGGAAACATACCAGATGCATGTATAGGTACGAGAAATGTACAATGAGAGAAGTACTGGAAATACTGTAAGTAAATGCAGGAAAAGAACAATATGTCCATGAGCAAGAATTCTATGACTAAGTGTGTGAGTACTAGCTTTAACATGTGATCGGCTTGGGAACTTGATCAGGCTGGTTACATGTGATTAGCTATGGTTCATATAAAGTCAGGCTAACCGTTGGTTAGCTATGGTTCATATAAAGTCAGGCTAACCGTTGGTTAGCTATGGTGCATGTAGAGATCAGGCTAATCACACGTAACAGCTATGGAGCATATAAATGGTCAGGCCGCACCCGACGTGAGATGTGGGGTGAGCTATGGTGCATATAAAGTTGGGTATGATCACATATCTACACTAAAGTACTCCCCAAACCCCCGAATGGTATAGTAGATCCAATCATGGTACGCTATGGCACAGGATTTCCTAGGAAGGTAGCAAATCTCCCCGGGAATCAGTGTCTGTACATGCACAAGATATCAAGGAAACAAGTCTTGTACAAGCTACACCATAAATAAGGAATAACATCTCATGACGAGATCCGTGTATACCAATCCGTGTAACCAATGTGTCAAGAACATGGATATTTACACTAGATACAGTGAACATAGGAGATATCATAAATTAGAAACTAATCAGAGAATGTACTCGCCTTTGGTCCTTAGCTGGTAAAACCAATGTCCTGTCCCAGAGTATCGTCTGGAGGAACCAACAGTCCTAAAATATATCAAATACAACATTTACATCAGATGCTACACTAACACATCACAATTACATGAACTCAGGGCTCTGCCAGGTATGGCACTAGTCAACTAGGGTCATCTAGTAGGGATACGTATATAAATACACATATTATTAATTATCATTAATACTTACAATATACATATATATATATACATGCACCCATTTAAATGTATTTACAATATATATATATATATATATATATATATATATATATATATATATATATATATATATATATATATATATATGTATTGTCAATGTTATTATTATTATTAAAATATATACTAATACTAGTACATCACATTAAATACATATACAATACATTAATTGTATGTACAAGATATATATATACATTTATACCAATATGCATTTATTTATATTTAAAATACTGAAACATACATTAATACTTAGTATACCAATAAAACGTATATAATATATATATAAGTGTCTATTAATAATTTACAAAAATACGTATTTGTGTATATACACTAATAGATGTACATACATATATACTTTTTATACCAAAATACATATTTGTATATATATATATCAATCAAAAATCCTTATACATAATACATAACTAAATTATAAACAATAAAACTAATATACATATATATATATTACCAAACTAATTACAAATTACTAATTTATTAAGAAATTACTAACTGGTTATTAATTAACTAATTAATCTAATTAATGATTACTAAATTAACTAAACTAATTTTATAAATTAACTATATGATTAATTAATTAACTAATTATAAATAATTTACTGATTAAACAATTAATCTAAACTAATCAAATCATTATCTAAACTAAATTATTAATTAATTAGACTAATTGTTAATTAGTTAACTAATTACATATACACTTAACTAAGGTATACAGAACTGAAAGAAAGGGAAAAAGGGAAAATGCTCACAATTGGGTCTTCCGGTCGTCGGCGCGGGCTCGCCGAGGCGGTGGCGGTCTGCATCGACGGTGGTCGACACCGAGGGGCGGCGGCGTTCGAGGAGGCGGGTTCGGCGCTCGAGGGGCGGGCTCGGCGCTCGAGGAGCGGTGGCGTTCGAGGGCGGCGTTCGACGGATCTGGCGGCCACCGGCGGCGGCTTCGACCCAGGGCAGCGACAGGGCGGCGACGGCGGCAGGTATTCGGCTCGAGGAGGCGACCGGCGGAGGTCGAACCCGAGGCGGCAGGTGCTCGATCTCGGCGGAGGGGATCCGCGGCGGCGTCACTCGGCTCGAGGCGGTGCTCTGCTCGAGGGGCGGGCGCTCTGCCCGAGGAAGCGGGCGCTCCGAGGCGACGGCGGTGACTGGTTCCAGCGGCGGTGCTCGGCTTCCGCGGCGGCGGCCTGCTGGACTCGGCGGCTAGATCTAGGGTTAGGGTTAGGTTTAGGGTCTGATCTGAGCGTCGGGGTCGTGTCCGGGGCTGGACACGACGGGGTGCTGTACTGTGGACGTGTCCGGGTCTGCCGGACACGGGGATGCTGTTGTACAGTGGAGGAGGTGGATGTGTCCGGTGTGTCGGACACGGAAAAATTTGTTTGTAATATTGTAACCGGACACAGGAAATGAAATGGATACGGTGGGACACCCGGGGTCGGACCCGAGGCCATCACGACTGACACGGTGATGCTGGACACACGGACACGAGTACACAAAAATGGTGGTGGCTGTGGCTTTGTGGGGATTTGTGGAGGCTAGCTAATAAATTGGAGATTAGGGTTTCTAGGGAGTGGTGATGAGAACTTAAATAGGGAGAAAGGGTGTGGGATTAAAGGGTTGCGGGTTGGCCCAATAATGAATGGCCCA
>JAYESA010000011.1:74961947-75364447 GCA_036927795.1 Iris macrosiphon | reverse complement strand
CGCACAACGATACAAAGTCAGATTTTATTTAAAAATTAAATAAACGTCCGCGACGAATATTGTGTGGCTAAAATGAAGCACAAGAGAGCATAATTATGAGTTACAAAAAGGTCAGAATGGAAGGCGGGCACGTCTAGGGCAAGTTTTTGAAATTTATTAGGAGGCAAAAGCTAGGGTAGTGCTCCAAATATCGAAGCAACGGTAAGGCGCAACAATTAAATAAAATTACGATAATTAATCACAATCCCAAGTAATTAAATTCTAATTAATACAAATTAATACACAACCCTATAATTTGGTCAGGTGTTCATCTAGTGGCTTCTAGGTCAAGTCTACCAGCTCAACATTAATGAACACTGTATATATATAATATTATAAATACACATCTCATGCAATTATTTAAATTAAATACACGCAATATTAAATATATAAAAAGTCAAAAATACCCCCATTTTTTGGAACGTGGTAGTGACAATTATTTTTCCTAGTTTAGATATTTTCTTGGATTTGCTTTGTGACCTTTGTGTTTTATTCTCCTTGAATGTTTTTATTGAGTGTTATGTTCTATGTGCTGATCCCAGTGCTTGCTTGTGTTATGACTCTAAGTATAATGGACTTAGTGAACTAGACTGTGCTAGACATGGATATGTGCTAGAGCCGACTATGCGCACAACATGATTATATATTGGATTAGACTATGTCTTGACCCAATTGAGTTGGAAGTGATATTGACCCAGTACCTACTAAGTGGACTCAGATCAGTAGATTATTTACCTTTGTTCGTTAGATAAAGTGAGGGGCATAGTTCTGCTCGGGAGACGATATACAATTTTGGTCCTTGTTTAGTTTAAGGATTGTGGATCTGCTCCAGAGTGGTTCACTTTTTTTTTCTTACTCACGTTCAGCGGCGTAATTGTCACGCCCCAGTCCCAAAATATACGGGACCAGGCCACGTGGGAATATCCAGCTGATACGTCTCCGAGGATATCCCAATTTAATGGATCCACAAAGAGTGCTACGCTGTCCTAAAATACTAACATGTCCAATATCAGTCAATAACAGGTAATCTAATCTCATCCACAATATAAAGAGCAAAAAGTACTAAATAAACTGCTGGATGATAAATACCAGTCTCAAGATATCATAGTACAACTAATAAAGTCTGGTGGAAACAAACCCACTACTATGACGAAATAAAGTACTGAAATGAGATATGAAAGATAAAGACTAGGGCATCGTCTGACTAGGTAATGATGCACCCAATCCTAGGCGGAAGGCCTACCAACTGGTCATGAAAACTCTGAAGGTAACACCTCTAGCTCCTCTACGGTAGTGAATCTTGTCTCCTATCCGGGGCCGTATACTGTGGGGTAGTAAGCCTCGTCCAAATCTGGAAAGGTACCAGGTCCTCAAAGGAACGTAACAAGATACATAGAAATATACCATATATAAATACTGAATAAAATAAATACAATAAAGGGTGTGCTAACCATCTAAGTGAATGCAATGTGAGGACAACTGTGAGTATATGGGAAGGTGTAGGCTAGACATATGCTGACGTAATTCACCAGTCGTGGCAACCGGCTAGTATATGCCACACATGCCCCCTATAACATGGGCGCATGAATACAATAATGTCCGACATTCTATAGAGTGTGATATCTGTAATATCACCAAGTAACGTTCAACACTCTACAGAACGTGGTATCTGTAATATATATATATATATATATATATATATATATATATATATATATATATACGTCCGTATCACTCCGTCGAGTGCGGTGTCTGTATAAAGGGGTGGGGTGTCCCATATGCCTACTAGTCGTCCTCCCCGCCCAATGTATATATACAAGTCAAATACTTGACGTGCATACTCCGTATCTAAATGCCAAGTCTCTACACTGAAATAATCCTGAATTGCTTGCTAACCGGGATGTATGTCACACGTGGCGATAGCTAGTCGAGCACGCGAACCCACATCCCAATATGCATTGATCATTGTAACCGTGTAAGCGTGTCAGGTCTCGGAAGATAACAGGGTATCCTCCAATAGGGTGAGCCTGCTAATGACTAAGTCAATGTATACTAATCATCGATGTATCCGTCGAATGCACCCGAGGCAATCTCGGACGCACACAGTTGTATAAAGCAAAACAACAAGCATACAATACAACATTTGCATAATTTAAATTAGACAGTAAATATGGCAAGGTATCTTGCCTGAGTCTTCAAGAGGTGAATGCCAAAAGCCTGCTCCCGTAGCGTCTCCTGGCTGATCCAAAGAACCTAGATATACAATATAACACAACAATACAGACATCAAACACTACGTATTAACTACATACGACTAAGACGCTAAACTTGAATACTGTTGCGAGTTCACTGTTGCTTGAGTACAGCGTCACGTGTGCACGTAGCTAGGGTATACACGTGTTCTGTCTTCGGTTAACATGTGTCTCGAGGCAATAATTTATCTAGTTACGTAGTGTCCATGATTTCGGTTCTGTGCGAACACATGTCTCTATTTTCCATGTTCGACATACTAGGTTTATATCCAGGTGTTTCTAGTAAATTTTCTGTCCCTGATAACTGGTCATTAATTTAGAATAATTAATTATTTATTAGTAACAAATTAAATAAGCTTCCATGCATACAATACTTAACTAGGTTAAATACTATTACTATGTATTCATGTGCGACACGACGACACGAAGGAGAAGTAATAGGACACAAGAGGGAAGGGTTCAACGAATGGGTACCTGATCGACCGAGCGAGGGGGTCCGCTCGCTGTTCGACTATCTTCTTCGGCATGGGGTGAACTCCGGTCGTCGTGTGGATGGATCCGGCCTGCCGGCGTTCAGTCGGCTACGATGACTGCAGTCTCGGTTGTAGTGGCCTGGTGCGGCGACAACGGCTGGGACGGTATCGGGCACGATGGTCAGGTCGCGGGGGTGGTCGGGGTCGGCCTCTCGGGGGTGGTTGCCGGCGCTGGAGGGTGGTGGAGAGCAGTCGGGATCGGCCGGGGTCTAATGGGGGATGTGATGGTCGGGGATGGTGCTGGTGTGGGTGGAGGAGGTCGGTGATGGTAAAGTGGGGGTCCGACGAGTCGGGCGGCGGTGTCTGGCGGCGTCAGGCGGCCTGGGTGCGGTGGTTTTGGGAGTCGGGTGGCGACAGCGGCTCGGGTTGTCGGGTTTGAATGGAATGGTGATGGTGGCTGGATGGGTGTGGAGTTCCGGCGGAGAGGCGGCGGTCTGAGGGGTGGTCCGACGAGTCAGGGGTGGCTCAGCCCGGCAGGGATGGGTCTCGGCAAGGGGGGATTCGGCTAGGGTTGAGAGAAGTGGGTGAAGGTGCTAGGGTTTCAATAGTAGGAGGAAGAGTTATTTATATATGAGGGGTTCATTTCCTGGCCTCGGGCCTTGGGCTTGTCTGGGCTCCTTGGGGTAGGGTTTGGTCCACATGATAGGTACACAGGGCTTGGTTATGACTTGTTTTGGGGTGATCTGGGCCTCAATTTAATTTAGGTTACAACAATTGCGTCAAGCATTTAGGAGAAGGTTTGGTTTAATAAAATAATACTTGGGCGTTTCCAACGACTGTTGTGCAACTAGATTCCCACTAACAATTGCGTCAAGCATCATAGTGGGAATCTAACAGTTGCATAAAGTACATGTGGGTAGTCTGACATGTCTAGGTGATGAGTACTTAATTGGTTTGGGGGTACCTACTATTATAGTGCTCCTAACGTCAAGAAAACCGTAAGGCGTATTAAGTTACAATATTGCTGCACATTAAATCTAATTACATCCAATTTAGTCCTAGTCGCCTAATTTAAATCCAAATAGCTCTGATTTGGTCGAGGAGGTTTACAGTAATTATTAATTCGAGGATTTCACATGAATTTAGGCTTCCAATTGATTGATAGTTTGTATACCTGATTTAAGCAGACTGTATGTAATAAGAGTAATTTAATGTGATAAAAAGATTTAAGTGACTAATTTATAGGAATGACTACCCGTTGTTTGATAATAAACGAAAGAAATAAAATAAGGTTTATACGAAACCCTCTCTTTGGTTTACAAACAAGAAGTACAATTAATCCTATACGAGGATGTCAAGTACAAAATTTAATCTGGGTAAATATTGCTATAGGAGTCTGATCTGCGGTCGATCACTTTGTCCCTTGGACCACACGATAATGAAGAAGTGCTGTAGAAGACGGAGAAGCTTCAAAGATTGTAAAGGTTAGTGGATGCTCGATGCCAAAATAGTCAATCACTACTCTCTGTCTATGCTCTTCTCTCTCAAGAATAAATTTTTGTCCTTTCGACCTTTCGACCTTTCTTTTCCATTTTTCGACCCTTTCCCCTCGATTTTTTTTGACCTTTCGACCCTAGACCTCCGTGGACGGAGGTCTCTATTTATAGGGTTTTAGTGATAGTAGCCGTCTAGTCGGCGTAAAAGCCGGACAGTGGAGAGTGTGGCACTTTTTATACAGCGGTTATAATAACTGCCACCCACGTATAAATGATCTTCTAAATCTGCGTGTGACGCGTGTCCCATTATGAGGTAACGCGTATAACTGCTGCGAAGATCACGACATGCAAGCCACGTAGATAACTGTCCCTCGCATAAAAAGGTTGGCATAGAAGCCAATAACTGTCACCATGGCTTAGAAATCGAATAATTGTCAAACTGGCATAGAATCCAGGTAGGCGTAGAAGCCCATGTAGGCGTAGAAGCCTGATGCTACATGGATAGGTGGCTAGCGTAAAAGATAGCTGATCCCCCTTCCTTGACTGAGGTCTTGAGCGTATTCTGGACCAAATAGTCTTATCATGCACCAATACAAATATAGCCTGAGTTGGCGTATTCTAAGGAGATAGCATACGGCGTACTCCTATAGCTGAAAATAGCCAGGTCGACGTATTTCAAGGAGATAGCGTACAACGTGCTCCTATAGCTAAAAATAGCCTGATGGCGTAATATGCAGAGGTGATGATGTGGACGTATTAGTCATAATTATGGCTCATCCAGTCTTTGAAAATAGAACTAATTCCCATGCATTAAATACAGAGATATGCCCCCATCACGCGCATTAACTACAGAGACGTGCCTCGAGCTCTGTACGAAGAACAACTTTTGACGTGGCGGTTTGTTTTGTCTTCTGCTGAGCGTAAAAGCTCACATCTGCCTGTATAAAACTAGCCAGCGTATTCCCTTGAACGCGTAAAAGCAGTTAATACCAAGGAAATGTCACTAAACGACAATTTGGGTCTCTGTGCCGAACCATCATTACAGCCGTCGTCTGGATAGTTGTGCAGTACTCTTTGTCAGGAGTCAGGTTCACTGCATGATTTGACAGGTTCATTCGAGGAATACGAAGAGTTCTCCGTACGACTTCCTACTGCATTAAAAGCGAATAGGTTTTACGCCAAAGTGGCGATGTAATAACCTTTTTACGCTGAAGCAGCCTGGAAATACTGCATTACGCGGGTTGTCTTGGAGCTTATATTTTTACGCTGTACTTAGCGATGAAGCTCCGTTGTATGCCGATGGCTCTGAAGTCATGTTTTACGTCGCCCAATACTGAAATACTGCTTTACACGGGTTTTATGCATACTGCGTATAATTCTGCAGCGTATTTTTCATGCTTCTACAAGACCCCCTTCACAGTTTTCAAATTCCTCGTAATTTGAAATACTTTGAATGAAGCATGAAACGGTCAAGTCTGACTCATTCCTCGAGGCTGATTTCTCGGCGGATCTTTAGGATTTTGTTGGGATTTGGTATATTCTCCTTTGCCTATATAAAGGCTGATGAGTTAACCTGTTCTTTCCATATTTCCTTCACCACATAGAGATAGTTGTCGAGGTTCGTCTTGCTGACTTGAGAAAGAAGAAGATCATGTTCTTCCAGCATGTAAGAAGCCAAAAAAAAAGGCATCTTTGAGCAAATATCGTCTGCAATGATGGATCATGGAAGGATGTCATAGCTTCCTTTGCTCGGGATAATCAGCAATTTTATATGGCAATTCGTCCAGGAGAGAGAAAGGGTCACATTAGACCACACAGCTTGTAAGATGTATTTTCTTCCGTTACGATGGTGGACGAGGGCAGACAAACTGACCCTATCTTCCAGTATTGAGTTGGGTCGGAATCCCAACTCAATCTGTCATGGCGTATGGAGGATGGGCTCTTAAATAATTTAGACAAGCCCAGTTGTGTATCCTTCCGCCATTAATCATTTTCTTGTTAATCGGTCGCGGAAGCCGATTAATCTGCTGTAGAAGACAACAAAGATCTCCACCAATACGAGAACCTGGCAGAACAGATTCTTAGCGTGATCCTAAATGAAAATGAGAAACCCTTTGTAGCATAAGGATTTCCATCATATGTAATCATGAAGATGAAAAACCCTTTGTAGAATGGATTTCTATCATATGTAATCATGATTAATAAAGTTGTCTTCTTTTGTGCATATGATGATTTGCCATATTTTGCTGTGATGAAGTCTGAATATGTGTAGCTTCGACACGTCTGAATAACTTTACGCCGACTCTGATAAAAAGAGTATCTGGTCTCGTTCCGTCTTTTACGCATAACTGAAGACGCGTAGAAAATTGCTTAGCATTTAAGTCGCATATTCGAACTGTCATACTGTTTTGAACGAGGAATTGCGTAGGAATTCTGAACTGTCACTTTTCTGATAAGAAGAATTCTTGTTCAGGCCATCATCTTCCAGAATGATTTCCCAAAAATCCCTTGAAATAGGGCGAGAAATGGCTGTCAAAACTGACCATGCTTGAACTGTAGAGAAAAGATTCTGACTGGATTTTAAATGAACTTCCAATCGACCCAAGAAGAAGAGTCATTTTCAATGCTGAACTCTGTATGTATTGGGTACTTGGGATGTTTTGAGGCCATGAAGGAGCATCTTTTGCGTGAACCCTTGTAATTGGCCGTCTTGAGAATTATTCAGATATACGCATACTCTGGCCTGCGTATTTTAAGATATGCGAAAAGTCATAGATCCGTAATGTAGATGAGCATAAAATCATAAGTTTGTAGCCTCTCGAGCGTAAAAGCTGCTGAGCATAAGAGCATCCGGGCGTAAAACTGTAGATCTATAGCCTCTGAAAAGAAAACTTTCGAGCGACTTGTCGTAAATTTGTCGCCTTTGAGCGTAAAAAGCTTCTGAGCGTGAAATCAGAGATTTGTAGCCTCTGAGCGTGAAGTCATAGGTTTGTAGTCTCTCGAGCATAAAAGCTACCGAGCGTAAAAGCATCCGGGCGTAAAACCATAGACTTATAGCCTCTGAGCGTAAAATCGTAGATTTGTGGCTTCTCGAGCCTAAAAGCTCCTTAGCGTAAAAGCTGTTGATTGGCACTGCGCAAAATTTTTTGAATCCGCTGACTGTCCGTCTTCCCTAAATAATAGGCTGACGTGGTCCCCAATCATAACCGAATATTAAATATCGGATTTGGTTAGGGATTCGAAGAGTTTATCTGAACTTTATAAATACCCCAAGGCCTTCAGAGAAAAACTTTTTATCTGTCTCTTGCAAAAACTTTCGTCTCTTTGAGAACTCTTCTTCGTCTCTTCTCTGAGTACTCTGAGTTTTTAGCAATGGCACCGAAACAATCTTCGACTGTTAAGGGGAAGAAAGCTGCCTCCTCTTCTCGCTCCTCTGCCCAAGCAAGAGCGACCCCCATCGGGCAGAGCGAACCTCGCTCGGAACGAAGTGTCCCACCGTCAAGCTGTGCACCGGGTGTTATAGGTAAATCTTTTAGGACGACAAAAATGAAAAAAACCCTTTGCACACATTGTACGTGAACGCGCTAGGTCATCTTCTGTGCTGAGAGCCTCTTCGAGGAAGATAATGCACAGAGATGTTTTATCATTTACGCCCACATTCCTAATGTGTCAGCGTAAATACTCCACATTTTTGCAGTCTGGCATAAAAGCTTTGACTGTCGAAATTTGACGTATACTACAAATTTTTGGGTGTTACGCTCTGGATAAAAATTCTGGCGTAACAATTCAAATTTTGGCAGTCTGGCGTAAAATACAGACTGTTAGATTTTTGTATATACTGCCAATCTTGAATTTTATGCCCAGGACATAAGTTCCAGCGTAAAAAACTCAAGTTTTTACAGTCTTGGCATAAAAGCAGAGACTGTTGATCTTTGGCATAAGTTGCAAGACTGTAATGTCTAGTATAGAAATGACATATTTTTCTTGCATTTTGTAGTTAACTTGCAGATACCTCCGTTGGCTGAGGTGATGGGTTCTGCTGCTGGGATGCTGAACTCCAATTATCTGGAGGATTTGTCCCATGTGACATTTCCTATTTTCAGACCCCAATATCCTGAATGAAAGGGAATCCTGATATCGTCTCAAGGAGAATACTGTTGAGCATGATCAACGGAGAGCCCCAGACATATATATACAGGGCCAAATACATAAAACCAGCTTTCCTCTTCGGGGATATGATTGATAAACAATCCCAGACAAAGCCTTAGAAGGAAAACTGGATTTTTACTGCCGGAGGCATGGTAATGTACCTGCCCAAGATGCTGAGAGATTACCCTATCTCGGCATTCTTCCATGCCACGCATCCGAGGAAGATGTCGTGGACCCTGACCCCTAATCTTCACGGCCATCCGGGGAAGATATTTTATCAGATGGAATCAGACCAAGGGTTATTTGTAAGCCGCCCTTCCGACCCGGTCATCCCTTTTAGGGGATTATTTTCGGGCAGTGTCCCGAGTGAAGACACTTCATTGCTCCAACCAGTCCAATTACGTACTTTCTGTAATGACTTCATGGGGCATGGAGGAGTATACCCCAAGGTTAATCCTCGGACCAATGGGTGGCTTACCCCTACAAATCTTCGATGGACTCGTTTAGCTGCCTGGGCCCTGAAGCATTTTTGGACGGAGCTGGAGAGCATTGGTCTGTTCACGGCTATGAGTGCTACCAGTATTGGGTTACCTCTTAATCCCAACCTGTTTTTGGCTTTGATGGAGCGATATATCTCGCTCACTAGGACTTTCACCACTCCATTGGGGGAGTTGGGATTGGCCCTTCACGAAATGACAAAGATTTTAAGACTGCCAATGGGGGATACTCCTTTTGAAGAGTATGTTCCCACAAATCGGGAGCTGGGGGATACAAACCCTCGGGTAGTGGCAGTGTACCAGAAGATAATGAGCCACTATTTAGCGTGCACCGCCTTCTATAATGAGCCCTCTGATTTGGCTTATACCAACAAATGGGTGTCCTACCTCTTCTTCCATCAGGCTAGAGATGCTAAGCCAGACAAAGTTGTGGATAGAAGGGATAGGCCTTTGAGCCTTCTGAGCGTGCTTAATGCTCAAGTAGTCGATGTCCTTATTGAAGACGCTGGGGCTTCAGATCAAGTTCTCGACGAAGGGGTAAGGAATTATCCTGCAGGCACTAAAGTCTACAGTTATTTGAGACATTGCCGCAGGCCTCTGTCAAGGAAATCTCAACTGGCTGGCTTCCTCTCCGTATGGCTGCGCCGATTGGTAGTACATGGCATTGCATCTTCGGATCGCATTCACCGTAACACCTTATGGCCTGCAGTGCGTTTGGTATTTGGGGCAAGACAGGGCCTTCTCCCTGCTATTGTATGCCGGATATAAGCTGGCCTGAGGGCCATTACTGATTGACTGCTTGCCGATGAAACACTGCGTGATAGCTTTCCCAGGGTAGAATTACCGTTCCTGTATTTGATCGGATGGCTAATTCTTCATAACCCCAGAGTGATGTCTCCCGGCTCTGCCAGTAGTTCGGGGAATAATTTCTTGTTGAATTACAAGAATTCTACGTGGAACGTGACCACCGTTGTAGACTGTCGACGGGCATTAAATTTTGCTCACAGCTGGAAGCTCTTCGGTATCGTCCCCAGTGTACATCTCAATCAGCAGGGGAGCAGGCTTCAGGACTTAGGTGAAGGGAAGACCGTTCTTTCTCCTGAAGCTTTTTATTGGTTGGTCTGCATTAGACCTTTCCATTTATTGTACAGAAGTGAAGACCAATGCTTCTTGGAGCCCTACCTGCCTAGTCGATTTGCCAGGCAGTTTGGGTATGACCAATTGTACGTGGACAACGCCATCACCAGCTTCAAGTCCAGAGGTGGACTTATTGATGGAGCGAGAGGATGGCGGTACTTCATAATGGGTTGTACTGGAGCGGCCTTTACTGTGCTCGCGACTTCTCTCTCCATGGAGTTGCGCATCCTCCATTCGTACGCCCAGTTTTATGTGGCATCAATACCTTCCATCGCGATTTTGATATGCGTGGAAGTTTTAGGATGCCTTCACATAAGTCCGTTGGGAAAGAGGAAGTCCCATCAGTTTCCTCTAACGAGGGTGAAGACTCTGTTAATGCAGATAAGTTTTTGCTGACAGTACTGAGAGGCGAAATACCTCCGCCTGCAGAGCCTCTGGTTATCCCTGGTAAGCGAAGGGCTCCTGTTCTGAAGGAAACTTTTCCTTGCAAGAAAAAAAAGACTGTTAGTGGTCCTGTCAGGACTTTCGGCCATGAGGCTCCTTGTAGTGAGCCTGTTGTTTCCCCTGTTGGGATAATTCTTTGACTAGAGGTCCTTTGCCTATTAGAGAGAGAACCTCCACAGTTTCGGCTGGCAGTGCCAAAGATTCTTTGCTTGAGACTGCTGTCGCTACTACCTCTTCAGGTAGTGGTACAAGATTGTCTTCGAGGCCGAGCGAAATAAGAATATCTTTATCCAGACCAATAACGGGAGTAACCCCTGCCGCGTCTGTAAGTATATCCAGTGAGATTCCACCCGGTGAGCCTCGAGTGGATCTTGGTGAAGACCTGGAAGAATACCTGCCAGTGTCAGTTGGCACACCCCCTTCTCCAGGTATGACAGCTCGCTTAGCATCATTAAGAAATGATTTAGCTGTACTGGCTGCAGACGCGCCATATATACCATCGTCCATGGGTAAATGTCGTCTTTATGCCTTTTTTAGAAAAATTAACATAATATTGATATTAACTCTCTCTTGTCTTCTTTTCAGGGGAAGACATCTACGGGGAGGGCAGAATCGACACAACTTTTGGCTTTGTTGTAGCTCTTGCCGATGACACGGAGGTGCTCGACTTTGAAGAGGAAACATTTTCGGGTGCCGGCTCGCCCGAAACAGTTTTGATATCTCGAGAGAAGGATGAGCCTGTCATTATGACTATGTCTCCTTTGAGTACGCCAGCCATTTCGGCCGTTGTTGGCGCCTCTACTTTTGTCGCGCCCTCTACTGAAGTGACGACTATGACGACACCCTCTGCAGTCGTTCCTGGAAGGGGATTCGCTGATATTGCAGCCACTCCCAGAGTCCAATCTGATTTTGCCATGCTGATTGAGCAGTATACTAGTATTTTCTACACCACTTTGAAAACGCTGATATCAATAGTGCTGGAGAAGAATCTAGATTTTGAGGCTCTGAGGAGGTCCTCCCAGTTTGTGATAGCGTCGATCAGAGATTTCAACGACGCTGGGAGAGCTGATACACTGGAGCAGATAGTTGATGGTTTGGAACAACCCATTAACAATTATTTGTAATTATCCCAGGGCAATATTGATGACCTGATTCAGGCTGAATATGACTCTTTGACTGCGAGGCTTATTGGGGAGATGGAAACTCTGAGCAAGTCCATCGAGGCTCAACAGAAAGAGATGAATGAAGAGCGTACCGTATTGGATTGTGTCATTCCCCACCTGGCCAAGTGTGAGGCCGAATATGAGAAAGAGGCAGCGAGGGTCCGCCAATTGGAAGACGAACTCGCTAAGGCCAAGGAGAAGGCTCTCTCTTTGTCGGCAGCTCGAGATGTGTTGAATGACCGAAGGGAAGCATCTCAGCAAAACCTGGCACGTGTGGGTATCGTCCACGCAGATTTTATACCTTTTCGGTCTGAAATGTCAACCTTGAACAATGAGGAGGCAAGGTTAGAGCGGGCTCGCGCTACAGTTTTGAGCTCCAGGAATGAGAAGATGGCCGCACTGGCGCAGCAAATCCGTGATTTGACTGCTCCTCCCAAATGATGTACCTTTTGCTTTTATATGTAATTTGCTCTTTCTGGAGACAATAAAGAGACTTTATCTGACTCTGGTGGACCTATCATTTTTGAATATAAATGACAGGCTAGGGTGAAAGTGATATCAGAGGTAATATGGACGTGATATACTTTCAGTAAGCTTTAGCTGGATATATCTATTCAGAGGTTATATGGACATGATAGAATATGATCCAAATAAAATTTATGCACAAAACATTATCAGAGGTAATATGGACATGATAGGTTTTGATGTTCCAAATTAGTTAGACATATCTATTCAGAGGTTATATGGACATGATAGAATATGATCCAACTAGTTCTTTGGAAGTAGTATAGTCAGAATGAGATCTTCACCATACTCCGTTTGAGCAAAGAAGATTAAGCATAGTACCTCTTCAGGAATTTACCATTGATAGGAGCCATCAACAAGTCTCCATTAGGCTTGGCTAATCTATAAGCGCCGTTTGAGAACGTCGTGCCTTCCCATTTGGGCTGGAATTTACCCTTACTCTTGTGAGTAATAATCATTGGCCTTTTCACAGCTAGAACTAGCTCGCCAACTTTGAACACTCTTTCCTTCACTTTCTGATTAAAAGCTTTGCAAATACGTGCCTGGTAGAACGCGATGCGTTGTTGAGCCAGAAGGCATTTCTCGTCTAATCCTTCTAGTTCTTGAAGTCGCAGTAGATCATTCTTTTCCCGAGTCAACTCATTAGCCACTGCTATTCTGAGTGACGAAATTTGGATTTCGATGGGGAGAACTGCTTCACTCCCGTAAACCAATGAGAATGGGGTACAACCCGTCGGTGCTCGTACCGTTGTACAGTATGCCCAGAGACATTCTCCTAGCTTTTCGTTCCAATCTCTTTTGTTTGAAGAAACGAACTTTTTCAAGAGTTCGATAATGGTTTTGTTGAAAGCTTCCGCCAAACCATTAGCAGCAGGATTGTATGCCGTAGAGGCCATATTTTGTATCCAATTTTTATCGCAAAATTGATGAAACACTTGGCTGATGAATTAAGGGCCATTGTCAAGAATTATCCTTCGGGGTATCCCAAAGCGATAAATGACATGATGCTTGATGAAGCTGATCATGTTGGATGTCTTCACCTCAGCAAGAGGGATCGCCTCTGCCCATTTGGAGAAATAATCCGTGATGGCCAATATGAACCGATGACCTCTAGAAGAAGACGAGTAAATAGGACCAATGATATCCATATCCCATGCTTCAAAAGGCCAGGATGCCACCGTAGGATGTAAATGTTCAGAAGGTTGATGTATAAAATCTGCATGAACCTGACAGGCTTTGCATTGTCTTGCATATTTTATTGCATCTGTGATCATAGTAGGCCAGTAATAGCCCATCCTCCTGATACGATCCTGTAGCTTAGGACCGGGTTGATGCGCTCCGCATACGCCATCGTGAGCTTCATGGATAATCCGTTGTGCTTCATCATCGGAGAGACATCTTAATAGTAGTCCATCGTAGGTTCGGCGATATAGACATTATGAAGACGCATCAAAATAGAAGCATAATGATCGTCTTTTGATGGATACTGCTTCTTTAGGATCCTCCGACAAGATTTCGTATGCCACAAAATCTATAAAGGGACTTCTCCAGTCTCTCTTGGGAGGATCTATGTTCATAGCGTAGCTGCATTCTATGTGAAAGTTGTTTTTCACACAGAATAAATCTCTGTTAAGAAGGATCACCAAATTCTGCCTTCTTATAGGAATAGCTAAATCTACAGCTAGACTGGCCAGGGCATCAGCTTCCAGATTCTGAGATCGAGGTACATGCTCTGGGAAGAACCCTTTAAAAGACATGGCTATCTCGATCGTCGCTTGGTGATAAGGGATGAGGTCTGGATTCTGGACTTCATATATTCCTCTGACTTGATTGACGATCGGCAGAGAATCACCAAATGCTTTCAGGTATTCGATATCCAGTTCTTTAGCGACTTGGAGCCCGATGAGTAGGGCATTATACTCTGCCACATTATTAGAGCATGACTCGCTAAGAGAATATGCTCGATAGATGACGAGTTTATCAGGAGTAACAAGGACAATTCCTACTCCTGAAACTACGTTCCCCCTGGGACCAGTCCTGGAGGCACCATCGAAGAATAGCTGCCATGTATCACTTTCCATTGCGGAATTATATTCTGCAACTTCGTCGGGAATGTCCTCGTATAATCTGGAGGTTTCCGAAATTGGATGAGCAGCTAGGAAATTAGCCAATACTTGGCCTTTGATGGACTTTTAAGGGACGTACACCATATCATACGGTGTTAATAACATCGCCCAAGTCGCAAGCCGGGAATTAAGAATACTTGGCTTATTCATCAATACCCGAAGAGGATTGATCCTGGAGATGATATGAATAGTCTGGCCTTTGACATAGTGTCGCATTTTCTGAATGGCGAACATTAGGGCCAAACATTCTTTTTCCACTAGATTGTATCGGTGTTTAGCTCCGACCATCATCCTGCTTAAATAATAGATAGCCTATTCATGACCCTCATTGTTCTTCTGCGCGAGGAGAGCTCCCAGAGAATGATCTATTGCTCGAACATACAACAAAAATAGTCTTCCTATGACGGGAGGCACCAGAACTGGAGGATTAGTGAGGTAGCATTTGATATCATTAAACGCTTGCTGACAGGCTTCGTCCCATACGAAGGATACACCTTTCTTCATGAGACGAGAAAAAGGCTGACATCTCCCCGAGAGGTTGGATATGAATCTACGGATATAAGCCAGACGACCTTGAAATCCCCTGAGTTCTCTCAGATTGCGTAGTGGTCGTATTTCTAAGATGGCCTTGACTTTATCAGGATCCACTTGAATGCCTTTTTCGGTAATGATAAATCCCAAGAATTTGCCACTGGATACACCAAGAAAGGACTTTGTAGGATTCATTTTGAGTTGATGTTGGCGCATTAACTCAAACACTGTCTTCAAGTCTTGGATGTGATTATCCTTGCGACGGCTTTTGACAGATATATCGTCTACGTAACATTCTACTATTTTGCATAAATGCTCATGGAATATGTTACTCATAGCTCGTTGGTATGTAGTCCCGGCATTCTTTAGTTCGAAGGGCATGACCGTATAGCAATATACCCACAATGGTATCCGAAAGGTAGTATGCTTTTCGTCTTCAGGATGCATCTTGATTTGATTGTATCCTGAAAATCCGTCCATGAAAGACATACGTTCAAAATCGCACGTATTATCGATCATGACGTCTGTAATGGAAAGAGAAAACTCATCCTTGGGGCAGGCTGCATTCAGATATCGGTAATCGATGCAGACACGTACTTTTCCACTTTTCTTTATGACTGGGACAATATTGGCGACCCAGTCGGGATATTGTTCTTTCCGGATGAAGCCGCAGGCTATCAACTTCTTGATTTCAGCTTCAATGGCGTCCATCATATCCGGGTGAAACTGGCGTTGGTGCTACTTCACAGGCTTCGAATTGGACAATATATTGAGCTTATGAGTGGCCACTTTTGGATCAAGACCTGGCATATCCTCATAATTTCATGCAAAGACGTCGATATATTCTTTTATCAGCTGGATTATTTCTTCCCTTTCTTCTTCGGAAAGATTGTTACTGATAAATATCGGCTTTGGTGAAATCTCATCTCCAACATTAATCTGGATAATTTTATCTTCAGTGGAAGGTTCTCTCTGCTCGAACCTGAGTTTCTACTGTGTATCCATTTGCTGAGTCCAAGAGTCATTCTCAAACGGTTCAGATTCTTGTTCGTCTGCTTCGAAAGAATCTGTTAATACCGTATTTACTGGTAATGCTCGTTCGAGATCATCATATGAGCCGGAGAACGACGAGCCATCTTGAGAGGAGGACGAGATATCCTCATTTGACTCAGAAGTTGCAAGGGAGGTGGCATACCCTAACCCGAAACGATTTTATTGACAGTAGGGATCACCGTGCAACGGCATTCGCCTGCCTTTCCTATAGTTGAGGCCTGGTTCCAGCTTTAAGTCATAACCTATACTTTGCATAATCTTCATAGCTTGCGGACTATATCTGTGGACCTGTATTTTACCAGCATCATCATCGGGAGAATCTTCTTGTACAGTCGGTTCATTGCGCATGCGATCGAAGTCTATTGGATGCTGACTGCTGCGAGTAGGCGGGACAATAAAGGTAGAATCCTTCTGTGGCCCATAGGTTGTGATGACATTAGATGGTGATGCTACTTCCCACACATACGGATGATAGGAATCTATAGCCTTCAAGATTTTTTGTGCTATAGGTTCTATATCGTTATGGAGATATGATTCCTGTTTAGGAATTTGAGCGTCAATATACTGGAAAAGAGGATCTTTATTATCATCAGAAATCACGTTCCTGGTTATATTTACATCAATCGGCTGCTTGTTACGCCGAAGGTTGATGACCAAAGGTGGAGGCTTCTGGTTCAAAGTGATCACTAGAGGATCACCTCCTTTTCCTGACTTGGCTTTGTTCAGGTGGATAGTCATGGGTTCCATGACTTTCGGTCGAGTAGTTCGCCCTTTCACCTTGATTGACAGAGGTTGCTCGGCAGAGGGTTCTTCTGGCTCCCGGTGGGATTCCTCCTCTGTCTTGCCTGACACCTCCTCCATATAGTCTTGAGTGTACAACATGGCATCGGAGTAGTAGAATTCTACTCCTTTGAACGGGTTAAGGTCAGCAAACTCCGTTTGTACTATTCCTTGGGCATCTACATATTTAAAGCATTGATGTAGAGTCGAAGGAACGATGTTGTGGTCGTGGATCCATGGTCTGCCTAGCAGAATGTTGTAGGACACCTCTGAATCAATTACATAATATATAGCCACTGATCTGAGATCGTCAATCTGGATCCTCAGACGAATCGTCCCCATGGGCTTACTTTTTCTGGCGTTGAAACCCATGATTGTAGTGGTGGTGTAAGCCAATTCACTGGTAGGAATCCTCAGCGGTCTGAGCAGACTATAAGGAATGATACTGATCGATGATCCCGGATCTATGTGAATTCGATCAACCTCCATGGAACCGACGTATCCGGTGTAATAGAGGGGTCTATCATGCTTGTTGTGTTTCAACAGCATGTCATCTTGGGTGAAAGTGATATTCGGGACCACCTCCATCACACTATGGCATTGAGGACATGCCATAGGATCTTCATCAGGGGACTTGAGCTGGGTCAAGTATGCATCCGCCTGCATTAATGTTTCACTCAGGGCTTGACGAGTGTCTTTAAAGAGCCTGAGTAGTTCAAAAATGGACAATCTGGCTGGTGTATTAGCCAACTGGGCCAGGATGTCGAAGTTATATGGCTTCTCCAAACCTTTGTTTTGAATATTCTTCAAAGGTTTATCAATGCGCACTTCTTTTTGCTTGCCCTTGTCCGCCGAAGTTGGTCTCGAAGGACCGGCCTCTGGTATGACAGGTTTCGGTTCTGAAGGCTTGGCAGCTGAAGCATCTGCCGATGCATCTTCCTGACTTCCTCCGTAGTCCTTGAGGTAGGCTTTCCCTGAATGGGTTCCAGTAGCCAAAACCTCATCTTCTGATGTCGAGGATATCGCAACCATATGACATGGTTTACACTTTGAGTTCTTCTTAGACTTAGCCTTAGCAGCTTGAGTCTCTTCCTCGATCTCTGACACCAGATCTGGATGAACCCACATAATCTTGCCCCGCTGGGTAGTTAGGGGTACCAGGTCATGATTTTGACCCCTGGCTGGAGGGAGATTAACGATGTTCATCGTTGTCCAGAAAATAGGTACAACACCATCCAAAATTTCTTGAGGAGGCAGATTGCCAAGTTGAAGAGAGATCATATTGGCTGTGACCGTCTTCTCGCTGTTGCGCAGAGTGATGGCCTTAGCATCGATCAACTCCTGGATTTTCCTCTTTAGTACATAACACGCCTTTGTGGGGTGATGTATATTCCTATAGAAAATGCAGTATTTGGGGTTATTGGTACTGCCGACTTCATTAGGCCATTTTACCTCAGGGAGGGTAATCTTGCCGCTTTTGACTAGACACTCGAATATGCTCGGAATATCGTCGTCGTCAAAAGAGTACACTTCAATGGGCCTGGAAGTCCCAGGTTTCGTCTGTGTGGTTGCCATAGTCTTTTGCCTGGACGTATTGATCGTCAGAGCTTCTTTTCCTTTGGAACCACAGGGATGGTCGCTGTTGGAGGATGACCTCTTGCCTCTATCAGAGGCAAATATCATAATTCCATTATCATACGCCTTCCGACTGTTGTCTTCAGTGGCTACCGCTGAGATAATGAACGAGGGCCAATCATGGTGTGAACACCGAGATCACTGGAAGAAGATTCTTCCTACAAATATCCACCAATGCTAAGTCGAGGCATTTGCAAAGTGGCTTGACGAAAACATTTAATGAAAGTGCGAACGTTCACTTTTTCCTTCTGCTTTACTTCGATGAGAGAGGACATAGACATGTCCATCCCTCCTTCATAGAATCGCAAAAAGAATAAAGTCTTGAAATCTTCAAAGAAAGTAATGCAGTTGTCCGTAAGACTACGGTACCACTGATAAGCTACTCCCGAGAGACAGCCTTTGTACACTCGAGTGAGAAGGACGTCATTCCCTTGCAATAATACCGTCATCATACTGAAGTAGTTCATGTACTGGCTCGGTGATGTCTTTCCCTCAAACAAAGCAATAGTTTGTGGTTTTTATTTAGGAGGGAAAGGGATCTCATCTCAGATAGCTGGGTAAGGCTGGTTGATTCCCAATTTCTTGAGCTGATCCTTATGTTTTAAGGCATCAAATTGGGCTTTCAATTCCCGCACTGCCTGCATAGGATCTTCAGCCGGTAGAGGGACCGCGGAATGGTGAGAGATCAGTTGTATTGCAAATCCAACAGGAGGCAATACATTCTCCGAGTTAGAAAGTGGGGGAGCTGCTGACTCTTGATCTAGAGCAGGCTCCTGGTTCGCGTTGGATGGTGGTAAGTCCACCCCCACACGTATCTGAGTCGGAGGGACCGATGCTTGAGCTATAGCAGCTGTGTGTTGAGTCAGCATCATCTGGTGCATATTATCCATCATGGATTGTATCTCTTTCAGAGATGTCTCCAACACAGCGATGCGTTGCTCAGTGCTTCCCGATGGGGAAGCCTCTTCGCGTTCATCTCCAATGGCATAGACTCCCATTTTCCTGGGTGTTATTGAAGTGTTAGTATAGGTCTCCGTAGAGATTGACTCTATACTTTCAGCGTCTAATTCGGAAAACTGGCGACCCCCAGTGTCGAAATCAGAAGAATACGAGGCCGGTTGTCGTGACCTCGAACGGGTGTTTCAAAATACCCCAGCTTCAATGTTCTCAAGGAGTTTATTGAATCTCCTTTGGCTCAGAGTTCTAGATGGATGACGTCTTGAATTTGACCTTCCTCTAGGAACGTGTGAAGCCATGTTCACTGATGCATATGTAGGCTCTTCTTCCTGGAAAGACAAAGAGTAATAATTAACTACAATCCTATGACTATTATAATAGTGCTCCCTAGGAGGCGTAATAGACATGCTGGAAGATCCCCTATCCTTGTGCTTCTGGATCAGAAATTCACGCAAGTTAGGAGAATTCACAGAAGAAGAAGAAGAAGGCTTGTTCCTCCTGTTTACATCAGTCGGCTTATGGATATTAGGGACCATAACTTTTCCTCTGCCACCTGTATACAGCAGTTCAGCCATCTGAGTAGCAGATGATCCCCGAGGAGCGTGTCTCTCCACAAACCGAGCTTTCTTTATGCTGAGGGGCTTGACCTGGTGTAATTTGAAACTCTGCTGAGTTTGGCATAAAACTGAGGAGGTTCTCAATCGGCCATCAGCTTTTTGCGTAATCTGGAGAACGGGCAGATTCTTCTCTTGCTGGCGTAAAGGCCAAAAAGTTGAGAATTCCGCCACTTGTTTTCCCTTGCGTAGATTGCATGGACCATCTGCTGTTCCACGGAGGGCAGATGCATTTTATGCGCGAAGCGCGTTTGGAATTTCTGATTTGGCGCTGAGACATTATCAGAAATTTTGTCTGCCACGTCACAGACGGGAGACTGAATTTGACTCGCAGAGCGCGAAGTAGACTTCTGGACTAGCATTGAGGCATTGCCAAAAGTTTTGTCTGCCATATCACAGACGGGAGACAGAGTTTTACTCGCAGAGCGCGAAGTCGACTTTTGGACTAGCACTGAGGCATCGTCAGAAATTTTGTCTGCCACATCACAAACGGGAGACAGAGTTTTACGCGCGGGGCACGGAGGTTGCGAAGCTACAACCTTGTTGGTCGAAGAAACCAGAGAGTCGGCAGGAATGGTAGGGGATATTCGGGGCATCCAGACCTTACACAGTTTCCTGTTGTCTTGGACAGAGAGAGAGTGAGAGCTACCCCCTGCTCGAAGCATGTCTTCGTAGGCGGATTTGTCGAACTGGACGACCAAGGTCTTCTTCATTGATCATACTGATACAACATCGTATTGAGCAATTAATTTCTCGTCAGATGAGAAAGAGGTCCCCAACAGAGTCGCCATCTTGTGTTTGATAATAAACGAAAGAAATGAAATAAGGTTTATACGAAACCCTCTCTTTGGTTTACAAACAAGAAGTACAATTAATCCTATACGAGGATGTCAAGTACAAAATTTAATCTGGGTAAATATTGCTATAGGAGTCTGATCTGCAGTCGATCACTTTGTCCCTTGGACCACACGATGATGAAGAAGTGCTGTAGAAGATGGGGAAGCTTCAAAGATTGCAAAGGTGAGTGGATGCTCGATGCCAAAATCGTCGATCACTACTCTCTGTCTGTGCTCTTCTCTCTCAAGAATAAATTTCTGTCCTTTCGACCTCTCGACCTTTCTCTTCGATTTTTTGACCCTTTCCCCTCGATTTTTTCGACCTTTCGACCCTGGACCTCCGTGGACGGAGGTCTCTATTTATAGGGTTTTAGTGACAGTAGCCATCCAATCGGCATAAAAGCCGGACAATGGAGAGTGTGGCACTTTTTACGCAGCGATTATAATAACTGCCACCCACGTATAAATGATCTTCTGAATCCGCGTGTGACGCGTGTCCTATTATGAGTTAATACGTATAACTGCTGCGAAGATCATGGCATGCAAGCGACGTATGTAACTGCCCCTCGCGTAAAAAAGGTTGGCATAAAAGCCAATAACTGTCACCATGGCGTAGAAGCCGAATAGTTGTCAAACTGGCGTAGAAGCCAGGTAGGCGTAGAAGCCCAGGTAGGCGTAGATGCCTGATGCTGCATGAATAGGTGGCTAGCGTAAAAGATAGCTTATCCCCCTTCCTTGACTGAGGTCTTGAGCGTATTCTGTCACGCCCCAGTCCCAAAATACCGAGGGACCAGACGCGTGATAATGGCCAGCAGCACACACCGATGGACAAACCCAATTTAATGGATCCATCGGGGCATGCTTAAGCTGTAATATAAGAATAAGTAGGTCCAATGATACAAGTCACAGTCTATGCTAATCTCATCCACAACAGATAATCACCGATCAATGCCAGAATAATACAAATAGGAATAACTAACAAGTCTCAATAAAAGTGCCTCGGAGAATAATCCGAGAAAAAGTCTGATACATAAATGTAATAGACTGGAAAATAAAGGAACTGGAAATAGAAATAAATGAGTATAATGAGCCAATACTCAGGAGAAGTCCTCTGGAGTGATCTCGTCCTCGAAGGTCGGTATAGCTCCTGTATCTGCTCCTGCTGCGGTCCCGTATACCTCGGGATAGATCTCATCTGTAAATCCTGGGGACATAATCCGGATCCAGGTCGTCAGGGGACATAGCAAGGTACAAGAAAGCTCATGCCAAAATAAATGCAGTGCAGCAAATAATGAAATAAATAGGGTAAGTATGTAATCATCTGTGTGAAATGCAAAAGAGAACATCAATAGTACTCAGGTTGAAACAACTACAAGCTCTGTGTAGGGGAGCCGGTAGCAGTGGTATCATGAGATGGTCCAGCTCAGCGGAAGACTGAGTAGCCGACATAATATAGTCAACCTGTAGCCTGCGGGTCTCTCCAGCAATAGATGGAATAATAAGGGAATACTAAATAACCAGCTAAGTGATATGCAAGATGAGAGCATCACGAGTACTCAGGCTGAAGCTACTACAAGCTCTGTGTCGGGGAGTCGGTAACAGTAATAACACGTAATGGGCCAAGCTCTGCTCGAGAGTCTTGTGCCTCACAATAATAGGGGTTTATATATATATGATCAGCCTGTAGCCTGTGTGTCTCTCCACACCCAATGTAATCACACGTCTCATGTCCAAGATGTACCATGTCCATCTCACGCACAATCGTATCTAATGCAACAAGTCATGTAGTATCTAGGAATATATTATCTCTGTCAGAAGTCTGTATCCTATACAGAATCACCATGAATATCTCAGAAGATCCTGTCATAAATAGTGTCAAGTGTCTTGGGTATAATGTACTTGATAAGACAAGTACGAGAATGTAAAGGGATCACGAATGTCCATCTCTAGATGACAATACACAACATCGCCTACGGTGTTGGCACCCGACTAATAATCGAACGCTAAGTACGTCACACGGTCCTAGGTTAATCATACACAGCAATATAAATAAAGCAAGGAAATATACAACTAGAACTGCAAAGTTGGCAAGGTATACTTGCCCACTGATGTATAACTAAGTCAAGGAAATAAGTAGCAAAGCTGCAAGTTTTGGCAAGGTACACTTGCCTGTGGTCCTGGCTCCAACTGTAGCTCTGGTCTCAGTGTGATCTGCAGGTACTACTCCGGTTGCTAAAATAAACATCACCATTAGATTCAAAAAAAATATCAAATAGCTAGAAACGCCTGTCCTTGAGTCCAATTTGGACACAGGGGCAAAAATAACATTTTCAAGTTAAAGTGTGGTCCACATGTGGGCCGCTTTGCACCGAAAAATGTGTCAGGGTCAAAGGTCTCCAAATTCCTCAAACTTAGTGTCAACAAGTCAGGAACGATGATACGAACCCAACGGAACTTCCAGAATTGGATTCCGATGAGCCGATCACAAAATCGCCCGTCAGGTGGAGCCGTGGGGCCTATGATACACGATTTTGTCAACGTTCTCAGAATCGAACCAAACTTGGGTCACAAGACCAGCATATTGCTACGAGTCCGATGGCGCAAGTTTTGTCTCGATCCGACGTGTGTACATAAAGTTACAGCGTGTTCCAGAACAAACGAATACGGAACTGTGTCGGCGGATACGCGTTGATTCCGGTATGCACGCACATCCGAATCAACTTCTGCGAAATCTTGCACGTCCGTATCGACGGTACGCACGTATCGGTAAAGACCGCACGCGACAAAGTCGTCCCGTTTGGCGGGGCGCACTCAGTTCCTTGGTGAAACAGAGTGTGGATTTTCCTGCTTTTGGATCGCGATTTGCGATCACCACAGGGCGCGATGCATTGAGCGGGTTGCACGGACACCGAGAGGGTTACGCGGTCTACGTGACGCAACTGACGGAACAGAAATCAGAATCATGAGGTGAGAGGAAACGCTACCTGAACAGGGCTCCGTAAAGACTGATTTCCTGTGTTTGAGTGTTTTCTTCGTGTCCTGCGTCTTGTGTTGCTGTGTCCGCTGTGTCCAGGCTAGGGTTCAGAGTTCGAGTGCTGCCGGAGACCCGTCGAAGGGTGGCTGCTCGAGGCGGCCGGGGAGTGGCTGCTCGGGAGGAGGACGGCGAGGGAATCGCCGGCTGGAGTTGACACAGTCGGCTGCAGCTGAAGATGGTGGAGGCTGCGGGGTCCGTCGAGGGAAGGGGATGACGGACTTGTGTGAAGGAGAGAGAGGAGGAGGATGAGTCGTCGGGCGGCAGCGGCGAGGCGAAGGCGGCTCGGCTGGCCGCTGCTGCGGAGGGGAGCGGGTCGCTGGGGTCTGCGGAGATGGGCGGCGCTCTGGCCGGAGGAGGGGGTCATCGAGAGGGGGAACGGGCTGGAGATTGAGGTTCTGTGGCGGAGGTCGTGGGGTTCTGGGCGGAGATGGGCGGAGAGAGGCGGCTGAGGACAGGCGACCGGGCTAGGGGCGGGTGTCGTCGTGGACGCGGCTGGGCAGAGGCGGCGCTGGAGTCTCGCCGGAGGGGGTTAGGGTTTCGACTGGGGCGGCTTACGGCTAGGGTTAGGGATTGGGAAATTATGGATTTTTGTTATTTGTTTTCTTCTTCTTTTTATTTATGGAGAAAAACTTAGGAAATTATGTATTTATGCATACAGAAATTGGACTAAGGTTTGACCTAGGATTTGGGCTGGGTCAACGCTCCTTGGGCTTGGCTTCGGCTCTCATGGGGATGTCGGGCGTTGGCACGGGTTTAATTCGGTTTAATTCTACATCAGTTTTTAGGGCTTTAAACGGGTTTCCGGAGTCCAATAAATCCGCAAAAAATTATCCTGTGTCCAGTTTTCCATTTTACACCATAAAATAGTATTTTCATAATATTTTAATATTAATTACAGCAATTAAAAATCATTTAATTATATAAAGCCTAGGTTTTAATTACCGAAAAAATCTCGAAAATTCACGAAAATTGTAAAAAGTCCAAATTAATAATTACGGAAAATAAGGGGGCTTACAATCTACCCAACTTATAAAAATTTCATCCTCAAAATTAAAATATGGTAGTGTTCTCTCTATCCAATCTCACTTGATTACAGTCTAAAAGATTTCTCTCAAGTGGACATTGCGGTCTCTACCCAACTTATAAATTTTCCATCTATCATCTAAGGCTATACGTCTAATAACGCTATGCTCCAACTTATTTAATCATGTTATTGAATCCTCAAGTCTTTAACACCCAACATATCACCTATGGTATTCCCTTAATCATATATAAAAGGGTCATCAACAATACGACCGGCCTGTGGGGTATATCTTGTACTGTCTATATATCAAACTTATACCAAGCACGAGGTTTCGTCTTTCCAAAATAAGGGAAGACAAAGATCAATAATAAAGAGTTCAAGGATGAGGTAATAGAATAGAAGTATCAGGATCAAGGCGTTTAACGAATTCAAATAGGATTTGTCAAGACAAGTGTGGATTGAAATCCTATTCTGGTAATCCTTTGTTCGCATGCTCGTATTAGTACAGTTATGTAACTGATACGATATGCTCTGACCTATCTAGAGGGCAAGTATACTAGTCAACTATATATCTCAATCCACGTGAAGTAGTAGTGCGAAGAGCGAACCAAAATGCACTAAGGTTGATCAGACCGTAATACACTGATTCTGAATAGACAATTGTATTAGTGTGTCGACCCAATAATACATATGTCATGAACAAGCTTGATAAAAATGAGGTTGCAAAACTAGGCTATATTAGCAGCATATGTCAAGGTAGTACAACAAATATAAGTACGCTAGATGATGATGAAAGGAGGTACAACTTAATTCAAGTTCATAAAATAATCCAAAATAAGCACACTAACAAAAGACTCTATAATCTCTACGGTTATCAATTATAAGCAAGTTCAAAATTACATAGGTTAAGGCTGAGGTCACGAACCAATAGGCACGAGATAAAACAAATCGATAACCAGATAACTATAAAAAATTATGCGCATTAGCTACTCCATGGGTCTGTGCGTCTTCCAAAGTCATCGCTGGAGCTTGTTCCCGTTCTTGCAGTTGATTCCTCTGCTGCTGTTGAGACTGCTGGAAGAGTGTTGTTTGTGGTGCCAAGGGTGGCCTCGGCTGATTCTCTCCTGGGGCTGGTGGTCTGACTCCTTCAACTCTCGTTTGCGGTACTTCCAATATTGGAGAGGCTGGCCTTGGTGTTGTTGACATTAGCGCTCTTTCTCGACGTTCAGGGCATTCCTTTATTAAATGCTGACTGGATCGGCAAGCTAAGCATAATTTCCTTTTGCGTCTGCACTCGTTCTCTATATGGCCTCGCCTGCGGCAATATGGACAGACAGATATTTCTTGAGGAGGTGCTTCTGGTGGCTGGTGCATAGGAGAACTCTTTGCAATTTCTTCCTGTGGTGCTCCGGCAGGTGCTGATGGGGCTGGTTGATGAATCATCACTGCTTTCTCTCGACGTTCAGGGCAATCCCTTACCGAATGCTTTTGGTTCCGCAAGATAAACATAGTCCCAATCTGCGTCGGCATTCTTTGGCAAAATGGCCTACTTTGCCACAGTAGTGACAAGTAGGAAGAACTAAGGCTCTTGATGCTGCTCTCGGTGGCGGATTCATCTGTAGTCGCTTTGCAACTCTTTTCTGTTGTGCTTGGTCTGGTGCTGATGCATACGGCCGCTTCTGGCTGGACCCTATCCTTGTGTCGCACTCCATAGGTCTTGCTGTAGTAAGAACATCCTCGTCTAAGGTAGTTGCAGCGGGGCTGATTAACTTTCGTAACTCTGAGCTGAATCTATCGATGAACTTCTCCGCTTGGATCTGCTGAGCTTCTTCCTGAACCTTCTGGTGGGCTTGCATCATCGAGTAGAACATTTGAAACCTTTGTTGTTCGTCCATAGCCTGTCCTTGTGGAACGGTAGGCGTTGGTGGAGCCAACTACGTCGATGGTGGAACGTCATCTTCCTGGATTCTCGAGGCATGTTGACTTGCTTGCTGTGATGATGGACCTTCACTAACTGGTGTCACTTCACCTCCTTGGTTATTACAGCACCTTGTGGTGTTTCTGGACGAGTCTCGTTACGTGCTTGTGAATCTATTACTCAGCATCAAAATAAACTATAAGAGGCATACAGGAATCAAGGTAAGATGCAAGTCAAGGATTTAATTCGAAAACGATATAGGTGTCAAGAACGATTCAAGCAAGTGGATGAGATCCTAAAAATTTATCATATTCTTATTGCAGGCTTGCTCGGTCCCTAAGTTGAAACCGAACAATTTAGTCGTTGACCTGCATGGGCCACCACAAAAACTATGTCACGCCCCAGTCCCAAAATACCGAGGAACCAGACGCGTGATAATGGCCAGCAGCACACACCGATAGACAAACCCAATTTAATAGATCCATCGGGGCATGCTTAAGCTGTAATATAAGAATAAGTAGGTCCAATGATACAAGTCACAGTCTATGCTAATCTCATCCACAACAGATAATCACCGATCAATGCCAGAATAATGCAAATAGGAATAACTAACAAGTCTCAATAAAAGTGTCTCGGAGAACAATCCGAGAACAAGTCTGATACATAAATGTAATAGACTGGAAAATAAAAGAACTGGAAATAGAAATAAATGAGTATAATGAGCCAATACTCAGGAGAAGTCCTCTAGTGTGATCTCGTCCTCGAAGGTCGGTACAGCTCCTGTATCAGCTCCTGTATCTGCTCCTGCTGTGGTCCCGTATACCTCGGGATAGATCTCATCTGTAAATCCTGGGGACATAATCCTGATCCAGGTCCTCAGGGGACATAGCAAGGTACAAGAAAGCTCATGCCAAAATAAATGCAGTACAGCAAATAATGAAATAAATAGGGTAAGTATGTAATCATCTGTGTGAAATACAAAAAAGAACATCAATAGTACTCAGGTTGAAACAACTACAAGCTCTGTGTAGGGGAGCCGGTAGCAGTGGTATCATGAGATGGTCTAGCTCAGCGGGAGACTGAGTAGCCGACATAATATAGTCAACCTGTAGCCTGCGGGTCTCTCCAGCAATAGATGGAACAATAAAGGAATACTAAATAACCAGCTAAGTGATATGCAAGATGAGAGCATCACGAGTACTCAGGCTGAAGCCACTACAAGCTCTGTGTCGGGGAGCCGGTAGCAGTAATAACACGTAATGGGCCAAGCTCTGTTCGAGAGTCTTGTGCCTCACAATAATAGGGGTTTATATATATATGATCAGCCTGTAGCCTGTGTGTCTCTCCCCACCCAATATAATCATACATCTTATGTCCACGATATACCATGTCCATATCACGCACAATCATATCTAATGCAACAAGTCATGTAGTATCTAGGAATATAATATCTCTGTCAGAAGTCTATATACTATACAGAATCACCATGAATATCTCAGAAGATCCTGTCATAAATAGTGTCAAGTGTCCTGGGTATAATGTACTTGATAAGACAAGTACGAGAATGTAAAGGGATCATGAATGTCCATCTCTAGATGACAATACACAACATCACGTACGGTGTTGGCACCCGACTAATAATCGGACGCTAAGTACGTCACACGGTCCTAGGTTAGGCATGCATAACAATATAAATAAAGCAAGGAAATATGCAACAAGAACTGCAAAGTTGGCAAGGTATACTTGCCCACTGATGTATAACTAAGTCAAGGAAATAAGTAGCAAAGCTGCAAGTTTTGGCAAGGTACACTTGCCTGTGGTCCTGGCTCCAACTGTAGCTCTGGTCTCAGTGTGATCTGCAGGTACTACTCCGGTTTCTGAAATAAACATCACCATTAGATTCAAAAAAATATCAAATAGCTAGAAATGCCTGTCCTTGAGTCCAATTTTGACACAGGGGCAAAAATGATATTTTCAAGTCAAAGCGGGGTCCACCTCTGGGCCGCTTTGCACCAAAAAATGTGTCAGGGTCAAAGGTCTCCAAATTCCTTAAACTTAGTATCAACAAGTCAGGAACGATGATACGAACCCAACGGAACTTCCAGAATTGGATTCCGATGAGCCGATCACAAAATCGCCCGTCAGGTGGAGCCGGTGGGGCCCACGATACACGATTTTGTCAACGTTCTCAGAATCGAACCAAACTTGGGTCACAGGACCAGCGTATTGCTATGAGTCCGATGGCACAAGTTTTGTCTCGATCTGACGTGTGTACACAAAGTTACAGCGTGTTCTAGAATAGACAGATACGGGATGGTGTCGGCGGATACGCGTTGATTCCGGTATGCACGCACATCCGAATCAACTTATGCAAAATCTCGTACGTCCGTATCGACGGTGCGCAAGTATCGGTGAAGACCGCACGCGACCAAGTCATCCCGTTTGGCGGGGCGCACTCAGTTCCGGGGTGAAACGGGGTATGGGTTTTCCTGTTTTTGGATCGCGGTATGCGATCAGCACAGGGCGCGATGCACCGAGCGGGTTGCACGGGCACCGACAGGGTTACGTGGTCTACGCGACGCAACTGACGGAATAGAAATCGAAATCATGAGGTGAGAGGAAAGGCTACCTGAACAGGGCTCCATGAAGACTGATTTCCTGTGTATGAGTGTTTCCTTCGTGTCCTGCGTCTTGTGTTGCTGTGTCCAGGCTAGGGTTCAGAGTTCGAGTGCTGCCGGAGACCCGTCGGAGGGTGGCTGCTCGGGGCGGACGGGGAGTGGCTGCTCGGGAGGAGGACGGCGAGGGAATCGCCGGCTGGAGTCGACACGGTCGGCTGCAGCTGAAGATGGTGGAGGCTGCGGGGTCTGTCGAGGGAAGGGACGACGGACTTGGGTGAAGGAGAGAGAGGAGGAGGATGAGTCGTCGGGCGACAGCGGCGAGGCGAAGGCGGCTCGGCTGGCCGCTGCGGCAGAGGGGAGCGGGTCGCTGGGGTCTGCGGAGATGGGCGACGCTCTGGCCGGAGGAGGGGGTCATCGAGAGGGGGAACGAGCTGGAGATTGAGGTTCTGTGGCGGAGGTCGTGGGGTTCTGGGCGGAGATGGGCGGAGAGAGGCGGCTGAGGACGGTCGGCCGGGCTAAGGGCGGGTGTCGGCGTGGACGCGGCTGGGCAGAGGCGGCGCCGGAGTCTCGCCGGAGAGGGTTAGGGTTTCGACTGGGGCGGCTTATGGCTAGGGTTAGGGATTTTTGTTATTTGTTTTCTTTTTCTTTTTATTTGTGGAGAAAAACTTAGAAAATTATGTATTTATACATACAGAAATTGGACTAGGGTTTGACCTAGGATTTGGGCTGGGTCAACGCTCCTTGGGCTTGGCTTCGGCTCTCATGGGGATGTCGGGCGTTGGCACGGGTTTAATTCGGTTTAATTCTACAACGGTTTTCAGGGCTTTAAACGGGTTTCCAGAGTCCAATAAATCCGCAGAAAATTACCCTGTGTCCGGTTTTCCATTTTACACCATAAAATATTATTTTTATAATATTTTTATATTAATTAACAATAATTAAAAATAATTTAATTACAGAATGCCTATGTTTTAATTACCGAAAAAATCCCGAAAATTCCCGAAAATTGTGAAAAGTTCAAATTAATAATTACGAAAAATCAGGGGGCTTACATATTCTGGACCAAATAGCCTTATCACGCACCAATACAAATATAGCCTGATTTGGCGTATTCCGAGGAGATAGCATACAGCGTACTCCTATAGCTGAAAATAGTCAGGTGGCATATTTCAAGGAGATAGCGTACAGCGTGCTCCTATAGCTGAAAATTGCCTGATGGCGTAATATTCAGAGGTAATGATGTGGACGTATTAGTCATAATTATGGCTCACCCAATCTTTGAAAATAAAACCAAATCCCGTGCACTAAATGCAGAGATCTGCCCCCATCATGCACATTAACTGCAGAGACGTGCCTCGAGCTCTATACAAAGAGCAGCTTTTGACGTGGCGGTTTGTTTTATCTTCTGCTGAGCGTAAAAGCTCACACCTGCCTGTATAAAACTAGGCAGCGTATTTTCTTGAACGCATAAAAGCGGTTTATACCAAGGAAATATTACTAAACGATAATTGGGGTCTCTGTACCGAACCATCATTACAGCCGTCGTCTGGATAGTTGTGCAGTACTCTTTGTCAGGAGTCAGGTTTACTGCATGATCTGACAGGTTCATTCGAGGAATACGAAGATTTCCCCGTACAACTTACTACTGTTTTAAAAGCGAATAGCTTTTACGCCAAAGTGGCGATGTAATAATCTTTTTTACGCTGAAGCAGCCTGGAAATACTGTATTACGCGGGTTGTCCTGGAGCTTATATTTTTATGCTGTACTTAGCGATGAAGCTTCGTTGTACGCCGATGGCTCTGAAGTCATGTTTTACTCCGTCCAACACTGAAATATCTTGCTATGTGCTACATGTTACATATTTTACTATTCTACGCGATATATGATATTACATGACTTCTCCAGCACGGGCCCTATAGTGGATCAAAGATCATAGCGTGGTTAGGTTGCTTGCTTAATTTATTGTATTACGCTTGGAGGAATCCAGATTTGGCCCTCGGGCATAATGTGGATTCGTACCTAGCGTACACGTACAATGGTGCATCATTCTAGGAGGATGATCGTCTGACCATGGCACAAGATTCTATAAAACCGTACGGTTAATTAAGTAACTTAAATATGTAGAAGGATTTAGAGGGAACAGAATCTCGAGATCATGCGTGGTAGCTACCGGTAGGACATATGTCCTAGGGCTTAATTTTGGCCCCCAACGAATACTATATATCATCTACAGTAGTAGAGTGCAGTATCTGGCTATATTATATATTAATATATAATTGTTTGCGCGGTGGTCTTACGAGGGACCAGTGCTTATATTACATGTTATATATTTTTTTTGTTAGCTAAGCCTGCTTAACCATCAACACGATCTGAGGATTCCAATATTGTATTTTTCCTGATATAACCCAGATATCACATGTCACTACCATATTTTCTAAGGAAGGGTATTTTGGTTATTTCATAATTAATTAAATATTATGCATTTTGTATATTTATTTATTATATTATTTATTTATTGTTAGATGTTATATTTGATTTTGGACTTGTGTTAGTGAACCTAACTAGTTTAGATTGGACGCATGGACCAACATTAATTCTAATTAGATTTGAGCCCAACAAACAAGCCCATTCATTCGGAGGATGACTTAATTAGTTAAACCATTTGGATTAGAACCTTCCCTTCTTAATTAATTCCTTCATGACAAGTCCCAAGGGGTATTGTAGACTTTTCATAGTGACTTGGAGAATGGGGCAAGGTCGACCATAGGGGGGAGAGGGGAGAGACTCTTTCTCTTCATCCATTCATCTCAATTCTAGATCTAGAATTTCTCTCTTCCAAATTTCTTCATCTCTACACCAATCTCTACCCAAATTTTCTTCTAATTCCTTCTCTATTCACCATTGGAGGCTATTGGAACACGGAGGAGGCAAGGATCTACAAGGAGATGGAAGGAGCACAAGTTGAAGGCTCTTGACACTTATTTGAAAACTTGCATTGGGAATCCATCTCCCAATAGGTACAATTTAGTTTTCCCTCTCTAATTAGACTATAAATCTGTAGTTTAATCATTAGGAACCCTCCCATGTACTAAGACTACCCATAGGAAGTGAAATTAGGTTCATAGCAGGCCTTTGGAAGAAGTTATGGTGTATTTTGTGCCAATTTTATGTGAATTCCGAGATTGACACATCATGTATTTGTTAATAGGTCAATTAGACCAAATTGAATTATGTTTGATTATGTAAGATTAGTTTCGTATCCTTAATTAGATACGTGTAGGCCGTATCACGATAATTTGGAGATACAGGTTGATTTGGGAGGATTTTCCTTTGACACGGGGGTTTGAGTATGTCATATTGTGATACGGGCACGTGGTTGAGTAGTTAGCTTTTCGTAGTACTTCTAATTATGATTCTAGACTTGCTAATGTTCTTCGAGATACGTTTGGTGGTGTGGTGGAGCCGTATCGCAAGTGTATCATAGTTTTGGTGTGATACGGTACGATGTACGCCAAGTATTTGTATTATTGCTATATTAATTTTATGCCCTCTAAATTGCTATCCTTCATATCTAATTGCATTATTTAGGAGTATATATTTGATATATATCTATGTATCTAAGTATTATATACTTGTTAGTAACACACACACACACACACACACACACACATATATATATGTGTGTGTGTGTGTATGTGTGTGTGTGTGTGTGTTTATGTTGGGAGTGAGTTTCATATTAGTTGGGATATAACACTGTCGGGTTGCAATCAATGACTGATATGAGATATAGTAAGAGGGGGGATCTGATCGAGTGTGTGTGCTCTGCACACTGAAGTGGACAACAGGTCGGGATGTTGCATGATGCAACAACAATGCAATAGCAGCAGCAGCAGAAATGCTGCAACAGCATGCAATGCAATAGCAGCAGCAATGCTGCTAGGGGCAGCAGTAGCAACAGCAATGCTGCAACATCATGCAATGCATTAGCAGCAGCAGTTCTAGGAAATGGGGGTGGTCGGTGTTGTTTGTCAGACCTTTTAGTATAGGTTAGTATGTAGTTGATAGGATTAGTTAGTAGTTTAGTTGGTTGTCTAATTAAGAAGGTAGAAGTTAAGTATTGTTAGTTAGGTTGATATAAATATTGGTGTTAGTTGATATATGTATATGTTAGAATCTGATGTATGTTGGTTAGTATAGATGTTAGTAAATTTAATACGAGTCTAGTGTTACCTTGCGATACCAAGGTAATGCTAAGGTAATTGTTGGTATTGGGTATGGGCATTGAGATGAGGGTAGCTAGTGCGATACCAAGTTACTTCAAAGCCAAGGTATCCCATAGTATTAGTTAGCTAGGAATACTAGTATATTTTATATTGTTATAGTACTTTCTTATATTATATTACGTATCTTACGATACAATATAGTACAATATCCCAACATAGCTAGTACAGCCTAGTTACATACTGTATGGACCCAATATCATAGAGAATGACTCATACAACCTAGAAATAGCTAATTTGACCAATTTTGACTAGTTTGACCTATAGATGACCTAGTTTGACTATTTTGACCTAGAAATGACTTTATGACCTAGAACTGACTAGTTTAACTTGTATTCATTCAAAAATCTTATATTGATGTAATATTCCATACTTAGGTATCTGAGGCACCGTTTTAGACATATTTGATATTGTTTACCGAATTCCAGGGAAGTACATTCTCTGATAGTTTTCCATCTATGATATCCTCTATATTTCTTGTATTTTGTGTATATATCCTTAATTTCTTGATACGATGGTTACACGGATTGGTATATCTGGATCTCGTTATGAGATGTTATTCCTTGGTATTTATGGTGTATCTTGTGCAAGCCTTGTTCCCCGTTCTTCTTGTACATATACAGACATTGATTCTTGGGGAGACTAGCTACCTACCCAGTAAATCCTGTGTCATAACGTATCATGGTTGGATCTCCTATACCAGTCGGAGTGGGGAGTGTTAGTGTAGATATGTGATTATACCCCTCCTTGTGTATGTCCTTGTGAGTGTTAATCATACACCGCACGTATGATTAACCAGGCCCTAATCCTTGTGCAAGTTCTCAAGCAGATCATATGTTGAAGCTGGTACTCACTCACATAGTAGTAGTATTTCTTACTCATTTTTATAATGCTCATTTCCTTGTATTTAATTCCAGTATTCCTATTTTGTATATCTCTTGTACTTTTATATTGTATCTTGTATATTCGCTTTATTTACTATTAGATAGTTTTTATCATTTATTGGAACTGCTGTTAGAGGTGTACTTTGCTCATTTCCTGACTGGATATATTTTTTCCAGATGACACTGAGGAGTGGTATCCCACTCACTACGGGTCTCAGGACGTAGTTGGCTTAGAGTCAGAGACTTTGGCTCAGGAGGGTCTCATCCCGGTTGAGACAGACGACCCAGTACCTGTAGCTCAGTAGATATGTTATTGTACTGGATTTGTCTCATTGGATGACTCATTGGATATTATTTTGTCTTGTGAGTTATATTTGAATCTTCAGTTCTTTATATCATATTCGTGCGATTGTTCCATCTTATAGATCTTTGATTAAGTATTTATACTTCATTGGTGGCATTATATATCTTGGTGATCATTATTGCTAGATAGATAGTTTACCTAAATATGCTAGTACGGCTTACTTCGCTTTTCGACAATATCCGATCGAAAAAGTAAAATAAGGTTGACGATGGAAGACACGTTCTACCGTCGATGCTACGGCGTAGGCTGGATGTTGTTCACTACTTGCGCCCTTACTCCGAGTGCGGGTCGTGACACATTTTTAGTGGTGGCCCATGCAGGTCTTCGAGGTCGCAATTAGTACAATTCGTAGTGGTGCTCTGATTTGAGTGCTCTTACGAGCCTATTTCAGGATATAGGATATAGGCTATAGGCTGAGAATACTAAATCACATCTTGGAAAAACTCTATTGTTCATTTTAACTGTTCTTCCTTGATATTAATATTTGATAATTGGGCTTTAACTGTCCTTATTTGAATACATTATATCATGTGCCATATTGATTCTTTCCTTTCGTTTTGCCTCAGGAGGCCGTCTAAGACTCGATCACAGCAGAGATGAGCAGTTTCTGAGAGATTTATGATTTCTCGAGAGTCTGCACCAGTCACTTCTCTGGTGATTGGCGTATCAACTACGTTTGGGGGTCCACCTCTAACTCAGAAGATTGTTCCAGCTGTGTCTGAGGGGCTTCTACCTCCACCTTCCGTATCGACAGATGCGACTCAGGTGTTCTTATTGTTTTACGAGATGATGGAGGCTCAGAGGGCCCAGTTAGAGGCTCGCCAAAGGCAGACCGACGTGTTACGGTAGGGTATTGAGAGTGCTCATCAGCTTGCCCTTGCTGCAGTAGACATATGAGCTATGGTCAAGCAACAGGTTATTCGGCAAGTTCCCCAGCTTCGGTCTGGTAATATTTAGGACTTCAAGAAGCTGGAACCTTGGATCTTCAAGGGAATTGAGGGCATCATTTATGCTGATAATTTGCTCGAGGATATCGAGTATCTCATGAGGGTGTCCTGTCTTGCTGAGGATCTGAAGGTTGAGGTAGTAGGACTTCAGCTTTTTAACATCGCTCGTACTTGGTTCAGGAATGTGCCACTTCTTGCTGATGCTGGACAGTCTTGGGAGGTGTTTAAGGACCTTTTAAAGAGAAAGTTCTTTGCTCAAGCAGACAGATTAGAATTGGGGAGGTAGTTTGAGGGCCTTACTCAAGAAAAATGTCCGTAGAGGAGTACACCGCAGAGTTCGGTAGGCTGAGCTAATTTACTAAATATTTGGTGAGGGAGCCAGAGGTTCGGGCTATCCGCTTCTGCGAGGGTCTGAATTGGGAAGTGAAGATCCTCATTCCGTCTTTCTATGAGACGTATTCGGAGATACTTGTGGAGGCACGCAAGGTTGAGCAGGAGTTGAGCTTGAAATCCAAGAGAGACCGTAATTCTTTTCTGGGGCTAGTAGTAGCACAATGCCTGCTAAGCGTCCTCATTTTCAGTCTAGGCCTTTTTATCAGCCATAACAGCACTAGACTCTAGCTAGGGTACCGGTTCACAAGGCACCACATCAGCAACAGAGACAGTCACAGCAAGCTTCCTGACACTTCTACAAAAAGCCTGGCCGCATCTGGGAAGTTTACAGAAAGAGGTTAGGAGTTTATCTGTATTGTGGTGCCGAGGGAAATCAACTGAGGGATTATCCTTCCAACTCTTGTTGTGCTGTTCAGGAAGCAGCTCTATCTCAGAGAACACAGGCGAGACCACCTGTAGTACAGCCGAGGGGATCGCCGCTTCCGACCCAGCAGCAGGGTTATGCCCAGCACCAGTATCAGGGGGGTGCACCTCAGGGACGAGCGTTTGCTATGATGGTCGAGGAGGCCGAGCCCACTGGAGATGTCATTGCAGGTTCTGATCTCCTTGATTCTTTTCTATCTTTAGTTTTATTTCATTGTGGTGCTTCCCATAGTTTTGTAAATATTTCTTTTTCTTCTGTAAATAGGGCTCCCGACATCCGTACGCTCACTGATGTGAACAGAAGGAACAAGTCATCTTCTTCTTCTGTAACTCCTTCTGACCTACGCAAGTACCTGATCCAAAAATGCAAGGATAGGGGATCTTCCAGCATGTCTATTACGCCTCCTAACGAGCACTCTTGTAATAGTCATAGGATTGTAATTAATTATTGCTGTTCGGAAGCAAAACGGTCGGTTTTTGACCGGTTGAGCTACTCTCCATCTTTCCAGGAAGAAGAGCCCACACCTGCATCGGTGAACATGGCTTCACACATACCTAGTAGAAGATCAGGCTCAAGACGTCATCCCTCTAGAGCTCTGAGCCAAAGGAGATTCAACCAACTCCTTAGGAACACTGAAGCTGGGGTGTTCCGAAACACCCGTTCGAGGTTACGACAACCGACTTTGTACTCCTCTGATTCCGAAGCTGGGGGTCGCCAGTCTCCCGAATCAGATACTGAAAGTATAGAGTCAACTTCTACAGAGACCTATACTAATCTTTCAATGACACCCAGGGAGATGGTAGTTTATGCCATTGGAGATGAACGCGAGGAAGCTTCCCCATCAGGGAGCGCTGAGCAGCACATTACCATACTGGAGATATATCTGAAAGAAATGCAATCCATGATGGAGAACATACACCAGATGATGCTGACTCAACACACAGCTGCTATGGCTCAAGCGTCGGCCCCTCTAACTCAGATACGTGTGGGGGTGGACTTACCACCATCCAACGTGATCCAAGAGCCTGCTCTATATCAGGAGTCAGCAGTTCCTTCGTTTCCTCACTCGGAGAATGTATTACCTCCCGTCGGAGTCACGATGCAATCGATTCCTCATCACTCCGTGGTCCCGCTACCAGCTGAAGATCCGATACAGGCAGTACGGGAGTTGAAAGCCCAATTTGATGCCCTGAAGCGCAAAGATCAGCTCAAGAAATTAGGAATCAACCAACCTTACCCAGCTATCTGGGAAGAGGTCCCTTTCCCTCCTAGATACAAACCACAGACTATGGCTTTGTTCGGAGGAAAAACGTCACCGAGTCAGTACATGAACTACTTCAGTATGATGATGGTGTTATTACAAGGGAACGATGCCCTCCTCACTCGGGTGTTCAAAGGCTGTCTCTCGGGGGTAGCTGATCAGTGGTACCGAAGTCTGGCGGACAACTGCATTACTTCCTTTGAAGACTTCAAGGCGTTATTCTTTACGCGATTCTTCGAAGGAGGGATGGACATGTCTATGTCCTCTCTCATCGAAGTCAAGCAGAAGGAAAAAGAGAATGTTCGCACTTTCATCGAACATTTTCGTCAAGCCACTTTGCAAATGCCTCCAGGAGTTCCAGACTCGGTATTGGTGGACATCTGCAAGAAAAACCTTCTCCCCGTAATCTCGGTGTTCACAGGACCATATCAGTTCCATGATTGGCCCTCGTTCATCATCTCAGCGGTAGCTACGGAGGACAATAGTCAAAAGGCGTGCGATAATGGCATCATGATCTCGGCCTCTGAAAAAGGCAAGAGGTCATCCTCCAACATTGACCATCCGCGGGGTACCAAGGGTAAAGAAGCTCTGGCGATCAACACGTCCAGGAAAAAGACAGTGGCTACCACGCAGACGAAGCCTGGGACTTCCAGGCCCATTGAAGTGTACTCTTTCGACGACGACGATATTCCGAGCATATTCAAATGTCTCGTCAAAAGCGACAAGAATACCCTTCCTAAGGTGAGACGGCCCAATGAGGCCGGCAGTACCAACAACCCCAAGTACTGCATCTTTTATAGGTACATATACCTCCCTACAAAGGTATTTTATATACTGAAAAGGAAGATTCGGGAGCTGATCGATGCTAAAGCCATCACTCTGTGCAACAGCGAGAAGACGGTCACAGCCAACATGATCTCTCTGCAATTTGGCAATCTGCCTCCACAAGAAATCTCGGACGATGTTACACCTATTTCCCGGACGACGATAAACATCGTTAATCTCCCTCCAACTAGAGGTCAAAATCATGACCTGGTACTACTAACTACCCAGCAAGGCAAGATTATGTGGGTTCATCCAGATTTGGTGCTCGGGATCGAGAAAGAGACTCAAGCTGCTAAGTCTAAGTCTAAGAAGAACACGAAGCGCAAACCATGTCACATGGTTGTGGCAGACTAGGCATCAGAAGACGAGGTCTTGACCACTGGAACCCGTTCAGGGAGGGCTTACCTCAAGGACCATGAAGCAAGTCAGGAAGATGCACCGGCAGACGCTTCAGCTACCAAGCCGTCAGAATCAGAGCCCGCCGTACCAGGGGTCGGTCCTTCGAGACCAACTTCGGCGGACAAAGCGAAGCAAAATGAAGTATGTTTCAACAAACCTGTGAAAAATATTCAAAACAAAGGTTTAGAGAAGCCGTACAACTTCGACATCCTGGCCCAATTGGCTAATACACCAGCCAGGTTTTCTATCTTCGAACAACTTAGGCTCTCCCAAGATACTCGTCTAGCCCTGAGCGAAGCACTGATGCAGGCGGATGCATACTTGACCCAGCTCAAGTCCCCTGATGAAGAACCAGTGGCGTGTCCTCAATGCCACAGTGTGATGGAGGTGGTCCCGAATATCACTTTCACTCAAGATGACATGCTGTTAAAACACAACAGGCATGACAGACCCCTCTATTATACCGGGTATGTCGGTTCCATGGAGGTCGACCGGATTCACATAGATCCGGGATCATCAATCAGCATCATTCCTCATAGTCTGCTCAGACCACTGAGGATTCCTACCAGCGAATTGGCTTACACCACCACTACAATCGTGGGTTTCAACGCCAGAAAGAGTAAGCTGTTGGGGAAAATTCGCCTGAGGATCCAGATCGGTGACCTCAGATCAGTGGCTACATGTTATGTCATTGACTCAGAGGTGTCCTATAACATTCTGCTGGGCAGACCTTGGATCCACGACCACAACATCGTTCCTTCAACGCTACATCAATGCTTTAAATATGTAGACGCCCAAGGAACAGTACAGACAGAGTTTGCTGACCTGAACCCGTTTAGAGGAGTATAATCCTACTACTCTGATGCCATATTCTACTCTCAAGACTACATGGAGGAGGTAACAGCCGAAGCAGAGAAGGAATCCCACCGGGAGCCAGAAGAACCCTCTGCCGAACAACTGCTGTCAATCAAGGTGAAAGGACGGATTACTCGTCCAAAACCCACAGAGCCTATGGAGATCCACCTGAACAAAACCAGGTCAGGAAAAGGGGGTGATCCTCTAGTAATCACTTTGAATCAGAAGCCTCCATCCTTGGTCATCAACCTTCGGTGCAGCAGGCAGCCGACCGATATAAATACAACCAGGAACGAAGTTTCAGATGATAATAAATATCCTCTTTTCCAGTATATCGAAGCTCAAATTCTGAACCAGGAATCCTCTCCCCATGACGATATAGAACCTATAGCACAAAAATTCTTGGAAACTATAGATTCCTATCATCCGTATATGTGGGAAGTGGCGTCATCATCCAATATCACCACGACATATGGACCACATGAGGATTCTATCTTCATTGTCCCGCCCACTTGCAGTAGTCAGCATTCAATAGTCTTCGGCCGCATGCACAATGGACCGACTGTACAAGAGGATTCTCCCGACGACGACGTTGGTAAAATGCAGGTTCACAGATATAACCCTCAAGCTCTGAAGATCATGCAAAGTATGGGTTATAACTTAAAGCAGGAACCAGGTCTCAACAACGGGAAAGGCAGACGAATGCCGCTGCACGGCAATCCCTACTATCAACGAACTCGTTTCGGGTTAGGGTATACCACCTCCCTTGCAACTTCTGAGTCAAACGAGGATATCTTTTCCTCAGCACCCTCTGACTCATCTCATGCTCTCGAACGAACATTATCAGTAAATATGGTAGTGACAGATTCCTTCGAAACAGACGAACAAGAATCTGAACTGTTTAAGAATGATGCTTGGGCTCAGCAAATGGATACACAATGGGAGTTCCGCTTCGAGCAGAGAGAACCTCCCACTACAGATAAAGTTATCTAGATTGACGTTGGGGATGAAGTTTTGCCAAAGCCGATATTTATCAGTAACAATCTTTCCGAAGCAGAAAAGAAAGAAGTTATCCAGCTGATAAAAGAATATATCGACGTCTTTGCATAGAATTATGAGGACATGCCAGGCCTTGATACAAATGTGGCCACTCATAAGCTCAATATATTGCCCGATTCGAAGCTTGTGAAGCAGCACCAACGCCGGTTCCGTCCGGATATGATGGACGCCATCGAAGCTAAAGTCAAGAAGTTTATAGCCTGCGGCTTCATCCTAGAAGAATAACATCCCGACTGGGTCGCCAATGTTGTCCCGGTCATAAAGAAAAATAGGAAAGTACGTGTCTGCATCAATTACCGAGATCTGAATACAACCTGCCCCAAGGATGAGTTTCCTCTTCCTATCATAGACGTCATGATTGACAATACATGCAGTTTCGAACGTATGTCTTTCATGGACGGATTCTCAGGATACAACCAAATCAAGATGCATCCTGAGGACGAGAAGCATACTGCCTTCCGGACACCATTGGGAGTATATTGTTATACGGTCATGCCCTTCGGATTGAAGAATGCCGGGGCTACGTACCAACGGGCTATGAGTAACATATTCCATGGGCATTTACGCAAGACAATGGAGTGTTACGTGGACGATGTAGCTGTCAAAAGCCTCCTTAAGAACAATCACATCCAAGACTTGAAGACAGTATTTGAATTGATGCGCCAACATCAACTCAAAATGAATCCTACAAAGTCCTTCCTGGGGGTATCTAGTGGCAAATTCCTGGGATTTATCATTACCGCCAAAGGCATTCAAGTGGACCCTGATAAAGTTAAGGCCATCTTAGAAATGCGACCGCCCCATAATCTGAGAGAACTTAGGGAATTTCAAGGCCGTCTGGCTTATATTCAAAGATTCATATCCAACCACTCTGGGAGATGTCAGCCCCTCTCTCGTCTCATGAAGAAAGGTGTGTCCTTCGTATGGGATGAAGCCTGTCAGCAAGCGTTCAGTGATATCAAACGCTACCTCACTAATCCCCCAGTTCTGGTGCCTCCCGTCATAGAAAGACCATTCGGGCTATACGTTCGAGCGATGGATCATTCTCTGGGAGCTCTTCTCGTACAAAAGAATGATATGGGCCATGAACACGCTATCTACTACCTCAGCAGGATGATGGTCGGAGCCGAACACCGGTACAACCCAGTGGAGAAAGAATGCTTGGCTCTGATATTCGCTATCCAAAAAATGCGGCACTATGTCACAGGCCAAACCATTCACATCATCTCCAGGGTCAATCCCTTTCAGATACTGATGAACAAGCCAAGCGTTCTTAATTCCTGACTTGCGACTTGGGCGATGTTATTTGTCACGACCCGCACCCATTTTAGGGGCACGAGTACGCGGGTACGTCCAGCCTACGCCGCAGCATCGACGGTAGAACGCTGTCTAGGTCATGTAACTATCTAATCAATCTCACATGAATACCCAACTCCATAAGGAGACGTGGATATCACAAAATAATGCTGGAAAATACTCAATCACATAAACTAAAGCACGATGTGACATCAAGGCAAGCAAAGAAATACCAGACAAGTCTAACGACAAAATAGTCATACCTGCAATCAGTAACATCCAATCCCCAAGTGTGTCAGAAACAAGTCCACTAAGGTCACAGTCTGGAAAATATTTTCCAGTCATGAAGGAGCTAAGTACATTTCTAATTAGCAGTTCTATATCAATGATATAAACTATGTAGCAGTATATAGATAAAAATATACAAGATGCATATATATGTACGAAAAATATACAATGAAGAATATACTGGAAATACTGTAAGTAAATGCAGGAAAGGAAACAATATGTCAATGAACAAGAATCCTATGACTAAGTGTGTGAGTACTAGCTTTAACATGTGATCGGATTGGGACAAGTAAACTCATTACATTAGTTAGCGATCATCCTTGAGGTCAGGCTAATCCGTAGGAATAGCTATGATGCGAGTAATAGTCAGGCTAACCATATGTAACAGTGATGAGGCATGTAATGGTAAGGCTGCACCAACTTGAGGCATGGGTGAGCTATGATGCATGTAGAGTTGGGTATGATCACATATCTACACTAAAATACTCCCCACCCCCGACTGGTATAGTAGATCCAATCATGGTACGCTATGGCACGAAATTTCCTAGGGAGGTAGCAAATTTCCCCGGAAATCAGTGTCTGTACATGTACAAGATATCTATGAAGCAAGACTTGTACAAGCTACACCATGAACAAGGAATAACATCTCATGACGAGATCCGTATACACCAATCCGTGTAACCAGCGTGTCAAAATATGGATATTTATACTAGATACAATGAACATAGGAGATATCATAAATTAGAAACTAATCAGAGAATGTACTCGCCTTGGGTCATTAGCTGGTATAACCAATGTCCTGTCCCAGAATATCTCCTGGATGATCCGACAGTCCTATAGACATAATAATAAATGTAACCTTGCATCAGATGCTACACTAACAGAACACAAATACATAACTCAGGGGCTATGCCTGGTATGATACTGGTCAACTAGGGTCATCTAGTAGATAGATATATAAGACACATTATACCTATTTTTAATTACATTAGTACTTACAATATATATACATGCACCAATTTATATACATCTACAATATATATATATGTACCAATTTATATACATATCTAATTTATACTAGTTGAACAATATATATGTATACTCATTCATATGCTAAAAATACATTTTAAAAATATATATATATATTTATATATATATATATATATTGTCAATATTATTATTAAAATATATACTAATACTAATACATCACATTAAATACATATACAATATATATATACCATTTAATTTCATGTATAATATATATATTAGTTAAACAATATATGTGTACCATATATATCAATTTAAAAATATACTAGGTGTATATACAAATAAATATATACATATACCAATTTTATATATTGACAAATATATTAAGTATACCAATAATACATATAGTAGAATACGTATTTATATATATACCAATCATATTAAATATATATATATATATATATATATATATATATATACCAATCATATTAAATATATATATATATATATATATATATATATATATATATATATATATATATATATATATATATATATACATATACATGTACATATTAAAATATACATGTACAGGTATACAGATTATATTAAATATATACATATACATATACATATACATATACATATATATTATTAAATACATATACAAATACATTGTATTAATTATACATATACAATACATTAAATACACACATAGAGAAGGAGGGAAGAGGGAGACTCTCACTGTGGTGGTGGTGCCGGAGTTGGTCGAGGAGGAGCTCCGGGATGAGCTCGGATGGGTGCTGCGCCGGAGGGGAATGATCCAGGGAGGAGCTAGGTCGGAGCATTGGAGGATAGGCCGACTGGAGGAGGCTGTGTGGAGGTGACGGAGGTGCTCCGGGGGAACTTGACGCCAGAGCAGGGTGGTGGTAGTAGTTCTGGTGGCTCTAGTGTCGAGAGGGCTCGACCGGAGGGGAATGTAGTCGGGAAGGTAGCTCGAACGGACGGAGGATGGTTCGTGTGGCGGCCGGCTGACTGATGAGGATGGTGGTGCACAGTTGGGGGGCTCGGGAAGATGTCGTGTGGTGGTGGACTCCGTCGAGACGAGGCCGACGGAGCTCGGAGAATGCAGCGGGAAGTCGGCTGGAGTTCGACGCCGGTCGGAGTCGACTCATGGCCGGAGGAGTTGAGCAGCGAGGGGTGGACAGCTCGGGGATGAGGGAGACGGATATTTGCAGTCGTGCCGGAGTGCGGGAAGATCCGGGGAGGAAGGAGAAGAGGGAGCTCGTGGTGACGGCTGTGCTGCGAGCCGCCGGGGAAGGAGCTCGATGTAGGGGTGGAGCTGCAGTGCTCGGCAGAAAAACAAAGTCGGGGGTGGAGCTTCTGATGTGGCTGTGGCTCGATGAATGGCTGAGGCCGGGGTACAGGCCGGAGCACAGTGGAGAGTCGCTGGGGAAGGGCAGGTAGGGGAGTGGGCTCGCCGGACTGGGTGGCTGGGGCTGGCCTGGCCGGGTGGCTCGGGAAGATGGGGTTAGCTAGGTGAAGGTGTAGGTGATGGTGTTGGTGATGGTGTTATAAAAAATAGTATGGAGAGGTTGGGTTTATGTAGGTGGGAGGAGTGAGGTGACTCCCTAGAAATTAGGGCCGGCCAAAAATTGGGATGGGGTTTCCTTGGGAAAGGGTTGAGGGAACATGTAAGGGGTTGAGTGGTGGGGATGGCTCCATGTTAAATGAAGGGCCATGATTTAACATGGAGAAAATACAAACAAAAGAAAAGAGGAGAGAGGGTATTGTGTTGACCAGTCAAGGATAGGGGGATGGTTTCTTCATTTGAGTTAAACCAATAGTATGGTGACACATCATTACAATTTTGCAATTAAGTCCCCAACAATTGGAAAATTGCACAGAAGTAGGTTTTTGGATTTAATTAATTAAAAATTAGATACACTTGGCGTTCAAGAATTAATTAAGAGTACATGGGGCCAAAATCAGGTCGGGTCACCAATACCATTAATGAAGAAGACTCAGAAGAGAATATTACCCTAATTTGGGTCGCACAAAAAATAGGTCAAGATTGCCTCCAATTTCGATTGGAACGCACAACGATACAAAGTTCGAATTTATTCAAAAATTAAATAAACGTCCGCGATGAATATTGTGCGGCTAAAATAAAGCTCAAGAGATCATAATTATGAGTTACAAAAATATCAGAATGGAAGGCAGGTACGTCTAGGGCAAGGTTGTGAAATTTGTTGGAAGGCAAAAGCCAGGGTAGCTCTCCAAATATCGAAGCAACGGCAGCGCACAACAATTAAATAAATTACGGTAATCAATTACGACATCCAATAATTAAATCCTAAATAATATAATTAAATACACAATCCCTAAAATTCTGTCAAGTATTCGTCTAGTGGGCTTCTAGGTCAAGTCTACCAGCTCAACATTAATGAACACTGTAAATAATAATATATTTAATTACACATCTCACAAAATTATTTAATTTAAATACACGAAATATTAAATACAGAAAATGTCGAAATTACCCCTGTTTTCAGAATATGGTAGTGACATTATTAACATCGTATGACATGGTGTACGTCCCTCAGAAGTCCGTCAAAGGCCAAGCATTGGCTGATTTCCTAGCTGCTCATCCAATCCCAGAGGCCTCCAAACTGTACGAGGACATTCCAGACGAAGTTGCGGAGTGTAATTCCGCAATGGAAGGTAATGCGTGGCAACTATTCTTCGATGGTGCCTCCAGAACTGGTCCCAGGGGAAACGTGGTATCAGGAGTAGGGATTGACCTGGTTACTCCTGATAAGCTTGTCATCAACCGAGCATATTCTCTTAGCGAGCCCTATTTTAATAATGTGACAGAGTATAACGCTCTACTAATCGGGCTCCAAGTCGCTAAAGAATTGGGCATCGAATCTCTGAAAGCTTTCGGTGATTCTCTGCTGATCGTCAATCAAGTCAGAGGAATATATGAAGTTCGTAATCCAGACCTCATCCCTTATCACCGAGCGACGGTCGACATAGCCATGACATTCAAAGGATTCTTCCGGGAACATGTGCCCCGATCTCAGAATCTGAAAGCTGATGCCCTAGCAAGTCTAGCTGCAGATTTAGCTATTCCTATAAGAAGGCAGAATTCGGTAATCCTTCTTAGCAGAGATTTATTCTGTGTGAAAAACAACTTTCATATAGAATGCAGCTACGTTGTGAACACAGATCCTCCCAGGAGAGACTGGAGAAGTCCCTTTATAGATTTCGTAGCATACGGAATCTTGCCGGAGGACCCTAAAGAGGCAGTATCCGTCAAGAGACAATTATTACGCTTCTATTTCGAGGCATCCTCACAGTGTCTATATCGCCGGACCTACGACGGACTGCTATTGAGATATCTCTCAGATGATAAGGCACAGCGGATCATCCGTGAAGCTCACGACGGCGTATGCGGAGCACATCAACCCGGGCCTAAGCTACAGGATCGCATAAGGAGAATAGGCTATTACTGGCCTACTATGATCACAGATGCAATAAAGTACGCAAGACAGTGCAGAGCCTGCCAGGTCCATGCAGACTTCATCCATCAACCTCCTGAACATCTATATCCCACGGTTGCATCCTGGCCTTTTGAAGCATGGGGTATGGATCATTGGTCCTATTCACCCGTCTTCCTCCAGAGGTCACCGGTTCATACTGGCCATCACGGATTATTTCTCCAAATGGGCAGAGGTAATCCCTCTTGCTGAGGTGAAGGCATCTAATATGATCAGCTTCATCAAGCATCACGTCATTTATTGCTTCGGGATACCCCGGAGAATAATTCATGACAATGGGCCTCAATTCATCAACCAAGCGTTTCATCAATTTTGCGATAAAAATCGAATACAAAATATGGCCTCTACGGCATATAATCCTGCTGCTAATGGTTTGGTGGAAGCTTTCAACAAAACCATTATCAAGCTCTTAAAAAAGTTTGTCTCTTCAAACAAGAGGAATTGGAATGAGAAGCTGGAAGAATGTCTCTGGGCATACCGCACAATGGTACGAGCACCGATAGGTTGTACCCCATTCTTATTGGTTTACGGGAGCGAAGCAGTTCTCCCCATCGAAATCCAGATTCCGTCACTCAAGATAGCCGTGGCTAATGAGTTGACTCAAGAAAAGAATGACCTTTTAAGGCTTCAAGAGCTAGAAGGATTAGACGAGAAATGCCTCCAAGCTCAACAGAGCATCGCGTTCTACCAAGCACGCATTTTCAGAGCTTTTAATCAAAAAATAAAGGAAAGAGTATTCAAAGTTGGCAAGCTAGTCTTAGCTGTGAGAAGGCCAATGATTCTTACTCACAGGAGTAAGGGCAAATTCTAGCCCAAATGGGAAGGCCCTTATGTGATCGAGACGACGTTCTCAAACGGCGCTTACAGGTTAGCCAAGCATAATGAAGACTTGTTAATGGCTCCTATCAATGGCAAATTCCTGAAAAGGTACTATGCTTAACCTACTTTGCTCAAGTGGAATATGGCACAAACTTCATTCTGACAAAACTACTTCCAAAATGAAACTAGTGGGATCGTATTCTATCATGTTCATATTACCTCTGAATAGATGCGTCCTGCTAAAACTTACTGAGAGTATATCACGTCCATATTACCTCTGATATCACTTTCACCCAAACCTGTCATTTATATTCCAAAATGATGGGTCCATAAAGTCAGATGAAAGCCTCTTTATTATTCCCAAAAAGGAGCGAAAGTACATTAAAAAGCAAAAAAGTACATCATTTGGGGGGAGCGGTTAGGTCGCGAATCTGCTGCGCCAGAGCAACCATCCTCTCATCCCGGGAGTTCAAGACGTCAGCGCGAGCCAGTTCCCACCTTGCCGCATCGTTGTCCAAAGCAGCTAGCTCGGACTGAGCCCGCACAAAATCAGCATGGATAACACCCACATGCATCAGATTCTGCTGAACAGTCGCCCGTCGCTCCTTCAGCATATCTCGGGCCGCCTACAAAGAGAGAACCTTCACCTCTACTCGAATGAGCTCATCCTTTAATATGCGGGCCTGCGCTGCCGCTTCCTCATATTCGACTACGCACCGGGTCAACTCGGGGACGACATACCCCAATTGGACACGTTCTTCGTCCATCTCCCGCTGCTGAGCCTCAATAGACTTATTCAGAGAGGCCATCTGTTCAGCAAGCTACGCAGTCAGGGAGTCGTACCTAGCTTGAACGAGACCGTCAATGTTGCCTCGAGCTAGCTGCAAGTATTCTTTAATGGGTTACTCCAAACCATTAACTATCTCCTCCAGCGCGTCGGCTACCCCAGTGTCGTTGAATTCTCGGATCGGCACTATAGAGGCCCGGGAGGCCCTCCTCAGTGACGCAAAGCCCAAATTCTTCTCCAACACTATTGATATTAACATTTTTAAGGTGGCATAGAAGATACGAGTGTACTGCTCGGTCACATCAGCTAGATCCGAATGGACGCTGGGAGTGGCCGCGATAGTGGCGAGTCCCCCTCCAAGAACAACCGCAGACGACGTTGCCACGACCGTCGCCTCAACAGGAGGTGCGACAAAAGAAGAAGTGCCAACACCGGACGAAGTGGCCGACGTACTCAAAGGAGGCATTGTCGCAATGACAGGCTCGTCCTCCTCTTGAGATGTCGAAATCTCTTCGCCTGGCAAGCCGACACCCGAAGATATCTCCTCTTCAAAATCAGGCACCTCCGTGTCACCGCCAAGACCTAACACAGAGCCAAAGGGCGCATCTACACTGCCCTCCCCGTAGATGTCTTCCCCTGAAAAGAAGACAAAAGGAAGTTAATATCAGCATAATGTTAATTTTCCTAAAAGAAGAGGCATAAAAGATGATATTTACCCATGGCCAATGGTGTATATGTCGCGTCTGCGACCAGTACAGCTAAATCATTTCTTAGTGATGCTAGGCAAGCTGTCATACTTGGAGAAGGGGGTGCTCTTCCGAATATCGACGAATGCTCTTCCAGGTCCTCTCCAAATTCCAACCGAAGTTCATCGGCTGGAATCTCGCTAGGTGCACTGACAGACACGGCAGGGGTCTCTCCCGATGCTGATCCGAATAAAGATATTCTCATTTGGCTCGGCCCCGAAGGCGATCTCGTTCCACTACCTGAAGCAGTAGCAGCGACAGCAGCCTCCAGCAGTAATTCTTCGGTGCTGCCAGCCGGGACTATCGAGGTTCCCTCTCTAAAAGGCGAGGAACCTCCAATCAAAGAATCATCCCCAGCATGGGGAGATGCAGGCTCATTTCTAGGAGCCTCAATACTAGGAATCCGGAGAGGACGAGTAACCGTCTTCTTCTTCCTCTTGCGAGGGGAAGTCTCCTTCGGAGTAGGAGCCCTTCGCTTCCCAGAGATCACCAAGGGCCCTGCAGGCAGAGGTACTTCACCCCTCGATACCGTCAACAAAGGCTCATCTGGGTTGACGGACTCCTTACCCTCGTCAGAAGAAATAGAGGGGACTTCGACTCTTTCCCTAGACTTGGAAGAAGGCATCCTGAAACTTCCATGCATATCAAAATTGCGATGGAAGGTGTTGGTTGCCACATAGAATTGGGCATACAAGTGGAGAATGCGCAGCTCCGTGGAGAGTGAAATGACGGGCACGGTAAAAGTTGCCTCAGTGCAACCCATGATGAAATATCGCCATCCTCTGGCTCCATTAATGAGTCCACCCCTGGACCTGAAGCTGGTGACGGTATTGCCCACGTACAACTAGTCGTACCCGAATTGCCTGGCAAACCGACTAGGCAAGTAGGGCTCGAAGAAGCAATGGTCTTCACTCCTGTACAGTAGGTAGGAAGGTCTAATGCAGACCAACCAATTAAAAGACTAGAGAAAAAGAACGGTCTTCCCGTTGCCTACGTCCTGAAGTCTGATCCCTTGCTGATTGAGATATACAGGGGGAACAGTACAGAAGAGCTTCCAGCTGTGACTAAGATTCAGCGCCCGCCGACAGTCTATAACTGTGGTCACGTTCCAGGAGGATTTTTGATAGTTCAACAAGAAACTAGCCCCCGAACTACTGCCAGAGCCGGGAGACATAACCCTGGGGTTATGAAGAATTAACCATCCCATCAGATACAGGTATGGTAATTCTACCCTGGGAAAGCTATCACGTCGAGTTTCATCGACGAGCAGCCCGTCAGGCATGGCCCTCAGGCCAGCTTGAATGCGGCACACCATGGCAGGGAGCAAGCCCAGTCTTGCCCCGAATAACAGACGCACTGCAGGCCATAGCGTGTTACGGTGAATGCGGTCCGCAGATGCGATGCCGGGTACCACCAGTCGGCACAGCCATATGGAGAGGAAGCCAGCCAGTTGATCTTCCCTGGACAGAGGCCTGCGGCAGCGCCTCAAATAACTATAGGCCTTGGTGCCTACGGGATACTTCCCTATCCTTTCGTCGAGGATCAAGTCCGGAGCCCCAGCGTCTTCCATGAGATCGTCAACTACCTGAGCATTAAGCACGCTCAGAGGATTCAAAGGCAGATCCTTGCCTTCCAATACCTTCTCCGGCTTAGCAGTCCTGGACCGGTAAAAGAAGAGGTAGGACGTCCATTTACTGATGTGAGCCAAATTCGAAGGCTCGTCATAAAAAGCGGTACAAGCGAGGTAGTGGCACATCAGCTCCAGATACACTTCCACTACCTGAGGGTCCGTATCCCCCAGCTCCCGGTTCGTGGGAACATACTCTTCATATGGAGTATCCCCCATCGGCAGTCTCGAGATCTCTGCCATCTCGTGGAGGGCCAATCCCAAGTCCCCCAGTGGAGTGGCAAAAGTCCCGATGAGCGAGATATATCGCTCCATCAGTGCCATAAACAGGTTGGGGTTGAGAGGTAGCCCAACACTGGTGGCACTCACAGCTGTAAACAGACCAATGCTCTCCAGCAGGATCTGAAAATGCTTCAGGGCCCAATCAGCTAAGCGAGCCCATCGAAGATTTGTGGGGGTGATCCACCCGCCTGTCCGAGGGTTCACCTTAGGGTATACTCCCCCGTGCCCCATGAAATTATTGTAAAAAGTCGGTAGTTGAACCGGCTGGATCACTAAACTATCTTCACTCGGGACACTGCCCGGGTATAGTCTCCTGAACATCATCACATTGCCGGTAGGGCGGCTGACAAATGGCCCCTGATCCGCTCCTTTCAGATAAAATATCTTCCCCGTCCTGCCGTGAAGATCAGGAGTCAGCATCCACGACATCCTCCTGGGATGTGTAGCATGGAAGAATGCCGAAATGGGATAGTCTCTCGGCATCTTGGGCAGATACAAAACCAAGCTCTCGGCAGGGAAGACCCAGAGTTCTTTCTTGGTGTCACTACCACGTTCCAAAAACAGGGGTATTTTTGACTTTTAATAATATTTAATATTATTGTAGTTACCATTAAATAATTGCATGATAGTATATTTAATTTAAAAAATTATGTGATGTGTAATTAAATATAGTATTATATACAGTGTTCATTTATTTTGAGCTAGCAGACTTGACCTAGAAGCCAGTAGATGAACACCTGTCAAAATTATAGAATTCGGTATTTAATTATTTTATCTAGAATTTATTTATTAGAGATTGTAATTAATTACCGTATTTAAATTAATTATTGTGCATTGCCTTTGCTTCGATATTGGGAGCGCTACCCTGACTTTTGTCTTCCAACAAATTTTACAATCTTGCCCTAGACATGCCCGCCTTCCATTCTGCTATCTTTGCAACTCATAATTATGCTCTCTGTGCATTATTTCTAGCCGCAAAAAAATTGTCGCGGACGTTATTTAATAAATCCCTATTTTGTATCGTTGTGCGTTCCAATTGAAATTGGAGGAAATCTTGACCTATTTTTCGTGCGGCCCAAATTAGGGTAATATTCTGTTCTGAGTCTTCTTCATTATTAGTATTGATGACCTGACCTGATTTTGGCCCCATGTACTCCTAATTAATTTTAGAACACAACTTGCATTTATTTCTAATTAAATTGAGGATACTATTTAAACAAATTTTGAAAATCCTAATTTAATTCCAGTACCCTACAAATTGAGCCCATACCGATCTTACAGCACCCCCTGACCCTACAAAACATCGGACACCGAATCGCCCGCCAAATTTTTGTCATTTCATGTGTCTGTGCAAATACCCAAATTTAAGGGGGCTAATTTACAAATTGGCATTTTTGGTGTCAACACCCATTTGTTAAAACCAATAAGGAATCCTTAATATTTAATTAGCCTCTCACCCTCATTCCCACATGAAAATTCTTTCATGACCAATCTAGGGATGCAATCACCACCCTTCATCAACACCCTCTCTCCCTTATTTAATATCATGTCCCATCAAACCCTAATCCCCAAAAACCTAGGTAGCCCCATCTCACAAGCCCCCACCTCTCTCTCTCTCTCCTCCATCCTCAACTCCAACATAGGAGTTTCTCCTTTCTTCTTCTCCTTCTTCCTTTCTTCTTCTCTTCTTCTCCTTTTTTCTTCTTTTTTCTTTCTTCATTAATTTTAAAATTTAAATTGAAGGGGGGGGGGAACTGGAAGTACTATTCATCCCGACTTCCCGTGCACCCCGGCCGAGCCTGCACCCGACGGCCAACCACCCAGGCCGACTCCCTCCGGGCGGCCGAGTCTCCCGCAGCCCACCCTGCTGCCCGGCCGAGCCCTGCCCACTCCGACGGCCTACTGCACCCGACGCTGCCTCGACGCGTCCGGCGGTCTGCCACCACCACTCTTCTTCCCGCTGCTTGCTCCCCCGAGCCATTAACTCCGGCTCCCTGCTGCAACCCAGCCTGCTCATTCCTCCCCGGCCTGTCCGGCCAACCCCTACGGCCCGGCGGCTGGCGGCCAACCCCCTTTGCTCCCTGCTCCGATGGCAAGTCCAGCTCCCATTCCTCCCTGCTGCTCCTCCCCCTGTATACACCCTCCGGCGGCCGCTGCTCAGCTCCGGCGGCCAGACCCGACTTTCTGTTCACCCGTGCTCAGCCACCCTCCGGCCCACTGTTCCCTCTCCGGCCGTACTCCGGCCAGCCAACCCCCTCTGTAAGTATTCTCCCCTCTCCCTCCTTCTTTATATATATATATATATATATATGTATATATATAATGTATTTATGTATGTAAGTATTTAATGTATATGTATATGTAATTATGTATTTAAATTTATGTTTAACAGTATGTGTATATGTATTTGTATGTATATAATTAATGTATAGAAATATATGTATATACGTATGAGTATAAATTCATATAAGAATATGTATATTATTTATTTTTATTTAATTGTATGAGTATAGTATGTATTTAAATAAATTGTATAATTAATTGTATGAGTATGTATTTAATTAATGCATATGTATATGTATGAATATGGGGTATTTTTATATGGTATAAATTTAATTTGGTGAATTAATATTAGTATGTTTAAGAATGATGTTGACAATATATATATGTATATTCTAAAAATGTACTTTTCCACATATATGATATATATACGTATTTTGGTATATAAAATGTAATAGTATACGTACTATTTTGGTATAAAAAAATATATACATATATATATATAAATGTATTGGTATACACATATATATGTATATGAACGTATTTGATATATGTTAATATATAAATGTACGTATTTTAGTAAATATACAACTATAGCAAGTATAATTTATATTGGCATATATTTTAGATATATATATATATATTATGTTAAATTCTTTTTAGTATGTATACAAATATAAATACGTATTGTATTCCTTTCCATGAACTATGTTTATATATATATATACATACAAGTATTAGTTATTATGTTTATATATATATACAAGTATTATTTATTTTAAAGTATATATTTTTACATATATCTATTATTGTAATTGATGGAAATTATATATATGATTAGTTAATGAGATGTATATTTATGTATATCCTACTAGATGACCCTAGTTGACTAGTGCCCTGCCTGGCATGGCCCTGAGGCCAGTGTTTTTGACTGTGTGTTAGCGTAGCACCTGATACAAGTGTTATTGTGATGTGTTTATAGGACTGTTGTTTCACCCAAGAGATACTTTGGAACAGGACATCAATAATTACCAGCTAAGGACCCAAGGCAAGTACATTCTCTAATAATTTCCAATTTCTTGATAATTTCTATAAGTTCAATAATCATGAAATGTTACATCTGAATCCTTGACACTGTGCTACACGGACTAGTATAGCTTAGATCTGCAGTCATGAGATGTTACTTCGATTATTGTTGACATTGTATACGACATGTATATTAGACATCGTAATGATAGATTGGACTTGCTCGTGTATCGTGACGTGTCATGGTTGGATCCACATTACTAGTTGGGGGCGGGGAAGTAGTTAGTAAGAAATGTGATCATACCCTTTATACAGTATAGAACAATGTAAGTGTTAATCATGCTCTTCACCCATGATTAGCCAGGCCCTATAGCTATCATACATGTTCCCAAGCCGATCACATTTTGAAACTACTATTTCAAACACTTAGAATAGATTACAGTTCCCTATTTAAATCATATACTACATCACCCGTATATGATACTGTTCCTTGTTCTTTTCATTTTTATACATGCACTGACTGAATCATATTGCCTATTGCCTGTCTCTTTACATTGCCTGTCTCTTTTTAATTGTCATTGCATTTATTTTATTGTCTTCTCAGTAGCTAGCATCATATGTTTATTGCTTTATAGTCCTTATCAATTTAATGGAACTGTTATTTGAGATTGTACTTTGCTCCTTCCTGACTGGAAACATTTTTTCCATACAATGCCTTAGAGGACCGCTGTCCGACTCTTTATGGACCATATGGTGAGTAGCTGCAGACTTGGTAGTTTAGTTGTGATTCTGGGAGGTCTAGCCGGAATCACTAATTTTCTAGTTAGTTCTTTTAGCAGACTATTTGGTACCGGATTTGTCTCCGGCATTTTATTGAGACTTGGATATTTGTTGAGTTAAGTTATTACTTTTGACTTGTGTTATATTTAATTTTTGTTCGAGATCTTATCGTGCTGTAATCCTGTGATTGAGTATATGTTCATTTTATTGTGTCATCCGTGCCTCCTTATGGAGATTGGATGCTTGTGTGAGATTGGCTAGATAGTATCAAGACCTTGACAGTGCTCTACCGCCGATACTGCGACGTAGGCTGGACGTACCCACGCACTCGTGCCCCTAAACCAGGTGCGGGTCATGACACGTTTTTAGTGGTGGCCCATGCAGGTCAGACTTCACGAGTTGTGCGATGTCGTAGTAGTGTGGCATCCTTGTTACACTATTGCGTGCCTGCGATAGGATCTAGGACATAGGAAACTAGGACGAAAGCGAATACTCAATCACAATTCCTTGAGAGATTCCTGGGATGACCCCTGAGAATCTTGTTAAAACTTTCAATTTAAAATTATTCCCTTGTTCTGTCCATTCTCACTTATTGATGTTGAATTTGATTGTTGTTAATCAGGTATTAAATTAGGATTTTGGTTTCATAGTAGGGTTTGATTTCATATTAAGATGATTTTGCAGACTAATTTATGGTATTATCTGATGACGCATGTCGATAAGGACAGCGAGGAAGATTAACACTAGGGCTATTGGATTACTAGATATGGATTTAAATTATAATTTGAAGATTGAAAACGAATTAAATTTTGAATTTTGAGAAGTTGAGATATTGTCATTAAAACTTTTTGAGGATTTAGATTCGATTCAATGAACCTAGACAAGCTGTAAAGATTTTTAAGTGATTAAGTTTTCATTTCAGTATTTAAATAATTGATCTTGAGGAAGGTATATGCATTATACTTTAAATTTTTTGAGGAGTTAGTTTCGAGGCTTTGTTTGGAGGATAAAATCTTATAGTGAGAGAGATATATTAGTATATAATAGATGAGGTGCATATGTAAGGATATGTTGGCTTGAGCATGATTGAGATTTTACTGCCAACTGGCTTAGGTGTTCATCTAGGATTTTATTGGAGAGAGAGCAGTGCTTAGTATAGTGTGTTGCAACTGTTATGCACTTGAGTGATAGGAATAACTAGTATCAGCGATTGCAGTAGGTAAGGAGCTAGCAGTGAGTATGTTTCTAGTAGAACTATGGTACCTAGGGGATAGAGGAACCAAACCTTGGATGCATCTCTGACCTGTACAATCACAACTAGGGTTTATTTCCAATCATTTATCTTGAATGTTGCTTCTTTAGAACTATACTGTCCTTCCTTGATGATATCTCATTTTGCCTAAATTGATTCTTTGGGATCTGTCTTCAGGATGTCGCCGCAGACACGGTCTATGAGAGCGGAAACATCAGCTTTAGAGGGGTCTGCCACCTCTCCACCTGAGGGACAGACAGCCGTAGTTCCTCCTACATCTCCGATGCATGTAGGAGTGTCTGCACTTTTCGGGGATCCTCCTCCCCCACCTGTTCAGAAGATTGCCGCAGCTATGACGGACAACCTTCCTCTTCCACAAACTCCGATTCCCGGAGGTTTGCCCATTGATGGGACGCAGATGTTTACCTTGATACAGGGCATGGTAGATGCCCAAAGAGTGACGGCAGATGCTCAGCGAGTTCAAGCTGAGGCTCAGAGGGTGCAAGCAGAAGCACACCAGGCACAAACCGAGCTGATGAGAGAAAATATGGAGAATGCTTATCAGGTGACTCTCTAAGCTTTGGAGAGAGTAGCACAGTACCAGCAGTTTCCTGGACAGCAGCAGCAGAGATCAGGCACTATAGTAGATTTCAAAAGGATGATGCCTCGAGAGTTTAAAGCACCGAAGGGATACTCTACGCTGACGACTGGCTAGAGGATATAGAGAGGAGCCTGCGATTGACCCAGATTTCGGAGAACTTGCAGATAGAAGCCGCCGGCAGTCAGATGTTCGATATCGCACTCACGTGGTATCGCACAGAGCCGAGAATTTCTGCACAAGGACTTGCTTGGGAGACCTTCAAGGAACTCTTCAAGGAGAAGTTCTTTCCCGATGTGGCATTGGGAACCTTGGAAAGTCAGTTTTATGACTTGGTTCAAGGAAACATGTCGGTCGACGAGTACGCTGCAGAATTCTGTAGATTGAGTCGTTTTGCATCGTCTATGATTCGGGACCCAGGAGATCGAGCCCAAAAATTTAGAAAGGGGCTGACGAGAGAGATTTGGTCACGCACATCTGGTCGTCGTACCGCTACCTTTGAGGCTATCTTGATGGATGCTCAGATTGCAGAAGAGGATCTGGATCTCAGGCCTAAGAGGAGTCATAATACTTTTGGAGATACGAATGGTAGCGCAGGACCGGCCAAGCATCCCCGTATTCAGCACCAACAGCAGTACCAAGTACCATTTCATATTCAGCAACAACCATGGACCTTTCAGTATCCACCGCAGTACCTAGCACCAGTTCCTATCCAGCAACATCCATGGGCGTATCAGTATCAACAACAGTACCAGGCACCAGTCCGTGTTCAGCAGAATCAGCAACAGCCTCCGAGAGAGACACGGCAGACTTGTCATTTCTGTAAGAAGCCAGGTCACCTTTGGGAGAGCTGTAGAACGAGGATAGGACTTTGTTTGCACTGCGGCGCTGCGGGACATCGAGTAAGGGATTGTCTTCTAGCCCCTTATCTTCCCGGCCAGTGCGCAGCTTCAGATTATAGAGATCCAGTTAGGCTACCTGTGGAACCGTATATTGCTCAACACCCGCAAAGGGAACCACCCCAGCAGGGCGGGGCATTTGCGATGACGGTCGAGGAGACCGATACTGCAGGTAATGTGTTAGCAGGTTCTGTTCTATTCTTCCTTCTGTTCCTATCTACTTGATTGATTGATTGATACCTTAGTACCGTAGCTTGTATGCATGATTTCTTGTTATAATGTAGTTAGTAGTACCCCTGATACAGAGACTGCAATACCATGACAAAAGACACCATGACCGTACATATTCCCCTTAGGTTGCATGTTGTATGATTGTAGGAAAGATTTTTCTTAGACCATGATTATTGGGGTTTAACCATGACGAAGATTCATAAAGGAGTTATGACTTGACAAGAGAGACAAGATGATTAAATTCGAGGATAACCATTGATTTAAATAGAGGGTTAAGAAATTTAACATGGCATAACGGATGGTTTATTAATTCCAGAAAGGATATGATATGATTGAGGTTATCATTAGACTTTGAGGAAATTTAGGAGATTATCATTATAATTATTTGATTGCAAGTTAAGAAAATTTTAAAATGTTATATTTGGATGTTGCATTTGGAGATTCCTTAAGTTGAGTATTTGAGGAAAGAGGAAATCGAGGAATAAAATTATTAATGGACTAATGTTTGAATTCAAACTTTTTTGGACGAGATTACATTTTTATATATGTGCATTGATTAAAATCAAATTTGAGGAGTGGATATTAAATTCTGAGTATTCAATTATTAACTAAAAATTTTAGGAAATTTTTGACAAAAATAGACTTTGATTTCATTTCGAGGATTTTTCAAGAATGCAATAATTATAGAATTTTTAAATTGTGAAAAGATATTGTGGATTATTACCTGATTTCGTGGTTGATGAATTTAAAATTTGAGGGAAAATAATAATGTGTATGAATAAACGCTACCTTGAGGATTTTAAATTTCGAGGACAAAATTCTTTTAAGGAGGGTAGACTTGTCACTAGCACGTTCCAAAAATAGGGGTATTTTTGACTTTTAATAATATTTAATATTATTGTAGTTACCATTAAATAATTGCATGATAGTATATTTAATTTAAATAATTATGTGATGTGTAATGAAATATAGTATTATATACAGTGTTCATTTATTTTGAGCTAGCAGACTTGACCTAGAAGCCAGTAGATGAACACCTGTCGTAATTATAGAATTCGGTATTTAATTATTTTATCTAGAATTTATTTATTGGAGATTGTAATTAATTACCGTATTTAAATTAATTATTGCGCATTGCCTTTGCTTCGATATTGGGAGGGCTACCCTGACTTTTGTCTTCCAACAAATTTCATAATCTTGCCCTAGACATGCCCGCCTTCCATTCTGCTATTTTTGCAACTCATAATTATGCTCTCTGTGCATTATTTCTAGCCGCACAAAAATTGTCGCGGACGTTATTTAATAAATCCCTATTTTGTATCGTTGTGCGTTCCAATTGAAATTGGAGGCAATCTTGACCTATTTTTCGTACGGCCCAAATTAGGGTAATATTCTGTTCTGAGTCTTCTTTATTATTGGTATTGATGACCTGACCTGATTTTGGCCCCATGTACTCCTAATTAATTTTAGAACACAACTTGCATTTATTTCTAATAAAATTGAGGATACTATTTAAACCAATTCTGAAAATCCCAATTTAATTCCAGTGCCCTGCAAATTGAGCCCATACCGATCTTACAGCACCCCCTGACCCTACAAAACACCGGACACCGAATCGCCCGCCAAATTTTTGTCATTTTATGTGTCTGTGCAAATACCCAAATTTAAGGGGGCTAATTTGCAAATTGGCATTTTTGGTGTCAACACCCATTTTTTAAAACCAATGAGGAATCCTTAATATTTAATTAGCCTCTCACCCTCATTCCCACATGAAAATTCTTTCATGACCAATCTAGGGATGCAATCACCACCCTTCATCAACACCCTCTCTCCCTTATTTAATATCATGTCCCATCAAACCCTAATCCCCAAAAACCTAGGTAGCCCCATCTCACAAGCCCCCACCTCACTCTCTCTCTCCTCCATCCTCAACTCCAACGTAGGAGTTTCTTCTTTCTTCTTATTCTTCTTCCTTTCTTCTTCTCTTCTTCTCCTTCTTTTTTCTTCTTTTTCCTTTCTTCATTAATTTTAAAATTCAAATTGAAGGGGGGGGACTGGAAGTACTGTTCATCCCGACTTCCCGCGCACCCCGGCCGAGCCTACACCCGGCGGCCAACCACCCAGGCCGACTCCCTCCGGGCGGCCGAGTCCCCCGCAGCCCACCCTGCTGCCCGGCCGAGCCCTGCCCACTCCGGCGGCCTACTGCACCCGGCGCTGCCTCGACGCGTCCGGCGGTCTGCCACCACCACTCTTCTTCCCGCTGAGAGCTCCCTCGAGCCATTGACTCCGGCTCCCTGCTGCAACCCAGCCTGCTCATTCCTTCCCGGCCTGTCCGGCCAACCCCTACGGCCCGGCGGCCGGCGGCCAACCCCCTTTGCTCCCTGCTCCGGTGGCAAGTCCAGCTCCCATTCCTCCCTGCTGCTCCTCCCCCTGTGTACACCCTCCGGCGGCCGCTGCTCAGCTCCGGCGGCCAGACCTGACTTCCTGTTCACCCGTGCTCAGCCACCCTCCGGCCCACTATTCCCTCTCCGGCCGTACTCCGGCCAGCCAACCACCTCTGTAAGTATTCTCCCCTCTCCCTCCTTCTTTATATATATATATATATATATATATATATATATATATATATAATGTATGTTTGTATGTATGTATGTAAGTATTTAATGTATATATATATGTAATTATGTATTTAAAATTATGTTTAACAGTATGTGTATATGTATTTGTATGTATATAATTAATGTGTAAAAATATATGTATATACGTATGAGTATAAATTCATATAAGAATATGTATATTATTTATTTTTATTTAATTGTATGAGTATAGTATGTATTTAAATAAATTGTATAATTAAGTATGTATAATTAATTGTATGAGTATGTATTTAATTAATGCATATGTATATGTATGAATATGGGGTATTTTTATATGGTATAAATTTAATTTGGTGAATTAATATTAGTATGTTTAAGAATGATGTTGACAATATATATATGTATATTCTAAAAATGTACTTTTGCACATATATGATATATATACGTATTTTGGTATATAAAATATAATAGTATACGTACTATTTTGGTATAAAAAAATATATATACATATATATATATAAATGTATTGGTATACATATATATATGTATATAAACGTATTTGATATATGTTAATATATAAATATACGTATTTTAGTAAATATACAACTATAGCAAGTATAATTTATATTGGCATATATTTTAGATATATATATATTATGTTAAATTCTTTTTAGTATGTATACAATATAAATACGTATTGTATTCCTTTCCATGAACTATGTTTATATATATATATATATACATACAAGTATTATTTATTATGTTTATATATATATACAAGTATTATTTATTTTAAAGTATATATTTTTACATATATCTATTATTGTAATTGATGGAAATTATATATATGATTAGTTAATGAGATGTATATTTATGTATATCCTACTAGATGACCTTAGTTGACTAGTGCCCTGCCTGGCATGGCCCTGAGGCTAGTGTTTTTGACTGTGTGTTAGCGTAGCACCTGATACAAGTGTTATTGTGATGTGTTTATAGGACTGTTGTTTCACCCAAGAGATACTCTGGAACAGGACATCAATAATTACCAGCTAAGGACCCAAGGCAAGTACATTCTCTGATAATTTCCAATTTCTTGATAATTTCTATAAGTTCAATAATCATGAAATGTTACATCTGAATCCTTGACACTGTGCTACACGGACTAGTATAGCTTAGATCTGCAGTCATGAGATGTTACTTTGATTATCGTTGACATTGTACACGACATGTATATTAGACATCGTACATGATAGATTGGACTTGCTCGTGTATCATGACGTGTCATGGTTGGATCCACATTACTAGTTGGGGGCGGGGAAGTAGTTAGTAAGAAATATGATCATACCCTTTATACAGTATAGAACAATGTAAGTGTTAATCATGCTCTTCACCCATGATTAGTCAGGCCCTATAGCTATCGTACATGTTCCCAAGCCGATCACATTTTGAAACTACTATTTCAAACACTTAGAATAGATTATAGTTCCCTATTTAAATCATATACTACATCACCCGTATATGATATTGTTCCTTGTTCTTTTCATTTTCAAACATGCACTGACTGAATCATATTGCCTATTGCCTGTCTCTTTACATTGCCTGTCTCTTTTTAATTGTCATTGCATTTATTTCATTATCTTCTCAGTAGCTAGCATCATATGTTTATTGCTTTATAGTCCTTATCAATTTAATGGAACTGTTATTTGAGATTGTACTTTGCTCCTTCCTGACTGGAAACATTTTTTCCAGACTATGCCTTAGAGGACCGCTGTCCAACTCTTTATGGACCATATGGTGAGTAGCTGCAGACTTGGTAGTTTAGTTGTGATTCTGGGAGGTCTAGCTGGAATCACTAATTTTCTAGTTAGTTCTTTTAGCAGACTATTTGGTACCGGATTTGTCTCCGACATTTTATTGAGACTTGGATATTTGTTGAGTTAAGTAATTACTTTTGACTTGTGTTGTATTTAATTTTTGTTCGAGATCTTATCGTGCTGTAATCCTGTGATTGAGTATGTGTTCATTTTATTGTGTCATCTGTGCCTCCTTATGGAGATTGGATGCTTGTGTGAGATTGGCTAGATAGTATCAAGACCTTGACAGCGCTCTACCGCCGATGCTGCGGCATAGGCTGGACGTACCCACGCACTCGTGACCCTAAACCGGGTGCGGGTCGTGACACTTGGGCTTCGTCTGGGACTGCTTGTCAATCATGTCCCCGAAGAGGAAAGCCGACTTTATGTATTGGTCCCCATCTATGTACGTCAGGGGCTCTCCGTTGATCATGTTCAGCAGCGTTCACTCGCCCTGAGACGATACCAAAATTTCTCTTCCTTCAGGATACTGGGGCCCGGAGATAGAAAATGTCACGTGCGACAGATCCTCCCGATAGTTGGAGTGCAGCATCCCGGTGGCAGAACCTATCACATCGGCTAGCGGAGACGCGTGCAAGTTAACTGCAAAATACAAGAAAAACAAGTCAGTTTCTATAATCTTGCAGCATATGCAAAAAATCACCAGTCTATGCTTTACGCCAAGACTGTAAAAACTTGATCATTACGCTGGAATCCCATTCCAAGGCATAAAATTCAAGACTGGCAGTATACGCAAAGTTTTCGACGGTCTGTGCTTTACGCCAGACTGTCAAAAATTTGAGTTATTACGCCGAAATTTCCATTCCTGCATGACACTCAAATTATATAGTATATACCAAACTTTCGACAGTCAAAGCTTTTACGCCAGACTGCAAAAATATGGAGCTTTTGCGCTGACACATTAGAAATATGGGCGTAAAAGATGAAACATCTCTGTGCATCATCTTCCTCGAAGAGGCTATCAGCACAAAAGACGACCTAGAGCGTTCACGTACAACGTGTGCCAAGGATTTTTAGTCGTTCTTTTTTTATCCCAAAAGCTTTACCTTTAAGGCCGGGTGCACTGCTAGTCGGCGGGATACTCCGTTCAGAATGAAGCTCGCCGTGCCTGACGAAAGTTGCCCCCGCTTGAGCAGAAGAACGAGAAGAAGAAGCAACCTTCTTTCCCTTAGAGGAGGAGACTTGTTTCGAGGCCATTCCTGGAAACTTTAAAGACTCAGAGAAGAAACGAAGAAGAACTCGAACAGACCAAATATTTCTTTCGCAGAAGACGGATAAAAAGTTTTTCTCTCACAAACTTGGGGTATATATAGAGTTCGGATAGACTCCTCGAATCCCGAACCAAATCACACATTTAATATTTGGTTATGATTGGGGACTACGTCAGCCTATTTACTTAGAGAAGGCGGACAGTCAGAGAATTCGAAAAGTTTTCGTACGAAGAATATTCGCGGATTTTACGCTAAGGAGCTTTCTACGCTCGACAGCTACGGATCTACGGTTTTACGCTCACAGGCTACTAGTCTATGGTTTTACGCCCGGATGCTTCTATGCTCGGTAGCTTTTATGCTCGAGAGGCTATGAACCTACGACTTCACGTTCAACAGCTACGAATCTATGATCTCACGCTCGGTGGCTTTTTACGCTCAGAGGCAACAGATCCACGACTTCACGCTCGGAAGATTTTCTTTTCAGAAGCTATAAAATCTACAGTTTTATGGTAAGGAGCTTTCTACGCTCGACAGCTACGGATCTACGGTTTTACGCTCACAGACTACTAGTCTATAGTTTTACGCCCGGATGCTTTTATGCTCGGTAGCTTTTATGCTCGAGAGGCTACGAACCTACGACTTCACGCTCAGCAACTACGAATCTATGATCTCATACTCTGTGGCTTTTTACGCTCGGAGGTAACAAACTTATGATTTTACGCTCCACGACTTTCCGCATATCTGGAAAATACGTAGGCCAGAGTACAGTACATCTGAACAATTCTCAAGGCGATCAATTACAGGAGTTCACACAGAAGATACTCCTTCTTGACCTCAAAATGTCCCAAGTACCCAAAGCATACAGAGTTCAACATTAAAAATTACCCTTCTTCATGGTTCGATTCGAAGTTCATCCAGAATCCAGTCTGAATATTTCGTCTACAGTTCAAGATGGTGACTCAGTCTTCGACAGCCAGTTCTTACCCTGTTCCAAGGGATTTTCGAGAAATCATTCTTGAAGATGACGGTCTGAACAAAAATTCTGTTTATCAGAAGTGACAGTTCAGAATTTTATGTGGTTCCTCATTCCTAACAGCAGGACAGTTCGAACACTCGACTGCTAAGCGGCTTTCTGCGCATCCTTAGTTATGTGTAAAAGACAGGACAGGACCTAACACTCTTTCTAAATAGAGTTAGCGTAAAGTATCAGACGTGTCGAAGCTACACATATTCAGACTTCACAGCAAAGTATGACAAGATGATCATATGCACAGAAGAAGACGATCTTATTAAAATCATAATTACATATGAAGGAAATCCAGGCTACAAGGGTTTTTCTTCATTTTCATGGTTACATTTGAGGGAAATCCCATCTACAAAGGGTTTTCCATTTTCATTTAAAGATCGCACCCAGAGTCTGTTCTGGCAGGTTCTCGCATAGGCAAAAATTTTCATCCATCTTCTCCAGCAGTCAGTCGGTGACCGCAAACTGACTGACATATGATCAACGGCGGAAGGATACAAAATGGCCCTAGACCTATCCTTCAAGACGAGGAAGCAGGGTAAATCTGCTTTCCTACATCCAGTGCCCTAAGAGATTGAGTTGAGATATTTCACCCAACTCAATCTCGGACAGCAGCCAGTTTGCCTGCCCTCGTCCACGGGTAACGGGAGAAGGTACCGCTTGCAACCCTTCCTCTCTCCCGAAGAACCGCCATACAAAGATGCTGATTATCCCGAGCAAAGGAGGCTATGATATCCTTCCATGATCCATCGTTACAGAGGACATTTGCTCGAAGATGCCATCTTTTTCGGCTCCATACATGCTGGAAGATCATGGTCTCCTTCTTCCTCAAGTCGACCCGACGAACTCCGGCCATCATCTCTGCATGGTAAAGGAAATGTAGGAAGAACAGGTTAACTCCTCAACCTTTTTATAGGCGAAAGAGATCACACCGATCCCCAATAACTCTGCCATAAAGACAGCCTTGAAAGAACGTGTCAGACTTGACCGTTTCAAGCTCCATTCAGAGCATTTCAAAATACGAGGAACGGTTCATGCTTTATTCAAAGCATTTCAAATTATGAGAAATTTAAAAGCTTTAAAGGGGGTCTTGTAGAAGCATGAAAAATACGTCGGATAGCTCTACGCAGCATATTGAGGCAAAGCAGCGTAAAACAGATGACCTCAGAGCCGTCAACATGCAACAGAGCCTTTCTGCTGAGCACAGCGTAAAATATAGGCTCAAGGACCATCCGCGTAAATGCAGTATGTCCAGGCTGCTTCAGCGTAAAAAGGGTGCTACATCGCCTTTAGGGCGTAAAACTCACCCGCTTTCAATACAGCATTGAAGTGTACGAGGAACGCTTCGTATTCTTCGAAATGAACCTGTCAGATCATGCAATTAACCTGACATCTGGGCTCCTGACAAAAAGTACTATACGATAACCCAAGCGACGGCTATAATGATGGCGCGGTACTACAACCCAGGCTGTCATTTACTGCCATTTCCTTGGCGTAGACTGCTTTCACACATACAAAGGAATACGCCGCCTAGTTTTACACAGGTAGATGTGAGCTGTTTATGCTCCGTAGAAGACAAACAGCCTGCCACGTCAAAAGTTGCTCTTCGTACAGGGTTCGAGGCGCGTCTCTATATTTAATGCGCAGAGCTGTGACAGGTTCTCAAGGCACGTCTCTGTATTTAATGTGCCGAATACTGACAGATGCCCGAGGCACGTCTCTACATTTTATGCGCAGAAGGGTGGCAGACCTTCAAAACACGCCTCTGTATTTAATGCGCAGGATAATAGCGGATCTCTGCATTTAATACAGGAGATTTGATTAAATATCACCAAACTGTCGTCTAGTGACATTCCCTTTGCGTAAACTGCTCTTACGCATACAAGGAATACGCTGCCCAGTTTTATACTGGCAGACGTGAGCTTCTTACGCTCCACAGAAGGTAAACAGGCCGCCACATCAGTAGCTACTCTTCGTATAGGATTTGAGGCGCATATCTGCATTTAATGCACAGAATGATGGCAAATCTTAAAGACAAGCCTCTGTATTTAATGCGCATGATGGGGGCAGATCTCTGCATTTAATGCAAGAGATTTGATTATATCTCCAAGAGCCATAATTTCGGCTAAAACGTCCACATCACTCGGCTTCCACGCCTGCTCGGCTTCCACGCCTGCTCGGCTTCTATGCCCACTCGCTTCTATGCCCGCTCGGCTTCTATGCCCACTCGGCCTCTATGACCACTCGGCTTCTACGCCTACTCGGCTTCTATGCCTACTTGGCTTCTACGCCTACTCGGCTTCTATGCCTACTTGGCTTCTACGCCATGGTGACAGTCATTGGCTTCTACGCCAATCTCTTCTACACAAGGGATAACTACCTACGTGGCTTCTATGCCATGATCTTCGCAGCAGATATACGCATTTGTCCCTTAGTTGGACACGCGTCACATACTCACTCAAAAGGTCATTTGTATGCAGGTATTGGTTATTTTAAACCGTCATGTAAAAGGGTGCTGTACTTTTCACTATTCGGTTTCTACGCCAACTGAGTGGTCACTGTCACTAAAAACTCTATAAATAGAGACCTCTATCAACGGAGGTCGAGAGGTCGAAAAATTGAAGGTCGAACGATCGGAAATTGGTCAAGGAATCCAGTATCAGATCCAAGGTCGACATTTGGGAGATAAGAAGGAGGAGAGAAAACGGTCGAGAGAGAGAGAAGAATCCAGAGCTCAGGCAAAGAGAAGGGATCAACGACTTTGGCATCGGGCATCCACCCTCTTTCGCAACCTTCGAAGCTGCTTTCTGTCTTCTACGGTACTTCTTCATCATCGTGTGGTACAAGGGCTAAAGTGATCGACTGCAGATCAGACATCTATAGTAATATTTACCCAGATTAAATAAATTATAGTTCGACATTCCTCGTATAGGATCAAAATTGTACAATCTTGTTTGTAAACACCAACGAAGAAGAGTAGGGTTTTCATTAAAATAAAGAACCTTCTCGTTCCTCGTATTTTTTTACTTTCGTTTATTTTATCCGAAACAGAGCTTCAATTGCTCCGCCACCGTAGCACGCCCGGCCGCCGTACTTGGCCGACCTCTTCCCCGACCGACCTCCTCTGTCCCCGCCGACTCTCAGCCCCGGACGACGCCTCAGCTGGCCGCCCTCGCCCCCGTAGCACCGTCGACCACAGGCTACTACTGCTGCTGCCGACCCTCCCCGAGCGCTGCCGGAGCTCCACCCGGCCACCCATGCCGACGACGGCCAGTCCACGGATCCCCCTTGGCCTAATCTACGTATAGGTATATTATTTTATTTATTTATACTATCATTTATATACAAATTTAGTGTTGCATTGATATATACATGTAAATATATATATATTCTGTAATTTGGGGTATTCATATATATATCAGTATATTATATATATATATACCTCTGTATAAACACAGTATTCTATATATATATATGCTGTATTTTGTATATGTTATATATATATTAGATATATATATATATATATATATATATATATATATATATATGTGTATAGTATATACTATCTACTTGTCTTTAAATACCTATTTATGTATTAAATATCTATTGTGTATATATGCATATATATATATATGTATGTATATTTGTAATGTATTTAGGATATTATATATTTAATATATCTTTTGTATTAATATATATTCTATAAATTAATGTATTGTGTGTAGTATATAAATTACTAGTATATTATATATAGTATATAAAATGTTGGTATATTATGTACGAGTATTATATGTATATATATATATGTATATATATTGGTATTTAGTATATTAGAGTATTATATATAAATATATGAATATATATACATAAACCTATTATACTTTGTATATTAATAATGTATGTTAGTATATATTATATATGTTTTCATTTCTATTTTTGTACATATAAATATATATGTATACTATATATATATATACCTGTTGTATATATGTACTTATATATATATATATAAATGCTTATATAAATACATGTAAATATATGTCTATGTATTAAATTAATATATGTGTTATAGTGTATTTTAACTATGTTAATATATTTAATGAATATGTGTATATATACATATTATTAGGTAATATGTAAAGATGCTAATTAAATGTACAATTAAACATTACATATTTTTATTATATTTTAATATGTATTAATGAACACATAAGTATATATGTTATTTATGTAAATATATGTCCTACATGGTCCTACTAGATGTACAGTCAAGATCTGCGTCAGTGCATTGCTGTAAGTAGTATGTCTTAGTCATACTATTGTAAGTGTCTGATGTTGTTATTATTATATCAAATATATGATTGCTGGACCGTACAGTCGAGGCTTCAGGAACAGGACATTGGCTTTCGCAGCTACCAGATATTTGTGGTATTAAACGAAAGAATGAAAGTGTATTTCAATGACGGAGTTTGTGCGAAACCCGCGCCCTTTGGTTTACAAACAAACTTGTATAATGTAATCCTATACGAGGATGTGGGAGTACAATTTATTTAATTTGGGTATAAATTGCTATAGATGTCTGATCTGCGGTCGATCACTTTAGCCCTTGGACCACGCGATGTTGAAGAAGTGCCGTGGAAGACAGGTAGCAGCTTCAAAGGTTGTAGGAGAGGGTGGATGCACGATGCCGAAGTCGTCGATCCTCGCTCTTTGCCTGAGCTCCGTGCTCTCTGTCTCTCTCTCTCTCTCTCTCTCCTCCTTGTTTGATCTTCTCTAATTGTCGACCTTGGATCTGATATTGGTATTCTTGACCAAATTTTTTGACCTTGTTCCCCATTGACAGGGGCCTCTATTTATAGAGTCTTTGGTGATAGTGACCACTCCGTTGGTGCAGCAACCGAGGAGTGGAAAGTACAGCACCCTTTTATACAATGGTTAAAGTAACCAATGCCTACGTATAGATGATCTTTTGACTGAGCGGGTGACGTGGGTCCAACTAAGGGGACACAACACGTACGGTTGCTGCTAAGATCACGACGTAAAAGCCACGCGGGTAGGTATCCATTGTGTAGAAGAGGTTGGCGTAGAAGCCAAATGTCTGTCACCATAGCATAGAAGCCAAGTAGGCATAAAAGCCGAACAGGCATAGAAGCCGAGTAGGCATGGAAGCCGAGCAGGCATAGAAGCCGAACAGTCGTAGAGACTGAGTGGTCGTAGGGACTGAGTAGGCGTGGAAGCCTAGTGAGCACAGATCCTGAATGGGCGTAGAAGCTGCTGCATATCGTGCCAGAATGGGCGTAGAAGCCGCTTGAGCACAGATCCTGAATGGGCGTAGAAGCCGCTGCATACCGTGCTGATGTGGACGCCTTAGCCGGAATTACGGCTTTTGAAGATATAACCAAATCTCTTGCAGAGATTTGCCATCATCTTATACATTAAATACGGAGGCGTGTTTCGAAGGTCTGCAGGCCTTCTATGTACCCGTCGCAGAGACGTGTCTTGAGAGAAACTGTCACCGCTCTGTGCAATTAGACGTGGAGACGAAGGTAGGATTTTTGACCGGCTCTCCAAGTACGGATTGAACATGAGACTACAGCCGACGAAAGCGAGCCTCGAATCCCGTACGAAGTGCAACTTTTGACGTGGCAGGCGGTTTGTCTGCTGCGGAGCGTAAAATAGCTCATGTTTGCCTGTGTAAAATAGGGCGGCGTATTCCCTTGTATGCAAAAGAGCGGTTTATGCTGAGGGGACTCCAGTAAACGACGGTTTGGTGATGTTTTACCAAATCCTCTGCATTAAATTGTGAGATCCGCCATCATACTATGGGACGCGTCCCGAGAGATCTGCCATCGTTTCCAGCCGTCGTCTGGGTAGCCGTGCATCACCTTTTGTCAGGAGTCAGAGGTTAGATTCACTGCGTGACTTGACAGGTTTATTTCGGGGAAGATGAAGCGTTCCTCGTACGCTATAACGCTGCTTTGAGAGTGGATGAGTTTTACGCCATGGAGGCGATGCAAAACTCTGTTCACGCTGGAGCAGCCTGGACGTACTGCACTTATGCGGTTGGTCCTTTGAGCTTTATTCTTCACGCTGTATTTTAGCGGAGAAAACTCTGTTGTACTCCTGATGGCTCTAAAGGCCTCTGCTTACGCTGCTCTGTATCAAGAGGCTGTGTAGCTCTTCCCAGCGTATTTTTCATGCTTCTACAAGACCCCCTTCAGAGCTTTTAAATTCCTTAGAATTTGAAATGCTTTGAACAAAGCATGAACGGCCCCTCGTAACTCGAAACATTTCTGAATGGAGCGTTGAAACGGTTGGTGCAGACTTTATGGCAGATTTATGGGGGACCGCTGTGATCTCTTTTGCCTATAAAAAGGCTGGGGGAGTTAGCATGTTCTTCCCACATCTTCATCACCACGCAGAGATGATCACCGGAGTTCGCCGGGTCGATTTGAGGAAGAAGGAGATCATGTTCTTCCAGCGTGTAAGGAGCCAAAAAAGACGATATCTTCGAGCAAGTGTCCACTGCAGCGATGGATCATGGAAGGATATCTTAGCCTCCCTTGCTCGGGATAATCAGCAACTTTGTATGGCGTTGCCCCAGGAGAGAGGAAGGGTCGTATTTGACCACAACGGCTGGCATGCCACGCCTTCTCTCGATGCCCTCCGGTGACGAGAGTCAGGCAGACTCGTTCTGTCTCGGCCTGAGCGACGCGCGGTGCATGGGATCTGCAAAATCTATGCAAGCCCCAACTCTGTCGTACCCGTCGGTGATCATTGCCATGTCGGTCAGTTTGCTGGAGCTGACTGACTGCCGGAGAAGATGGATGAAGAATTGAAGCCCAGGGAGAACCTGTCAGAACAGCTTTTGGGCGATCTTCAAACGACGAGGGGGTATCTCCTTTGTAGACGAAGTTTCCCTCAGATGTAATGATGAAAATGAAAAGAAAACCCTTGTAGATTGAATTTTTCTCATATGTAATCATGATTTTGATTTTTAATAAAATCTCCTTTCTTCTCCATATGATCATCTTGCCATACGTTGCTGTGAAGTTTGAATATGTTCAGCTTCAACACGTCTGAATCTGTACGCCGGCTCTGTAGAAAGAGTGCTAGGTCCTGTCCTTTACGCATAGCGAGTCGTCCATAGAACGCTGTAGAGCATTTTGAACATTTTTTTAAAACTGTCCTGTTGCTAGGACCGAGGAATCGCGTAGAGCTCTGAACTTCTGGTAAACAGAATTTTTTGTTCAGTCTTCGCCTTCAAGAGTGACTTCTCAAAAATCCCTTGGAACAAGGTCGAGGAATGGCTGTCAAAACTGAGTTGCCATCTTTTGATAGACGAGATATTCAGACTGGAGTCTGGATGAACCTCCAATTGACCCGAGAAGAGTAATTTCTCAATGTTTGAACTCTTGTACGTTTTGGGTACTTGGGATATGTTGAGGCCAAGGAGGAGTATCTTCTGTGTGAACTCCTGTAATTGACCGTCTTGGGGACTGTTCGAATATACGGAAAGTCATGGAGCGAGAAATCATCAGTCTGTAGCCTCTGGGCGTAAAACACCGTCGAGCATGAAATCGTAGACTTGTAGTTCCTGTGCGTGAAGTCATGGGTTTGTGGCCTCTCGAGCATAAAAGCTACTGAGTACAAAGGCATCCGGGCTAAAAACCTGACTTGTAGCTGTCGAACGTAAAGTTGTAGATTCGTAGCCGTCGAGCGTAGGAAGCTCCTTTAGCGTAGAACTGTTTATCTGTAGCTCCTGAAAAGAAAATTTCTCCGAGCATGAAGTCTTGCGGATCTGTTGCTTCTGAGTGTAAACTGAGCGCCACCGAGCGTGAGATCATCGATTTGGTATCTGCTGAGCGTAAAGTCGTAGATTTGTGGCCTCTCAAGCGTAAAAGCTACTGAGCACAAAGGCATCCGGGCGTAAAACCATAGACTTATAGCTTGCGAGCGTAAAATCGTAGATTTATTGCTGTCGAGCGTAGAAAGCTTCTTCAGCATAGGACCTGCTGAACCGTCTTTGCACGAAAAACTTTTCGAATTTGCTGACTGTCCGTCTTTCAAGGTTAGTGGGCTGACGTGGCATCCAATCATAACCCATTATTTAATTTTGCGAGATTTGGTTAGGGTCTCGAGGAGTCCGTCTGAGGATTCGAGGAGTCGGCCCGAACTCTATATATATTCTAAGTTTTCTAAGAGAGAAACTTTTTATCCGTCTTCTGCGAAAGAGAGCTTTCGGCTGTTCGAGTTTTTCTTCGTTCTCTCTCCGAGCATCTCGAATCTTCAGAAAATGGAGTCGAAACAGACCTCCTCCGCCAAGGGAAAGGGTATAGGTTCCTCTTCTCATTCTTCCGCCCCAGCGAGGGAGTCTTTGGTCAGTCAAGGCGAACTTCCTTCTGAGCGAAGTGTCCTGCCGACGAGCAGTGCACCCGGTCTTAGAGGTAAAGCCTTCGGGGTGACAAAAACGACAAAAAATCCTTCGCACATGTTGAACGTGACCGCGCTAGGTCGTCTTCTGTGCTGATAGCCTCTTCTTGAGGAAGATGATGCACGGAGGTGTTTTCATCTTTTACGCCCATATTTCTAATGTGTCAGCATAAAGACTCCATATTTTCGTAGTTCTGAGCGTAAAAGCTCTGGCTACCAAAAATTGGGGTATATCATAAAATTTTAATTTTACGCTTGTGGGGGGACCTCCGGCGTAAAATTGCCAGATTTGTACAATCCTGCGTAGAGCACAGACTGTTGTTTCTTTCGGTCCGTATGTTCGTGCAAGACTTGTGATGACGTATTTTCCTTGCACTTTTGTAGTTGACTTGGGTGAGTCTCCACTGGCCGAGGTGATGGGCTCCGCTGCTGGGATGCTGCACTCGAACTACCTGGAGGATCTGTCCCATGTGGCATCCCCTATCTCCGGACCCCAGTACCCTGAAGGAAGGAGGATCTTAATATCGGCTCAGGGCGAGTGAATGCTGCTGAGCATGATCAACGGGGAGCCTCTGACTTATTTAGACGGGGAGCCGTACGTAAAGCCGGCTTTCCTTTTTGGGGACATGATCGACAAACAGTCCCAGACGAAGCCTAAGAGGGAGCCCTGGGTCTTTCCAGCCCAGAATTTGGTTTTGTACCTGCCAACGATGCCGAGGGATTATCCCATCTCGGCCTTCTCCTACGTGACGCATCCTAGGAAGATGTCGTGGACGCTGACTCCTGATCTTCATGGCAAGTCGGGGAAGATTTTTCATCTGAAAGGAGCTGACCAGGGGTCCTTCGTCAGTCGCCCTTCCGGCGTTGTGACTTTGTTCAGAGGACTGTGCCCGGGCAGTGTTCCAAATAAAGAGAGCTTGGTGATCTAGCCGGTCCAATTGCTGACCTTCTGCAATGACTTCATGGGTCGAGGTGGGGTATATCCCAAGGAGAATCCTCGGTGCAATGGGTGGATCGCCCCAACGAACTCCCGATGGAGATGCCTAGTTGACTGGGCCTTGACGCACTTCCGGAGAGAGTTGGAGGGCATTGAACTATATGTCGCTGTGAGTGCGACGAGCGTCGGGTTGCCTCCGAACCCTAATTTGTTCCTGGCGCTGATGGAGCGGTACATTCCGCTCACCGGGACCTTTGCCACTCCACTGGGGGAGTTGGGATTGGCGCTCCACGAGATGGCAGTTATCTCGAGACTGCCGATGGGGGATACTCCATATGAAGAGTATGTTCCCACCAACCAGGAGTTGGGGGATTTGGACCCTCGGGTGGAGGAAGTATATCAGGAGCTGATGTGTCAATACTTCACGTGCACCGCCTTTTATAACGAGCCTTCTGATTTGGCTCATACCACCAAGTGGATGTCCTACCTCTTCTTCCACCGAGCCAGGGCCGCCAGGTCGGAGAAAGCCTCGGGTGGCAAGAATAAGCTCGTGAACTGTTTGGGCATGCTTAGTGCCCAGGTTATGGAGACTCTTATGAAGGAGGCTGAAGCTCCGGATCAGATTCTTGTCGAGGGGGTAGGAAAGTACCCGGAAGGCACTAAGGCCTGTAGTTACTTGAGGCGCGGTCGCAGGCCTTTGTCTAAGGAAGCCCAGCTGGCTGGTTTCCTCTCCATATGACTGCGCCGAGTAGTGGTGCCAGGTACCACGTCCGCGGACCGCATTCACCGAAACATCCTATGGCCAGTAGTGCGCCTGGTGTTTGGGGCAAGAATGGGCTTGCTTTCTGTCACGGTGTGCCGTATACAGGCTGGCTTGAAAGCCATAACTGACGGGTTGCTCGTCGACGAAGCTCGACGTGAGAGTTTTCCCAGGGTGGAATTACCATACCTATACTTGATGGGATGGTTGATTGTCCACAATCCCCGGGTGATGTCTCCTGGGTCCGGTAGCAGCTCGGGGGGTATATTCTTGCTGAATTACAAGGATTCCTCCTGGAATGTGAGCACAGTTTTAGACTGCCGGCTGGTGTTGAACCTCAGCCACGGTTGGAAGCTCCTCTGTACTGCTTCCCCCGTGCATCGCAATCAATCAGGGGTGCGGCTTGAGGATTCAGGTGGAGAGAAGACCGACCTTTCCCCGGAAGCTTTTAACTGGTTGGTCTGTATTAGACCCTCCCATCTGCTGTACAGGAGCAAAGATCACTGCTTTTTCGAGCCCTACTTGCCTAGTCGGTTCGCCAGGCAGTTTGGGTACGATCAGTTGCATGTGGGCAATGTCGTTACCAGCTTTAGGTCCAGGGGCGGACTCATTGATGGAGCTAGAGGGTGGCGATATTTTATCATGGGTTGTACGAGGGCAACCTTCATTGTGTCGGTCGTTACAACCTCCACGGAGCTTCGCATTCTCCATTCTTACGCCCAGTTTTACGTGGCGATTAACACCTTCCATCGTGATTTTGATGCGCGTGGAAGCTTCCGGGTGCTTCTCCCAAGCCTGGAGGAAGAGTTGACGTCCCTTCGGTTTCTTCGGACGAAGGTGCTCCGGACGAGCCTCTGGTGTCGGTGCCGAGGTGCGAAGTGCCTCTGCCTGCGGGGGCTTTGGTAGTCCCTTCTAGGAAGAGACGGGCTTCTTCTCTGAAGGAAGTTTCTCTTTGCAAGAGGAGGAAGGAGACGGTTGCTCGTCCCCTCCACATTCCTTGTATTGAGGCTCCTGGGAGTGAGCCTGCCTCTCCCTACATCGGGGGTGATTCTTTGGCTGGAGGTTCCTCGCCTTCTAGAGAGGGACCTCCTACAGTTCCGGTCGTCGATGCCGGAGAATCTTTGTTAGAGGTGGCTGTGGCCGCTACTGCTCCAGGTAGCGGAGCGAGATTGCCTGTGTGGCCGAGGCAGATGGGAGAATCTTTCCCGAGGCCAGCAGCGGGCATGACTCCTGCCGCTTCAGTGAGCGCATCTGTCGAGATTCCGGCCGATGAACTTCGACCACGTCTTGGTGGAGGCCTGACAGAACTCTCGGCGATGTCGGTCGGCCCACCTCTTTCTCCAGGCATGAAGATTCGCATTGCGTCATTAAGGCATGGTTTAGCTATATCGACTGCAGATGCGTCGTATATGCCGTTGGCTCCGGGTAAATATCGTCTTTATGCCTCCCTTCAGAAAGATTGTCATCATACTGATATTGATTTTCTCGTCTTCTTCTCAGGGGATAGCGCCCACGGGGAGTATAGCGTTGAAGCGCATTCTGGTTCCGCTCGGGCTTCTGACGAGGAGGCGTTCGACTTTGATGAGGAAGTGGCTTCGGGGGCCAGTATGCCTGGAGTAGCTTCGTCACCTCGAGAGGAGGATGAATACGTCGTCGTGACCTTGCCTCTTGTGAGTGTGGCGACGACTTCGACCGCCGTTACCGCACCTTCTTCGATTGCGCCATGTGTCGATGCGACGACTGTGGCCACCTCGTCTGCAATCATCCCTGGAGAGGGACTTGCTGACATTACGGGTGCTCCCGGCGTTCAGTCGGATCTAGTTGCGTTGACCGAGCAACATACCAGCCTTTTCTACACCAGTTTGAGAACGATGGTATCAATGGTGTTAGCGAAGAGTCTGGATTTTGAGCGCCTGAGGAAGACTTCTCTCGCTTCGATCGGGGTTATCAGGGAACTCGGTGATCCCGGGGTAGTTGACGCCCTGGAGGCGGTGGTTAATGAGTTAGAGCAACCTATTAACGAATATTTGCGGCTGACTCGGGGCCTCGATGCTGATGTTCAGGCTCGGTTTGACCTCATGACTGCACGGCTTGCTATGAAGCTGGAAAGCCTAGACAACTCTATCCAGAAGCATAAGCTGGAGGTGGATAGGAGAAAAGTTTTCGTAGAAGAGGCTCTTGCTGTTGAGACGCAGTGTCATTCTGAGCATGAAGGGAATACAGCGAAGGTCTCCATGTTAAAGGAAGAACTCGCTCGGGCAGAGGAGTGGGCTTTCCAGTCGTTGGCGGGTCTGGAGGTAGCGTTTGGCCGACTGAACACAGCGCGACGGGAGTTGGACCGTGCAGAAGCTGCTCGCACGGGCTGTCTTCGGGTAAAGGCTGATCTGACCCTCACGGACACTCCCGAGGCACGGCTGGAGCAGGCTCGTACCGACGCCTTGGTTCTTAGGAATGATAGGATAGCTGCGCTGGAGCGGCTGATTCACAATCTGACTCACCCGCCATCATGATGTATCCTTTCCCCTTTTTGCTTGCCAAGATGTAATTCTGCCTCCCTCTCGGGAATAAATAAAGGCGACTCTTTTCTGACTTTTCTGGACCCATCATTTCGGAATATAAATGATAGGTTTTGGTGAGAGTGATATCAGAGGTAGTATGGACATGATAGACTCCCGATAAACTTCTTAGCAGGACACATCTATTCAGAGGTCATACGGACATGATAGAGCGTAACCCTACCAATTACGTTTTGGAAGTAGTTTTGTCAGAATCGAGATCCTTGCTATGTCCCACCCGAGCAGGGAGGATTAAGCATAGTACCTTTTCAGGAATTTGCCGTTGATAGGAGCCATTAACAGGTCTCCATTAGGCTGGGCTATCCTGTAGGCGCCGTTCGAGAACGTTGTCTCGATCACATAAGGGCCTTCCCACTTGGGCTGGAATTTGCCTTTACTTCTGTGGGTAAGAATCATCGGCCTTCTTACGGCTAGAACTAGCTCGCCGACCTTGAACACTCTTTTCTTCACTTTATGATTAAAAGTTTTGGAAATGCGTGCTTGGTAAAGCGCGATGCGCTGTTGAGCTTGTAGGCGTTTCTCGTCTAATCCTTCAAGCTCTTGGAGCCTTAACAGGTCATTCTTTTCTCGAGTCAACTCACTAGTTACTGCTATCCTGAGCAACGGGATCTGGATTTCGATGGAAAGAACTGCCTCGCTCCCGTAGACCAGTAAAAAGGGGGTACAACCTGTAGGTGTCCGTACCGTTGTGTGGTATGCCTAGAGACATTCGCCCAGCTTCTCGTTCCAGTCTCTTTTGTTTGAAGAGACGAACTTCTTCAGGAGTTTGATAATGGTTTTGTTGAAAGCTTCCGCCAAACCATTAGCAGCTAGATAATATACCGTAGAGGCAATATTATATATTCGACTTTTATCGCAAAATCGATGAAATGCTTGGCTGATGAACTGAGGCCCATTGTCATGGATTATCCTTCGAGGAATCCCAAAGCGATAAATGACTTGGTGCTTGATGAAGCTGATCACGTCAGATGCTTTTACCTCAGCCAGAGGGATCGCCTCTGCCCATTTGGAGAAGTAATCCGTGATGGCCAGTATGAACCGGTGGCCTCTGGAGGAAGACGGGTGAATGGGACCGACGATATCCATACCCCATGCTTCGAAGGGCCAGGATGCGACCGTAGGATGTAGATATTCAGACGGTTGGTGTATGAAGTCTGTATGAACCTGACAGGCTCTGCATTATCTTGCATAGCTGATCACGTCTGTGATCATAGTGGGCCAGTAGTAGCCCATTCTCCTGATACGATCCTGTAGCTTAGGACCGGGCTGATGCGCTCTGCATACGCTGTCGTGAGCTTCTCGGATAATCTGCTGTGCTTCATCGTCTGAGAGACATCTTAATAGCAGTCCGTCGTAGGTTCGACGATATAGGTAGTGTGAAGATGCATCGAAATAGAAGCGTAATGATCGTCTCTTGACGGATACTGCTTCTTTGGGGTCCTCTGGCAAGATTCTGTATGCGACAAAATCTATGAAAGGACTTCTCCAGTCTCTTCCGGGGGGATCTGTGTTCACAACGTGGTTGCGTTCTATGTGAAGGTTGTTCTTCACGTAGAATAAATCTCTGTTAAGAAGGATCACCGAATCTTGCCTTATTATAGGGGTAGCTAAGTCCGCAGCTAGACTGGCCAGGGCATCAGCTTCCAGATTTTGAGATCGAGGTACATGCTCTAGGAAGAACCCTTTGAACGTCATGGCTATCTCGATTGTCGCTCGGTGATAGGGGATGAGGTCTGGATTCCGGACTTCGTATATTCCTCTGACTTGATTGACGAAAAGCAGAGAATCACCAAAAGCTTCCAGGGATTCGACCCCCAGCTCTTCAGCGACTTGGAGCCCGATCAACAGGGCGTTGTATTCCGCCACATTGTTGGAGCATGGTTTATTAAGAGAGTATGCCCGGTAGATGACGAGTTTATCAGGAGTGACCAGGACGATTCCTACCCCTGAAACCACGTTTCCCTGGGGACCAGTCTTGGAGGTACCGTCAAAGAATAGTTGCCATGTGTCACTTTCCATTGCAGAATTACACTCTGCAACTTCGTCGGGAATGTCTTCGTATAACTTGGAGGCCTCCAGGATCGGATGAGCAGCCAGGAAGTCGGCCAGCGTTTGGCCTTTGATGGACTTCTGTGGGATGTACACCATGTCATATGGTGTTAACAGCATCGCCCAGGTTGCGAGTCGGGAATTAAGAATACTCGGCTTGCTCATCAGTACTCGAAGAGGGTTGATCCTGGAGATGATATGAATAGTCTGCCCGGTGATGTAGTGCTGCGTCTTTTGGATAGCGAACATCAGAGCCAGACATTCTTTCTCCACTGGGTTGTACCGGTGTTCGGCTCCGACCATCATCCTGCTGAGGTAGTAGATAGCCTGCTCATGCCCCACGTCGTTCTTCTGCGCTAGAAGAGCTCCTAGCGAATGATCCATTGCTCGGACGTACAGCAAGAATGGTTTCCCCATGATGGGGGATACCAGAACTGGCGGACTGGTGAGGTAGTATTTGATCTCCCCGAATGCTTGCTGACAGGTTTCGTCCCATACGAAGGATACACCTTTCTTCATGAGGTACGAAAAAGGCTGGCATCTTCCTGAGAGGTTGGATATGAACCTCCGGATATAAGCCAGACGGCCTTGAAATCCCCGGAGTTCCCTCAGATTGCGGGGTGGTCGTATTTCTACGATGGCCTGGACTTTGTCAGGGTCCACCTGGATGCCTTTGGCGGTGATAACAAATCCCAGGAATTTGCCACTAGATACGCCTAGGAAGGACTTCTTAGGGTTCATCTTTAGTTGACGTCGGCGCATTAACTCGAATACCGTCCTTAGGTCCTGAATGTGATCATCCTTGAGGCGGCTCTTGACGGCTATGTCGTCTACGTAATATTCTACTGTTTTGCGTAAATGTTCATAGAATATGCCGCTCATAGCCTGTTGGTATGTAGCCCCGGCGTTCTTCAATCCGAAGGGCATGACCGTATAGCAATACACTCCCAACGGGGTACGGAAGGCAGTGTGCTTCTCGTCTTCAGGATGCATCTTGATCTGATTGTATCCTGAGAACCCATCCATGAAAGACATGCGATCAAAATTGCAGGTGTTGTCGATCATGATGTCCGTGATGGGAAGAGGAAATTCATCCTTGGGGCAGGCCGCATTCAGATTTTGGTAATCGATGCAGATACGTACCTTCCTATTTTTCTTCATGACTGGGACAACGTTGGCGACCCAGTCGGGATATTGTTCTTCCCGGATGAACCCACAGGCTATCAGCTTTTTGACTTCAGCTTCAATGGCGTCCATCATGTCCGGTCGGAATCGGCGTTGGTGCTGCTTCACAGGCTTTGAGTCAGTCAATATATTGAGTTTGTGAGTAGCCACCTTCGGGTCTAGGCCCGGCATGTCTCCATAATCCCATGCAAAGATGTCGACGTATTCCTTTATCAGCTGTATGATTTTTTCCCTTTCGGCTGGTGGAAGATTGTCACTGATAAATATCGGCTTTGGCGAAAGCTCACCCCCAACATCGATTTGGATAACTTCGTCTTTGGTTGGAGGTTCCCTCTGTTCGAAGTGGAATTCTCACTGTGTATCCATTTGTTGAGCCCAAGAGTCATTCTCAAACGGCTCAGAATCTCGTTCCTCTGCTTCTGAGGGATCTGTCATCACCATATTTGCTGATAGTGCTTGTTCGGGAGCACTAGGTGAGTCGGGGGGGGTGACGAGCCATCCTTGTGACATCCGCCGGGAATTGAGGTACACATCTGCTCAGAGGTGATATGGACATGGCATCTTTTATGGACTTAACACCACTGGCGTACTTAGAGTTAAGTACGGATGTTAGGTGTAGGTGACAGTCGATTATCAGAGGTAATATGGACATGATAATTGACAGTCGAAAGTTTATTCAGAGGTAACATGAACATGACAAACTTCTTGGGATGCAATTCTATCGGAGATGGAAGTGCGTATCTGCTCAGAGGTGATATGGACATGGCAGCTTTTATGGACTTAACACCACTGGCGTACTTAGAGTTAAGTACGGATGTTAGGTGTAGGTGACAGTCGATTATCAGAGGTAATATGGACATGATAATTGACGGTCGGGAGTTTATTCAGAGGTAATATGAACATGACAAACTTCTTGGGATGCAATTCTATCGAAGATGGAAGTGCGTATCTGCTCAGAGGTGATATGGACATGGCAGCTTTTATGGACTTAACACCACTGGCGTACTTAGAGTTAAGTACGGATGTTAGGTGTAGGTGACAGTCGATTATCAGAGGTAATATGGACATGATAATTGACGGTCGGGAGTTTATTCAGAGGTAATATGAATATGACAAACTTCTTGGGATGCAATTCTATCGGAGATGGAAGTGCGTATCTGCTCAGAGGTGATATGGACATGGAAGCTTTTATGGACTTAACACCACTGGCGTACTTAGAGTTAAGTACGGATGTTAGGTGTAGGTGACAGTCGATTATCAGAGGTAATATAGACATGATAATTGACGGTCGGGAGTTTATTCAGAGGTAATATGAACATGACAAACTTCTTGGGATACAATTCTATCGGAGATGGAAGTGTGTATCTACTCAGAGGTGATATGGACATGGAAGTCTTTGTGTAGGGAGCTTTGTTCAAAGATATCTCCCTTGTTTTTACACACATAAATCTTGGCAGGAGCAATTTGTTATGTAAGAATGGAAATCCAATCGGGTAAGGGCTGTCCCCTCGTTTACAGATTCAAAGTGATGACCTTGGCCTCTATCAACTCCTGAATCTTCCTTTTTAGCACGTAGCACGCCTTTGTGGGGTGATGTGCGTACCGATGGAAGAGACAATAATCTGGGTCATCCACTTTGTCAGCCCTCTCAGGACGTCTGATGTTGGGTAGGTGAAGCTTGTGCTCTTGCTGGCGTAAAGGCCGAGAGGCTGAATATTCGCCTGCTTGCTTCCCCTTGCGGAGATCACCGCACTCATCTGTTTTACCGTAGAAGTCAGATGTTGTTTTGCGCGTAGAGCGTGATCTGTTCTTCCGATTTGGCATTGAGGCACCATCAGAAATTTTGTCTGTACCGCGCGTAGCGGGAGACTGATTCCTACGCGTAGAGCACAGTGGATACTTCTGGGTTAGCGCAGAGGCCTTGCCCGAAGTTTTGTCTGTACCGCGCGTAGCGGGAGACTGGTTCCTACGCATAGAGCACAGTGGATACTTCTTGGTTAGCGCAGAGGCCTTGCCCGAAGTTTTGTCTGTACCGCACGTAGCGGGAGACTGGTTCCTACGCGTAGAGCGCAGTGGATACTTCTGGGTTAGCGCAGAGGCCTTGCCCGAAGTTTTTTCTGTACCGCGCGTAGCGGGAGACTAAATTTTACGTGCAGGGCACGAAGGGAGCGATGCTACCACCTCATTGGTCGGAGAGATCGGAGAGATCGGAGAGTCCACAGGAATGGTTGAGGATGTCTTGGGCATCCACACTTTGCGCAGCTTCCTGTTGTCTTGGACGGAGAGAGAGTGAGGGCTACCACCGGTTCGAAGCATATCTTCGTAAGCAGACTGGTCAAAATGAACGACCAGCGTCTTCTTCACAGTTCCTATATATACCGCATCGCGTTGAGCAATTACTTCCTCGTCAGAAGAGAAAGACGTCCCCAGCAGAGTCACCATCTTGTTTGTGGTATTAAACGAAAGAATAAAAGTGTATTTCAATGACGGGGTTTGTGCGAAACCCGCGCCCTTTGGTTTACAAACAAACTTGTACAATGTAATCCTATACGAGGATATGGGAGTACAATTTATTTAATCTGGGTATAAATTGCTATAGGTGTCTGATCTGCGGTCGATCACTTTAGCCCTTGGACCACGCGATGTTGAAGAAGTGCCGTGGAAGACAGGTAGCAGCTTCGAAGGTTGTAGGAGAGGGTGGATGCACGATGCCGAAGTCGTCGATCCTCACTCTTTGCCTGAGCTCCGGGCTCTCTCTCTCTCTCTCTCTCTCTCTCTCTCTCTCTCTCTCTCCTCCTTGTTTGATCTTCTCTAATTGTCGACCTTGGATCTGATATTGGTATTCTTGACCAAATTTTTCGACCTTGTTCCCCATTGACAAGGGCCTCTATTTATAGAGTCTTTGGTGACAGTGACTACTCCGTTGGTGTAGCAACCGAGGAGTGGAAAGTACAGCACCCTTTTATACAATGGTTAAAGTAACCAATGCCTACGTGTAGATGATCTTTTGACTGAGCGGGTGATGTGGGTCCAACTAAGGGGACACAATACGTACGGTTGCTACTAAGATCACGGCGTAAAAGCCACGCGGGTAGGTATCCATTGTGTAGAAGAGGTTGGCATAGAAGCCAAATGTCCGTCACCATGGCATAGAAGCCAAGTAGGCATAAAAGCCGAACAGGCATAGAAGCCGAGTAGGCATGGAAGCCGAGCAGGCATAGAAGTCGAACAGGCATAGAAGCCGAACAGTCGTAGAGACTGAGTGGTCGTAGAGACTGAGTAGGCGTGGAAGCCGAGTGAGCACAGATCCTGAATGGGTGTAGAAGCCGCTGCATATCGTGCCAGAATGGGCGTAGAAGCCGCTTGAGCACAGATCCTGAATGGGCATAGAAGTCGCTGCATATCGTGCCAGAATGGGCGTAGAAGCCGCTTGAGCACAGATCCTGAATGGGCGTAGAAGCCGCTGCATACCGTGCTGATGTGGACGCCTTAGCCGGAATTACAGCTTTTGAAGATATAACCAAATATCTTGCAGAGATTTGCCATCATCTTATGCATTAAATGCGGAGGCATGTTTCGAAGGTCTGCAGGCCTTCTGTGCACCCGTCGCAGAGACGTGTCTTGAGAGAAACTGTCACCGCTTTGTACAATTAGACCTGGAGACGTGCCTCGAATCCCGTACGAAGTGCAGCTTTTGACGTGGCATTCGGTTTATCTGCTGCGGAGCGTAAAATAGCTCATGTTTGCCTGTGTAAAACAGGGCAGCATATTCACTTGTATGCAAAAGAGCGGTTTATGCTGAGGGGACTCCAGTAAACGACGGTTTGGTGATATTTTACCAAATCCTCTGCATTAAATGGTGAGATCCGCCATCATACTGTGGGACGTGTCCCGAGAGGTCTGCCATTGTTTTCAGCCGTCGTCTGGGTAGCCGTGCATCACCTTTTGTTAGGTCAGAGGTCAGATTCACTGCGTGACTTGACGGGTTCATTTTGGGGAAGATGAAGCATTCCTCGTACGCTATAACGCTGCTTTGAGAGCGGATGAGTTTTACGCCATGGAGGCGATGAAGAACTCTGTTCACGCTGGAGCGGCCTGGACGTACTGCACTTATGCGGATGGTCCTTGGAGCTTTATTCTTCACGCTGTATTTTAGCGGAGAAAACTCTGTTGTACGCCTGATGGCTCTGAAGGCCTCTGCTTACGCTGCTCTGTATCAAGAGGCTGTGTAGCTCTTCCCAGCGTATTTTTCATGCTTCTACACCAGACACAGGCAAGTATACCTTGCTGGATTACTGTTAATTTAAATGATAAATATTGCAATATACATAAACTGTGCGCGTCCGAGATTGACTCGGGTGCAATCGACGAATACGTCGATGAATAGTGTACTTGACCTAGTTGCTAGCTGACTCACCTACTATTGTAAGGATATTTTGATATCTTCCTAGACTGTAACACTTTACACGTATCATGATGGTACATTTATATTGGGATGCGGGTTCGCGTACCCGATTTGCTATCGGTGCATACAACATGCATCACGGACTAGCCCGTAATCTAGAGTAATATAATTAGATGTGACTTGTCATATAGATACGGGATCCTCATATCGTGTATTCGACTTGTGTATCCATATTAGGAGGGGAGGACAACTGATAACGTATGGGATACACACATCAGACTCCGTGGTATCCAGAGGAGCCATAGACCCGATGACTTCCTATATTCAGATATCGCGCTCTTCGGAGTGTTACGAACGTATATACATTGCAGATACCTCATTCTTCAGAATAATGGACATTACATGATCAGATACCATGCTCTTCGGAGTATGGACGTTATGCCTACACCTACCTATATATTTTGAGGTTGTCCTTACATTGCATTCACTTAGATGGTTAGCATACCCCTTTTATTTTATTCAGTACTATACTTGGCAGGCATTTTGTATCTTGTTACGTCCCTCTGAGGACCTGGTTCTCTTTCAGATCTGGACGAGGCATATTACCCCACTGTGTACGGACCAGGAGTGGAGACGAGATACGCTCTTGAGGAGGAGCTAGAGGTCCTACCATCGGAGTTTCCCTGATCATCTTGGTAGGCCTTCCGTCTAGGACTGGAGCTTCTTATCTAGTTAGCAGTTGTTTTAGTCACACTATTTATTCTGTTTTTAGTACTCTATTTTATCATTTGTAGTGGGTTTGTTCCCACCGGACATATTTCGGTTTGTACTATGACATTCGACTATGTTCTTATATTCCAGTATTTTATTTTATGAATTTCTTGTTGTATTTGTGGATGAGATTAGACTCTACCTGTTGTTGATATTAGACTTGTTAGATTTAGGATAGCGTAGAATGCTTCGTTAGGATCTATTAAATTGGGATATCCTCGGAGACGTGTCAGCTGGCCAATGCCACGTGGCCTAGTCCCGTATATTTTTGGGACTGGGACGTGAAATTATTTTAGTGGTGGCCCATGCAGGTCCTCAACATCAAATATTTATTTTGTGGTATGGTAACGTACCCAGCGAGCCTGCAATAGGATAGAAATTACTAGGTCTCATCCACTTGATTATGCCTTTGAACCTCTTCCGTATTTTTAAAAATATCTGCATCCTGTTTGATTGATTCTGTACTCTTTTAATGAAGTTCTATCTCTTACAGCGAGATGAACCTACACAGCAGACGTGAGACACTTGGTTCCATAGTACCATCATCCCCTGCACTGAGGGAGGAGACATCCCAGGGACCACCCAGAGAGCAGCCTCAGCCACAGGCACAGGTGATCCCCCAGGCCCCGATGATACAATGGCATCAGACCTCTCCCGACGACGGGACGCAGCAGCCAGAGGGCCAGACTTCGTAGACGGTCCTGATGCAGCACTTCGAGGGACAGACCTCGAGGACTACTCCGATGCCGCAGTTCGAGAGGCTGACATCCGAGGAGACGCCGATGAGGCAGCCGGAGGTACCACTACCACCACCTCCACCATTTCTACCCCAGATGCTACCAGCGGAGGGACAGTCCCAGATGATGCAGTTCTTTCAGATGATGATGCAGGCACAGTGGCATCAGAGGGAGACTCTGAGAAAGGGCCTGATGACGGTATTGGGGAGGGCACCTGCCCAAGCAGCAACACCAGCACCTGCACCTGTCCAGCCAGTGGGCACTGTACAGGCTTCTGACAGATGGATCTGAGAACCTTCTCGGGCAAGGAGACTGCAGAGAAAATCTCAGACTGGGTCTCCAACACTGAGATGCTACTAGAGAGTTCGCAGCTACACCCCGACCTCTGGATGACCGTAGTGAGGGCCCAACTCACAAGCAACGCCCATCACTGGTGGGATTCTATGGAGCGCAGCGTCAGCAGGGTGCAGACTTGGGAAGAGTTTCTGGAGTACTTCAATGCAAAGTATTTCCCCGCTATGGTCAGGAACGCCCTGTACTCACAGTTCCTACACCTGGAGCAAGGGAACTTGACCGTAGACGCCTACGACGCGAAGTTCAGCCGACTCAGCCGATTCGGTGCAGCCCTGATCCCCAACGACCTGGAGAAGGCCAGGAGATTCCACCACGGCCTTTCCTTTGAGCTGCAGAGGTATACCACTACTCAGGCGAGGATCTCTTATAAAGAGGTCCTATCATAGGCGAGGATCCAGGAGGCCATAGGCGGAGGAGCGAGATGTTCCAGTACGAATGTACCAGCCAGAGCCCAGCACGGAACATGAGGACCGATCCGCCGTCCCGGAGCACAGGCGCAACAGAGGACAACATCGTACCAGCAGAAGGAGCTTCCGACTTGTCACTTTTGTGGCAAGAGGGGACACATCGTCAGAGACTGCCGAAAGAAGCTCGAGTTCTGCATGGTCTGTGGAGCGAGCCAACCCCTTACCAGAGACTGTCCACAGCGCAGAGATGCAGCACCCCAGACCGGGCAGAGGCCAGCAGCACCAACCTTGAGGATACTACCCCCAGCAGTAGGTCAGAGTCCACCAGCTACCGGAGGACAGCAGAGAGGACCACCTTTGGTCCCACAGGAGGCACATTTCAACCAGGCCTGACAGCAGGCTGGAGGGCAGAGGCACGGGCAAGCCTTTGCTTTAGCCACTATTAAGGAGAAACCAGAAGGGAAGGCGATCACAGGTACAATTTTAGTTGCATCATTACCTGTAACTGCACTGTTTGATTCTGGAGCTACACTATCTTTCATATCTAGTAGCTTCGTAGCAATGCATAGAGTAGCAACTTCCTCCTTACCTAAGTGTTAGAAGATTCTTACCGGAGGAGGCATCGTACCGGTTACCAGCACCATTAGAACGTGCTTGGTAGTAGTTTGTGGTAGAGAAATGAGAGCGCGATTTTTGGTACTCCCAATGCCAACTTTCGACGTTGTTCTGGGCATGGACTGGTTAAGCCAATACAATGCCGTACTAGATTGACGGAAGGGTAGCGTTACTTTTAGACTGCCAGGACACCCGGAGTTCGAGTACATACGGGGCACCATTGAGCGAGAAGTAGGACAAACAGCTGGAGCATACAAGGCTATGGAGACGGCACCCCCAAAAATTGTTACAGAGTTCGAGGATGTTTTCCCAGAGGAGTTGCCAGGCCTACCGCCTGATAGAGAGGTGAAGTTCACTATTGAGCTAGTACATGGAGCAGCACCGGTATCTTCAAATGTGTACCGGTTGGCGAAGAAGGAGCTTGACGAACTGAAGCTACAGCTAGAGGAGTTGCAGATCAAGGGATTTGTCCGTCCTAGTGCATCACCCTGGGGAACACCAGTGTTGTTTGTACCAAAAAAGGACGGAACATTCTGGATGTGCATTGATTACAGAGCCCTTAATGCTTTGACTATCAAGAACAAGTACCCTCTACCGCAGATCGACGATCTGTTTGACCAGCTGACAGGAGCTGTGGTATTCACGAAGATCGACTTGAGATTGGGCTATCATCAGGTAAAGGTGCGAAGGGAAGATATTCCAAAGACAGCATTTAGGACTCGTTATGGTCACTACGAGTTCTTAGTGATTCCTTTTGGATTGACAAATGTGCCTGCTGTGTTTATAAACCTGATAAACAGAGTCTTTTACCAGTATCTGGACCAGTTCGTGGTAGTCTTCATTGACGACATCTTGGTGTATTCAAAGAGCCACGAGGAGCACGGGGAGCACTTGAGGCTAGTGTTAGAGAAGCTGAGACGAGAGAGGCTTTATGCCAAGCTGAGCAAGTGCGAGTTTCTCCTAGATCGTGTCACATTTCTTAGACACGTTATCTCAGGAGATGGCATTTTGGTAGATCCCGCGAAGATTTTGTCAGTGGAGACATGGCCGACCCCTGCCAATGTCTCGGAGGTGAGGAGTTTCCTAGGACTTGCCGGATATTACCAGAGGTTCGTAGAGAACTTCGCAAGGATCGCAGAGCCGATGACCCGCTTGACCCGCAAGGATTAGGAGTTCACCACGACAGAGGAGTGTCAAACGGCGTTCGATGAGCTGAAGAAGCGTCTGACTACAACACCCATCTTGACCATACCTTCTGGACCCGGAGGATTCGTGATCTATAGCGATGCATCCGGAAAAGGATTAGGATGCATCTTGATGCAACATGGGAAGGTTGTAGCCTATGCCTCTAGGCAACTGAGGACCCATGAGAAGAACTATCCTACCCACGATCTAGAGCTTGCCGCAGTGATCTTTGCTTTGAAGCTTTGGAGGCACTACCTGTACGGAGAGCGCATAGAGATATTCACCGATCATAAGAGCCTAAAGTATGTCTACATCCAGAAGGACCTGAACCAGAGGCAGAGACGTTGGCTCAAAGTGATGGCGGACTTCGAGATTGAGCTACAGTACCATCCGGGAAAGGCTAATGTCGTAGCCGATGCTTTAAGCAGGAAGCCCATAGCATTTTTCCTGACTACCCAACAACATCTGTTGAGAGATCTAGAACAGTTGGGTATCGAAGTCATTATGCTCGGAGTAGACGGCCAGATGTCGAGTTTCCAGGTACAATTGACATTGGTGGAGAGAATCAAGGCTGCTTTGCCGACATACGCTAGATTTTAGAGGCTTCGACAGAGGACAGAAGCTGGAATACAGACGAGACTGCATATACAAGAGGACGGGACTTTGAGATATGGAGATCGTCTCTATATTCTGAATGGAGAGCTTCGCCAGGAGCTGATGACGAAGGCATACAGTTCGACCTACTCTATTCATCCAGAAGGCACGAAGATGTACCGAGACCTGAGATAATACTATCGGTGGCATGGGATGAAGAGGGAGATAGCCCGCTTTATGGCTAAGTGTTTGGTGTGTCAGCAAGTCAAGGCTGAGCATCATAGGTCTGCCGGATTACTTCAACCGCTTCCGATATCGGAGTGGAAATGGGAGCACATCACCATGGACTTCATTACGGGTTTCCCGAGAAGTCCTAGTGGTCGCAATGCGATATGGGTAATCGTAGATAGACTCACCAAGTCTGCCCACTTTTTACCCTTTAGGGTTGGGCAATCTATAAAAGTCTTGGCAGACATGTACATAAGGGAGATTATGCAATTACATGAAGTGCCAGTCAGTATCGTGTCTGACAGGGATACGAGGTTCATATCGTACTTTTGGAGGAGTATACAAGAGAGTCTTGGTATCCGCCTAAAGTTCAGTACTTCGTACCACCCGCAGACAGATGGCCAATCCGAGTGCACCATTCAGACGCTGGAAGACATGTTGAGGGCATGCATGCTTGACTTAAGCGGTTCATGGGAGGACCATTTGCATTTGGTCGAATTTTCCTACAATAATAGCTATCAGGCGAGCATCCAGATGGCTCCCTATGAGGCATTGTATGGTAGGAAGTGTCGTTCCCCAGTATGTTGGAGCGATGTAGGCGAGAGGCAGATTCTAGGGCCAGAGTTGGTCATCCGTACGGTGGAGAAGGTAAAGAAGATCCAAAGGCATCTACGAGCAGCACAGGACAGGCAGAAGCATTGGGCTAATGTGCATCGATGACCCCTAGAGTTCCAGGTGGGAGATCATGTGTTCCTGAAGATCTCACCTACCAGAGGAACCATCAGATTTGGAGGCAGAGGAAAGCTGAGTCTGAGGTACATCGGACCATTCAATGTGCTAGAGCGCGTTGGAGAAGTTGCTTACAGATTGGCCTTATCGCAGACACTAGAAGCGACGTCTTCCATATATCGCAGCTGAGGAGGTACATACCGGATCCGAGTCATGTGCTTGACCACTCGGAGATCACCGTCGGTCCGAGTTTGTCATACCAGGAGGAGCCAGTAGAGATCCTAGAACGAAGCGAGAAGGTACTGCGAGGCCAGACTATCCCTCTAGTTCGTGTCGTATAGAGGCATCATGCACCAGGTGAATCAACCTGGGAACGAGAGGACGATATTCAGCAACGCTTTCCCCATCTCTTCGAAGGCCTAGGTACGTGATAGCATTTTATTTCAATCAATAGTTTTTCTATATGTCTGTTTTAATTTCGAAGACGAAATGCTCTAAGGAGGGTATCTTGTAAACCCACTCGACCAAAATTCAGGGTTAATTAACTTAAATAGTATAATTAGGGTTAATTGGTTTAAATTAAGATTTATTATACAAAGTATTAATATTTGTGCAGTGTTTTGTTATTTAGGACACCTTACCGTTGTACCAATATTTAGGACACTATCCTAGCTGTTACCCTGAAATAAATTCCATACACTTGGCCTAGACATACTAACCTACCATAATGACCCTTGTGTAACCCCAGGATACTAATTTTTGTGCCTGATTTTAGTCCAACAAAAGTCGTTACAAACGTCCGTACGTAAATTAAATAAATTACGTATTTACGTTCGTTGTCCGTTCCAATCGAAATTGAACCCAACCTCAACCCGTTTTGACCAACCCCGATCATGACATTATTATACTCTGAGCCTACCATACCAATGATGCTTGTGCCACCCAAATTTAGACCCCCGGTATTTATTAAATTAATTTAGGGACACCTGGTGCATTAATTATAAATTAATTAATGTAGTGACCTAGCCTCATTTAAATTAGACCCAACTCCAACCTAAACCCCCCCACACACCCACAAGCCTCATACAAAACACCATACACCATCCTAGCCCAATACAAAACACCAAACATGGTGTTTTGTCACATCAAATCCCCAATTCGAGAATTTGTGCAAATTCTAAATTATTCAGGGGCCTTTGTGCAAATTAGCAACGAGGTGCCCCCCTCTCATTGGCCCAACCACATGGAGAAAGAGCCTACATTCTTGAAGCGGTTCATAATTAATTCTCCCTCCATTTTTTATGTACTTGCACCACTTTTTGGAGGGCACATCATGACCCTTCATTCAAATTCCTCTAATCCTAGTCCCATGTCTAATATGTGGAGACCCTCCTCACACAACCCTAGACACTACCAGCCGGCCCTAATCCCAAGGCAGCCCCCCCACTCTCTCTCCTACATATATGGCTCATTATATCACATTAAATGCACACAACCCAAAAATACACAACCAAAAAACCCTAGTTCTAAAAACCTTCAGCCCACAGCTCAACCCCTACCCGAGCTTCCCGCAGCCCTCTTCCGGCCAGCCCCCGCCTCCGGCCACCCCCGTAACGACCCGACCACCTCCTGTGACCTTTCCCCCACCTACGACCACCGCCCCCGGCCACTGCTCCGCCCACAGCCACCTCCCTCTCCACCGTCCTCACCTACAACCCTCACCTCCCCCGAGCTCGAGCCGACCACCCAAGCTTCGATTGCTCCGCCACCGTAGCACGCCCGGCTGCCGAACTTGGACGACCTCTTCCCCGACCGACCTCCTCCGTCCCCGCCGACTCTCAGCCCCGGACGATGCCTCAGTTGGCCGCCCTCGCCCCCGCAGCACCGTCGACCACAGGCTACTGCTGCTGCTACCGACCCTCCCCGAGCGCTGCCGGAGCTCTACTCGGCCACCCACCCCGACGACGGCCAGTCCACGGATCCCCCTTGTCCTAATCTATGTATAGGTGTATTATTTTATGTATTTATACTATCATTTATATACAAATTTAGTGTTGCATTGATATATACATGTAAATATATATGTATTCTGTAATTTGGGGTATTCATATATATATCAGTATATTATATATATACCTCTGTATAAACACAGTATTCTATATATATATATGCTATATTTTGTATATGTTATATATATATTAGATATATATATATATATATATATATATATATATATATATATATATATATATATATATATATATATGTGTATAGTATATACTATCTACTTGTCTTTAAATACATATTTATGTATTAAATATCTATTATGTATATATATATATATATATATATATATATATATATATATATATATATATATATATATATATATATATATATATATGTATGTATATTTGTAATGTATTTAGGATATTATAAATTTAATATATCTTGTGTATTAATATATATTCTGTAAATTAATGTATTGTGTGTAGTATATAAATTACTAGTATATTATATATAGTATATAAAATGTTGGTATATTATGTACGAGTATTAAAATACGTTATACCTATTATTAACATATATGTATATATATATATATATATATATATATATGTATATATATTGGTATTTAGTATATTAGCGTATTGTATATAAATATATGAATATATATACATAAACCTATTATACTTTGTGTATTAATAATGTATGTTAGTATATATTATATATGTTTTCATTTCTATTTTTGTACATATAAATATATATGTATACTATATATATATGTCACGCCCCAGTCCCAAAATACGTAGGACTAGGACACGTAAGCATGCCAGCCGCATGGATATGGCAACTCCAATATATGGAAACCAAATCCACACGTACGCTGTAATATGAATATCAAATCCATAAGTGGTATAACTGTAATACAAGTCACAGGGTAAAATGTAAATCTCATCCACCAAAATCATATAGAGATAAATAAATAGTATCTATGAAACTAGATCTCAATAAGAAGTATCTAAGGATGATAGTTGGATGGAAACAAATCCACTACCAACTCAAATGGGAAAAGTAAATACAATATAAGTACAACTCACTCAAACAATATAAGTACTCGCTATCAATCACGGCTCGAAGAGAAGACATCCGCGAAATATCTATAACCATGCAACTCTGCTCTCCTGCAAATACACAAGAACAGGTATACCTGGCAGCGGACCAGGTCCTCAGAGGGACATAACAAGATACTTAAACACATGCCAATAAAGTACTGAAAATAAACATCCATTGGGGTCGCCTAACCATCTATGTGAATGAAGTTTGAGAACAACTTTCTAACAAGTGGGCTATCTGGCCATAAATAGGATTGGCATGGTTCTCTTGGAGATCCAGGGGCCTACAAAGGCACGTCGTCTTTTGAACGGCGGAGGCTCGCCAAGTAGTATAGGGGTCATCATGACCGCGTATCTCCGGCGGAGCGTACGGGTTACACAAGAAAAGTGCAAAGGAGCCCAAATGTGATACTTGTTGTTCTCCCCACCCCATGCTCTAAGCATGCCACATCCATGACACGATTTGGTACATAGCCTATCCTTAGTACCCTAGCCCAATCCTGCAACCAAACAAGGACAAGGATGGGACCACCGTACTACAATAGGCTACGTCCATAGACCTCTAATAACTGCTAAGTCTTCTAGCATGCAAAGTTTCTAACAGCAGTTATTCCTAACGCACGGCCCACACTACAGGAGGCCAACCTGCATGCAAGTCCATGATCTACATGAGACTCACAACTCGTGTAACAACTGTGTCACGGCCAATGAACCTAAAGATTCTACATGATGATGGGGTAGTCTCATAAACAAGGTCAATGCAAATACATAAATAAAAACATACCGCGACGACACCGTCGCGCACATTTTATATAACAGTTAAAATATATGAAAAGACAGAAAATAAAGATGCATGCAATATATGGAATAAAAATAACAGTACAATGGCAAGGTATACTTGCCTGGCAAGGAAGCTGTAATGTACCAATAACCTGCTCCAGAAATCGTGCAGAACAAATCCAATATCCTTCAGTTTTTTTTTGTTATTCTTTGTCTCAGTGTACATCTGGATTTCAATAGCATAGACCTCCAAAAGTTGTGTGCCTTTCTTCTGATCATCAGTACCGTCTTCCTTTCGACAGGACTTGTGAAGTTCTTTCAATATCTTGCTCATCCGTCTATATTCACCCATATCACACCAAATTTTGCAAAGTTTAAGATTGGTCTTAAACCACAATCTCTCATTCTTGGCTTCTTCAAGAGACCTCAGCGTTGTTTGATAGAAATCCTGAAGAAGACCAAAATTCTGGCTTGCTGACCCAGAAACAAAATCCATTATATTATTTATACACTTTTTACTATAATTACGTGTAACAGCTGATTTGATGTATGTTAGCATCTCCTTGCAGGCTTCCATCATCTCTTTGTACTTTCTAAGTCTGTAGTAAAGCTTCACAGTTTGCTTTAATGCTTTGAATCCCCACTCAGCTTTTTTAGGTTCCATGCTAACTACTTCAGCAAAACCAGCAAGAGCTCCCTCTGGATCAGTTTCCACTAAACCTTTGGAATTGTAGTACTGGTTCTCAATATCGACATCTTGTTCTTCCGGCTCCTCTTTCGAGTACTCGAATCTGTAGTCCTCCATATCCGCATCGGAACCCATGGCCGAAGAGTATTTCTCGGTCACCGAAACCCTAGATTTCCTAAGGGATGATCAAAATTCTAGGATTTTCTTTCGAGGGGTTTAACAAACAATTGTTCGACGAGAGGTGGTCGTGTTGGTGGTGGTGCGGCACTAATGGCGTCGTGGTCGAGTCCGGCGGAAAGAAGAGGAGATCGACGGCCTGTGGTGGTGTGGGTGATGGTTCGAAGTCGATGGGAGCGGCGGGTCCCGGTCGAGATGCTACTCCGGTTGGTCGGCTCGGGAGTTCGAGGAGAGTCGGGGGTGGTCGTGTGAAGTCGACGACGAGCAGGCGGTTGCTGCGGTTGTGCAGTGCAGCGGGTCGTTGTTGGAGATCCGGTCGGAAAGGCTGAAGGAAGAGAAGGAGGAGCCGTGAATAGGGTATTTATTGGTGGTGGTGGTGGCCGCTCCGGAAGTCGGGCTCTGGCCAGGAAGGAGGAGAGGAATAGGAGAAGAGATGGCTCAGGGATGACCGGCGAGTCGAGGGTCGACTCTGGCCGACGGGGAGTCCGGTCGGGTCTGTGCAGGGAAGGGGAGAGAGATGAATAAGAGTCGGCTAGGGTGGATTGGTTTTGGGGTTTTGTGATGAAGGAATAAAATTAAGGGAAGGAGATATTTATACATGTAAACTTTTGGTTTGGTTAACCTAGGAATTTGTGGGCTTGGTCAACTATCCTTGGGGTTGGGCCTTGGACTTACATAAGGATGTTTGGGGGGTTATAAATTACAGGGTTTAAAATACAAGGATGTGTTTAAAATAATGGAGGTAATGTGCGCGTTGCACATGCTAAAAATTACGAAAAAATCTATGTGAAGGGAAAAATAGACTTCTTCACGAATTGTCCAATGGTGGGGGCACCTTAATACGTTTTTTTGCATAAAAGCCCCCCGAAAATTGGAAAATTTGCGTAGAGGCAGAAATTAGATTTAATTAATTAAATTGAACCACGCACGATATTCTAGAATTAATTAGGAGTACATGGGATTAAATCAGGCGGCCATAATTGTCAGGGACGTAGAGGGGACAGTGTAGAATATTAATAAAATTGGGTTTACACAAAACGGTCGAGATTGTGTCCCCAATTTCGATTGGGAGACACAAGGGTACAAAATTGGGAAATTATTTATAATTAATAAATAATGTCTGCGACATTTATTGTGTGACTAAAATGTAGCACAAGAAAGCAATATTATAAGTTGCACAAGGGTCAGAATAGTAGACGGGCATGTCTAGGTCAATGTTGTGAAATTTCTAGATAGGCAATGGCTAGTGAGGTACTCCAATTATCGAAGCACATTAAGGTGCGCTACACATTATTTAACTATTGCGTAATTAAATAAAAGTCGTGTTCTAATTCTAATTAGGTTCAAACTAACCCTAATTTCACTATCTAAGCCAGGTAGCCCTAATTTTAGGTGAGGGGGTTTATAATCTACCCAACTTAAAACAATTTTGTCCTCGAAATTAAACTAGGGTAGGGTATCTCTACCTAACCTTACTTGATTACAGTATAAAGAATTCTCCTTGAGTTAACATGGTAGTTTCTACCCAACTTAGAATTTATCCATCTATCATCTAAGGCTATACATCTAAGAAGGCTATGTCCCAATTTATTTAATCATGCTATTGAATCCTCAAGGTCCTTTAACACCAAACATATCCTCTATGATATGCCCTTAATCATTTATAAAAGATAGACACCAAACAATATGATTAGCCTATGGGGAATATCTAGTACTATCTATATATCAAACTTATACCAAGCAAGATGTTTCGTCTTTTCGAAATAAGGAAAGACGTAGATCAATAAATAAAGAGTTCAAGGGAGAGGTAATAGAATGCAAGTATGGGGATCAAGGCGCTTTAAAGAATTCAATTGGGAATTGTCAAAGTAGTTGTGGATTGAAGATCCTGTTTCATAAATCCGTATTCGCATGCTCGTATTAGTACAGTTATGTAGCTGATACGATACGCTTAGAGATGTCTAGGGCAAGTATATTCGTCTACCAATCACTATATATCTCAATCCACGAAAAATAGTATTGCGGAGGGCGAACCAAGCGCACTAAGGTTAGCTAGGCCTTAATACACTGATCCTGAAATGTATTATTGTGCGCGCCCAATAATACATATGTCATGAACAAGCTTGATAAGGAAAAAGCTTGCAAAAACTAGGCTATAATAGCAGCATCAGTCAAGGTAGTACAGCAAATATGAATACGCTAGATTATGATGATAGAAGGTTCATAACAATTCAAGTTCACAAAAAGCAAAATAAGCAATAATAATGAAAGACTACACAATCTCTACGGTTGTCATACTAATTCTTTGTCTAAGTCGCTAGTCGACCAAATAGGGACATGGACCTCTAAATTCTATTGTCTGAATAAACACTGTCGTCTCATGCTATCATACAATTAATGTCATTCAGTTACACTTCAATAATGGGTCAAAAGGCTATGAGATACTAGGTTGTGAGGTATACTATTCAAATTTAAAATAATTAAACTAATACGGTGACAGTCTTAAGAGGGTCCTACAAAATAATCTTGCGCATATAAATAAAACAGAACTCTTTGTTAGGGTATATGAGGAAAGATCTTGGTACTTATTAGGGTCTCCTATTGCATTTTATAGGTAAGGGTCACCTTAAGTCTTAATCCTAGTGCTCATAGAACATGTGTCGATAGCGAGAATAGTAAAGTTACTAGCCGTTAGGGGAAAAGGATCTAACCTGTATCTAGGTGAGGGTACAAATTACGTGGTCTACAACTAGGGGTAATCACCACAATCTAATTGAATAACTCAACTATCAGGTTCTACTACAAGGTACACAATTCAAGGTTCAAGATTACAACTATGACTATAGCAAACTATATATCCTATTGTAGAGTATAATCACTTGGTCTATAATCAGAAGTATCAAATGGCACGAGTTGAAAGATGAAGAAAAGAATAAGAAGATAATTTATTCGTCGCGCAATTAGCGAACGTTAAGACCACAGAGGAACAATATATGAAATTAATATAAGTGGCTCTAGATAGCATCATGGTTTTTTTTTTTTTTTTTTTTAAAGGGGAGTGGGATGCTAGTTGCTATGTTCGAGGCATGATCAAGGGAGAGGGTTGATTACATTCCTCTAGGCTTCCTAGGGTGCTGTCTACTAATAACAAGGCAATGATCTAAGTTTTACAGTTCCCCAATATTATCCAATTATGAGGGTTAGGTTCAGTCCTAATATTCAATATTGGTTCTCCATTGGTTCCTCAATACTAGGGTCAAACATTATGGTAAAACTTCTAACTATCTTTAGTAGTGTCTATACTACTCTCAAGTCTTCTTAATACATCAAAGGGTAATGGTATACCAATATAAAGATAAGGAATTCTAGGGTTCACTAGATATTCTAAACTTAGTGGTGTGTCTATATTCTCGTTGTATTCTTAATAGGTGTGCTACCCTAATTATCATCCTAATAACAGGGGTTCCTATATTCTAGCAGAAGTCTATACTCAAAGAACTATTAGGGAAGTACAGGAATCAAGCATGATACAATTGTTTGAAATAGAACAGATTAGAAGAAAGATGAGTCATAGTCAAATGTGGATGAGATCCTACACTCTAATCCTATTTGCAGGCTTGCTCGGTACAGTAACGTAACCGAAACAATATGCTCTCGACCTGCATGGGCCACCACAAAAACATGTCATGCCCCAGTCCCAAAATACGTAGGACTAGGACACGTAAGCATGCCAGCCGCATGGATATAGAAACTCCAATATATGGAAACCAAATCCACACGTACGCTGTAATATGAATATCAAATCCACAAGTGGTATAACTGTAATACAAGTCACAGGATAAAATATAAATCTCATCCACCAAAATCATATAGAGATAAATAAACAGTATCTATAAAACTAGATCTCAATAAGAAGTATCTAAGGATGATAGTTGGATGGAAACAAATCCACTACCAACTCAAATGGGAAAAGTAAATACAATATAAGTACAACTCACTCAAACAATATAAGTACCCGCTATTAATCACGGCTCGAAGAGAAGACATCCACAAAACATCTATAACCATCCAACTCTGCTCTCCTGCAAATACACAAGAACAGGTACACCTGGCAGCGGACCATGTCCTCAGAGGGACATAACAAGATACTTAAACACATGCCAATAAAGTACTGAAAATAAACATCCATTGGGGTCGCCTAACCATCTATGTGAATGCAGTTTGAGAACAACTTTCTAACAAGTGGGCTATCTGGCCATAAATAGGATTGGCATGGTTCTCTTGGAGATCCAGGGGCCTACAAAGGCACGTCGTCTTTTGAACGGCGGAGGCCCACCAAGTAGTATAGGGGTCATCATGACCGCGTATCTCCGGCGGAGCGTACGGGTTACACAAGGAAAGTGAAAAGGGGCCCAAATATGATACTTGTTGTTCTCCCCACCCCATGCTCTAAGCATGTCACATCCATGACACGATTTGGTCCATAGCCTATCCTTAGTACCCTAGCCCAATCCTGCAACCAAACAAGGACAAGGATGGGACCACCGTACTACAATAGGCTACGTCCATAGACCTCTAATAACTGCTAAGTCTTCTAGCATACAAAGTTTCTAACAGCAGTTATTCCTAACGCATGGCCCACACGTACAGAAGGCCAACCTGCACGCAAGTCCGTGATCTACATGAGACTCACAACTCGTGTAACAACTGTGTCACGGCCAATGAACCTAAAGATGCAACATAATGATGGGGTAGTCTCATAAATAAGGTCAATGCAAATACATAAATAAAAATATACCGCGACGACACCGTCGCGCGTATTTTATATAACAGTTAAAATATATGAAAAGACAGAAAATAAAGATGCATGCAACATATGGAATAAAAATAACAGTACAATGGCAAGGTATACTTGCCTGACAAGGAAGCTGCAATGTACAAATAACCTGCTCCAGAAATCGTGCAGAACAAATCCAATATCCTTCAGTTTTTTTTGTTATTCTTTGTCTCAGTGTACATCTGGATCTCAATAGCATAGACCTCCAAAAGTTGTGTGCCTTTCTTCTGATCATCAGTACCGTCTTCCTTTCGACAGCACTTGTGAAGTTCTTTCAATATCTTGCTCATCCGTCCATATTCACCCATATCACACCAAATTTTGCAAAGTTTAAGATTGGTCTTAAACCACAATCTCTCATTCTTGGCTTCTTCAAGAGCCCTCAGCGTTGTTTGATAGAAATCCTGAAGAAGACCAAATTTCTGGCTTGCTGACCCAGAAACAAAATCTATTATATTATTTATACACTTTTCACTATAATTATGTGTAACAGCTGATTTGATGTATGTTAGCATCTCCCTGTAGGCTTCCATCATCTCTTTGTACTTTCTAAGTCTGTAGTAAAGCTTCACAGTTTGCTTTAATGCTTTGAATCCCCACTCAGCTTTTTCAGGTTCCATGCTAACTACTTCAGCAAAACCAGCAAGAGCTCCCTCTGGATCAGTTTCCACTAAACCTTTGGAATTGTAGTACTGGTTCTCAATATCGACATCTTGTTCTTCCGGCTCCTCTTTCGAGTACTCGAATCCGTAGTCCTCCATATCCGCATCGGAACCCATGGCCGAAGAGTATTTCTCGGTCACCGGAACCCTATATTTCCTAAGGGATGATCAAAATTCTAGGATTTTCTTTCGAGGGGTTTAACAAACAATTGTTCGACGAGAGGTGGTCGTGTTGGTGGTGGTGCGGCACTAATGGCGTCGTGGTCGAGTCCGGCAGAAAGAAGAGGAGATCGACGGCCTGTGGTGGTGTGGGTGATGGTTCAAAGTCGACGGGTGCGGCGGGTCCCGGTCGAGATGCTACTCCGGTTGGTCGGCTCGGGAGTTCGAGGAGAGTCGGGGGTGGTCGTGTGAAGTCGACGACGAGCAGGCGGTTGCTGCGGATATGTAGTACAGCGGGTCATTGTTGGAGATCCGGTCGGAAAGGCCGAAGGAAGAGGAGGAGGAGCCGTGAATAGGGTGTTTATTGGTGGTGGTGGTGGCCGCTCCGGAAGTCGGGCTCCGGCCAGGAAGGAGGAGAGAAACAGGGAGCGGGTCGATGACAGGGATGAACTGGAGAAGAGATGGCTCAGGGATGACCGGCGAGTCGAGGGTCGACTCCGGCCGGCGGGGAGTCCGGTCGGGTGTGTGCAGGGAAGGGGAGAGAGATGAATAAGAGTCGGCTAGGGGGATTGGTTTTGGGGTTTTGTGATGAAGGAATAAAATTAAGGGAAGGAGATATTTATACATGTAAACTTTTGGTTTGGTTAACCTAGGAATTTGTGGGCTTGGTCAACTATCCTTGGGGTTGGGCCTTGGGCTTACATGAGGATATTTGGGGGGTTATAAATTACAGGATTTAAAATACAAGGATGTGTTTAAAATAATGGAGGCAATGTGCGCATTGCACATGCTGAAAATTATGGAAAAATCTACGTGAAGGGAAAAATAGACTTCTTCACGAATTGTCCAATGGTGGGGGCACCTTAATACATTTTTTTGCATAAAAGCCCCCCGAAAATTGGAAAATTTGTGTAGAGGCAGAAATTAGATTTAATTAATTAAATTGAACCGCGCACGATATTCTAGAATTAATTAGGATTACATGGGATTAAATCAGGCGGCCATAATTGTCAGGGACGTAGAGGGGACAGTGTAGAATATTAATAAAATTGGGTTTGCACAAAACGGTCGAGATTGTGTCCCCAATTTCGATTGGGACGCACAAGGGTACAAAATTGGAAAATTATTTATAATTAATAAATAACGTCTGCGACGTTTATTGTGTGACTAAAATGTAGCACAAGAAAGCAATATTATAAGTTGCACAAGGGTCAGAATAATAGGCGAGCATGTCTAGGTCAATGTTGTAAAATTTCTAGATAGGCAATGGCTAGTGAGGTACTCCAATTATCGAAGCACATTAAGGTGCGCTACACATTATTTAACTATTGCGTAATTAAATAAAAGTCGTGTTCTAATTCTAATTGGGTTCAAACTAACCCTAATTTCACTATCTAAGCCAGGTAGCCCTAATTTTAGGTGAGGGGGTTTACAATATATACCTGTTGTATATATGTACTTATATATATATATATATAAATGCTTATATAAATACATGTAAATATATGTCTATGTATTAAATTAATATATGTGTTATAGTGTATTTTAAATATGTTAATATATTTAATGAATATGTGTATATATACATATTATTAGGTAATATGTAAAGATGCTAATTAAATGTACAATTAAATATTACATATTTTTATTATATTTTAATATGTATTAATGAACACATAAGTATATATGTTATTTATGTAAATATATGTCCTGCATGGTCCCACTAGATGTACAGTCAAGATCTGCGTCAGTGCATTGCTGCAAGTAGTATGTCTTAGTCATACTATTGTAAGTGCCTGATGTTGTTATTATTATATCAAATACAGGTTTGCTGGACCGTACAACCGAGGCTTCAGGAGCAGGACATTGGCTTTCGCAGCTACCAGACACAGGCAAGTATACCTTACTGGATTATTGTTTAAATTTAAATAATAAATGTTGCAATATACATAAACTGTGCGCGTCCGAGATTGACTCGGGTGCAGTCGACGAATGCGTCGATGAATAGTGTACTTGACCTAGTTGCTAGCTGACTCACCTACTATTGTGAGGATATTTTGATATCTTCCTAGACCGTGACACTTTACACGTATTATGATGGTACATTCATATTGGGATACGGGTCCGCATACCCGATTCGCTATCGGTGCGTATGACATGCATCATGGACTAGCCCGTAATCTAGAGTAATATAATTAGATGTGACTTGGCATATAGATACGGGATCCTCATGTCGTGTATTCGACTTGTGTATCCACATTGGACAGGGAGGACAACTGATAACATATGGGATACACACATCAGACTCCGTGGTATCCAGAGGAGCCATAGACCCGATGACTTCCTATATTCAGATATCGCGCTCTTCGGAGTGTTACGGACGTATATACATTGCAGATACCTCATTCTTCAGAATAATGGACATTATATGATCAGATACCATGCTCTTCGGAGTATGGACGTTATGCCTACACCTACCTATACATTTTGAGGTTGTCCTTACATTGTATTCACTTAGATGGTTAGCACACCCCTTTTATTTTATTCAGTACTATACTTGGCATGCATTTTGTATCTTGTTATGTCCCTCTGAGGACCTGGTTCTCTTCCAGATCTGGACGAGGCATATTACCCCACTGTGTACGGACCAGGAGTGGAGACGAGATACGCTCTTGAGGAGGAGCTAGAGGTCCTACCATCGGAGTTTCCCTGATCATCTTGGTAGGCCTTTCGCCTAGGACTGGAGCTTCTTATCTAGTTAGCAGTTGTTTCAGTTACACTATTTATTCTGTTTTCAGTACTCTATTTCATTATTTGTAGTGGGTTTATTTCCACCGGACATATTTTGTTTTTTACTATGACATTCGACTATGTTCTTATATTCTTGTATTTCATTTCAGTATTTTTTGTTGTATTTGTGGATGAGATTAGACTCTGCCTGTTGTTGATATTAGACTTGTTAGATTTAAGACAGCATAGCACGCTTCGTTAGGATCCATTAAATTGGGATATCCTCGGAGACGTGTCAGCTGGCCAATGCCACGTGGCCTGGTCCCGTATATTTTTGGGACTGGGGCGTGACACGGCCACCCCTAGGGCTTAGGGTTTTAAATACATAAGGTCCTCAATGCCCCTATGGTTAGTCATGAAAAGTTATTCAAAAAGTGGGGTTAAATCCTAAGTAAGAGGTTTGACTAGTTTCTAATTTAATGAATTGGGATCAATTAGTGGGTTCAAATATCTAGTCTAGTATAAAGTCCATGGTCACACCAAGTCAAGTCCACTAATCCATATCATTATTAATAATAATATAATATATTTTATATATCAGGTAACTATAAATACAATATATATAGAGATATTAAAATGACAACAATGCCCCTACTCTAGAAATGTGGTAGTGACAAGTCTACCGTCCAAAGAAAAATTCGTCCTCAAAATTGAACTAAACTAGCACAAGAACATAATCCTAACAATAAGAACTATACTTCAAGGCTCAAAAAGATACGGGTATTGCTCGCACAATTCGTCCTCCCTCTCCCAGGTTGACTAACCTGGAGAGTGATGTCTCCATGCAACACGAACGAAAGGAATAGTCTGGTTCCGCAATACCTTCTTCTTGTAATCCAAAATCTCTACGGGCTGCTCAGGATACCTGAGAGTCGGACCAACCTTGATCTCTGAGTGATCTAGTACGTGACTAGGATCTGCCACATACTATCTCAGGTATGACACGTGGAATACGTCATATACTCCCTCTAGTGCAGGTGGCAGGTCTAGTCTGTAGGCTACTGCATCGACCCTTACAAAAATACCGAAAGGTCCGATGTATCCCAAACTAAGCTTTCCGCCTCCACCAAAGCAAATCATGCCCTATGTCGGAGAAATCTGCAAGAACACCAAATCGTCAACCTAGAACAAATGCAGCCTTAACACGCAATCTAAAATAAAGCAATCATAAGCAATTATAATAAAACCTATAACTCAAACTCCAAGGGTCTACGGTAGCTATCGGCCCATTTCCGCTGTCTGTCCTACGCCATGAAGTCTATCTCTGATGAGTTTCACCTTCTCCGCTGCATCCACGACCATCTCTGGTCCCAACAAGGCTCTCTCTCCAATATTATCCCAAGATAACGGTGTACGACATCTTCGTCCATATAGAGCCTCGAATGGTGACATCTTAATACTGACTTGGTAGCTGTTGTTGTAAGAAAACTCTACCAAGTGTAGATGATCCTCCCAAGAACCTCCGAGATCCAGAACACAAGTGCGTAGCATATTCTCGAGAGTCTGCATAGTCCTTTCCGACTGCGCGTCTGTTTGGGGGTGATATGCGGTACTGAACTTGAGCTGAGTGCCCAAGCTAGCCTATAAACTCCTCCAAAAGTGGGAAGGGAAACGACTATCCTGATCCGAGATGATGCTCACAGGAACCCCATATAATCTGACAATCTATCGCACCTACATCTCTGCTTGATTCTCCGTCGATGTACCCACTTTGAATGGTAAGAAGTGGGCTGATTTGGTCAACATATCTATGATGAACCAAATTGCATCTTTTCGTCCTGGAGAACGCGGAAGCCCCGAAATAAAATCCATAGTCACATGCTTCTACTTCCACTCTGGGATGGGTAAAGGCTGAAGCAATCTACCTGGCCTCTGTCTATCCGCCTTTACCTGCTCACACACTAAACACTGGGATATAAAGCATGCTACCTCGCGCTTCATACCTTACCACTAAAAGTGATCCCTCAGGTATTGATACATCTTGTTGGCACCTGCATGCATCGAGTACTAAGAGCGATGTGCCTCCTACAAAACCACCTCGTACATCTCCCCGCTTGGTACACATATCCTAGTACTGTGTCGCAATGATCCATCATCAACAATAGTGAAGTCCTCTAATAATCATGTCTGAACCTGTGCCTAGATACTCCTCAGAGCCTTATCATCATACTGCATAGCTCTAATTCTTTTTTTCAGCTCGGACTATATCTGCAATCCCTCCATCTGAATCTCGATACCAGGAACTAATACCTCAATTCCCAACCTCTCAAGTTCGACCAACAAGTGTTTGTCTATCGTCAAGTACATAACCATCGGATACCTACTCAAGGCATCAGCGACTACGTTGGCCTTTCCTTGGTGGTACAATAATAAAATATCAAAGTCCTTCATCAACTCCAACTACCTTCTCTGCCTCATGTTCAGCTCTTTCTGCATAAACATGTACTTCAAGTTCTTATGGTCTGTGCAGATCTCCATAAGCTCTTCGTACAGATTGTGTTTCCATAACTTTAGAGCAAAGATGACCACTGCCAACCCCAAATCGTAGGTGGGGTAGTTCTTCTCATAAGGACGTAATTGCCTGGAATCATAGGCAATCACCTTCCCGTGCTGCTAAAGAACGCAACCCAAACCTTTCCCTAAAGTATCACTGTAGATAGTGAATCCACCTGTCCCCGTTGGTAACGTCAAAACTGGAGCTATCGTCAATCTCTTCTTCAACTCATTAAATGCAGCCTGACAATCCTCTGTCTAGACAAAATACACATCCATCTTGGTAAGCCTAGTCATCGGTTCTGCAATCCTGGAGAATTCTTGTACAAACCTCCTGTAGTAACCTGCTAGTCCGAGAAAACTCCTGATCTCAGCTACTGAACTGGGAGTAGCCCACGACTCCACTGCCACGATCTTTTTTGGGTTAACTGAGATCCCGTCACCTATCACCACATGCCCAAGGAATTCAACCTTGTCAAGGAAGAACTCGTACTTTAAAAGCTTTCCGTAAAGCTCCTCTTTCTTGAGAGTCTCCAAAACCATCCTCAGATGCTCCTCATTCTCCTCCGGGGTCTTCGAATACACAAGAATGTCATCTATGAATACCACCATAAACTTGTCAAGGTACTAATGGAACACCTTGTTCATCAGGTTCATGAATACTGCCGGTGCATTAGTCAACCCAAACGGCTTCACCATGAACTCAAACTGGCCATATCGAGTCCGAAAAGCTGTCTTTGGAATGTCTTCTTTATTCACTTTCACCTGGTGGTAGCCTGACCTCAAGTCTATCTTTGAGAATACCTTCACTTCGCTTAACTGATCGAAGTGATCATCTATCATCGACAGCAGGTTTTTGTTCTTGATAGTGAGGTTGTTCAGAGCTCTGTAGTCGATACACATGCGTACTGACCCATCCTTCTTTGGTACGAATAATACCAGAGCTTCCCACGGTGATGAACTGGATTTGATGATGCCCTTGTCCTGCTACTCATCAACCTTCTTCTTCAACTCTGTCAGTTCATTATTGTTCACCCTATAGACGTATTATGATATTGTCTCTGCGCCTGACACCAAGTCTATAGACAACTCGACATCTCTATATGGCGGCAAACCTGGCAACTCCTGTGGAAAGACATCTAGGAACTCCGCTATCAAACAATGTGGCAACTCCTCTTCCTCCTTCTTGGCTCCACAAAAAGTGCCCCTGCCCTACTCCGCTGCTCCTCTGGCAACCTCGAACTCTAGCTCTCCTAGCGGTCGAAATATCACTCTGCCTCCACGAAAATCTATAATAGCATGGTATGTCACGCCCCAGTCCCAAAATATACCGGACCAGGCCACGTGGCAATGGCCAGCTAATACGACTCCGTAAGATTACCCAAATTAATGGACCCAACGAAACATACTACGCTATCCTAAAATACTAACAAGTCCAATACTAACATACAACAGGTAATGTCTAATCTCATCCACAATATAAACAAGAAGTAATAAAATAAATACTGGAAAAATAAGTGCAAGTCTGAAATGTCATATTACAATCCTGATATGTCTGGTGGGAACAAACCCACTACTATGACGAAATAAAAGTACTGAAAGACAGATAAGAGAATACGACTAGAGCATCGGCTAACTAGATAAGGAATGCTCAAGTCCTAGGTGGAAGGCCTACCAATGATCAAGAGAACTCTGATGGAAGCACCTCTAGCTCCTCCCCGAATGCGTACCTCATCTCCTGTCCAGGTCCGTACACAGTAGGATAATATGCCTCGTCCAAATCTGGAAGAGAACTAGTTCCTCAGAGAGACGTAACAAGATACAAAAATACATGCCATATATAAATACTGAATAAAATAAAGGGGTGTTCTAACCATCTATGTGAATGCAATATAAGGACAACCTTGGTATGTATGGGTGGGTGTAGGCATAACGTGCATACTCCGAAGAGCGTAGTATCTGTACATGTAATGTCCATCATTCCGAAGAATGAGATATCTGCAAATATATACGTTTGTATTGCTCCGAAGAACGCAGTATCTGTATAAAGGAAGTCATTGGATCCGTGGCTCCTCTGGATACTACAAAGTCCAATGTGTGTATTCCATACGCCTACTAGTTGTTCTCTCGGCCCAATACAGATATACAAGTTGAATACACGACGTGCATACCACGTAACTATATGCCAAGTTTCAACTAATTATACAACACTGATTAGTACTAAATTATGATGCATGTCATACGCACCGATAGCTAGTCGGGTACGTAAACTCGTATCCCAATATGAGTTTGTCATCGTGATGCGTGTACAATTGTCGAGGTCTAGGAAGATATCAGAATATTCTCAAAATGGTGGGTGAGTCTGCTAGTGACTAGGTCAAGTACACTACTCATCGACGCATTCGTCGACTACACCCGAGTCAATCTCGGACGCGCATAGTTATATGAAATAACGCAACAAGATATCCTACAATATTGTATAATTTAATTTAAACAGTAAATATGGCAAGGTATACTTGCGTGGGTCCTCAAGCTGCGAGTGCCAATAACCTGCTCCTGAAGTCTCACCTGCATGGTCCAGCGGCCCTATATATATAATATAATATAGTAACACTATCATCAGTCACTAAAATAATACGCACAAGAACACTACGCTGCTCTTAGGAACTGATGCAAGGGTCACAACTGGTCAACTAACAAGGTCGCGTGTGCACGCAACTAAGTCGTACACGTGTCCTGTCCTCAGTTACAGTGTACACCATGACAACAAAATATCAGAATACGTTACCCAACTAAATACGTATAATACTAAATTATAAGTCCAAACTAACATGTTATAGGGTTACATGCACAAGGCTAGTTGTCCAAACTCTAGGTCAATATAGTATTTTCTCATTAATGAATCATTTATTATTTGAGCAATTACTTAACTAATTACTAATTAACAATAAACACACACACACATATATTATGCTTATGGATTCACGTTACCCGTGTCCGTTCAACGACACGTTGACACCTCAACTTATGAAGGAAAGGATGAAATAAACATGTACCTAGTTGTGGCTGAGTCGGGGGGGCTGTTCTCATCGACGGCCTGTTCTCCGGCGAGGGGGCGGAGCTCCGGCGTTGCACGGGAAAGAGCAGCAGCAGCAATAGTTGCAGCAACGGCAGCCTCGGCAGCAGTTTGAGCAGCGACTGTTTGTGGGTGCTGGTAGTGGGGCTGGCCGTAGGAGACGGTGGTCACGGTGTGGTAAAGAGGGCGGCGATGGTCGGGACGTAGAGGGGGTGATGGAGGGGGTATTGGTGATGGAGATGTGGGTGTTGGTGTTGGTATCGGGTTAACAATAGGTGGAGATGGTGGAGGAGATGGTGGCTGCAGATAGTGGTGCTGGGGACGGGGACGAAGGTGATGATATCGGCGGTAGAGGTAGCTACGGTGGAGGGGACGATGGAGGGGATGTTGGTGATAAATGGGGATAAAAATAGGGTTCGGCTAGGGTTTTGTGTAGGGTTGGGTTTGGAGAGAGAAGTTATATATATATGTAGGAGAGAGAGAGAAAGGGGGTCCTCCTAGGGAATTGGGCCAGCTAGGGTTTCTTGGGGCGGAGAACATGTTGAAATAAAGGAATGTAGGGAGTAGATGGGCTAGGTTGGGTCTAGTTTTGGGTGAGGTTGGTCTTAACACTAATTTAAATAAGAATTAGTGCAAGTAATGCTTTTCAATTAATTGGGATTATATGGGATTAAAATTTTATGGAACGCAGTCATCATGGACATGGCAGACTCAAAATAAAATAATGTCCTAATTTGGGTTGTATGAAAATGGGTTGGGTTAGTGTCTCTAATCTCGATTGGAACGAACAATTATGCAAGGTTGGATTTATTAGGATTTAAAACTAGACATTTGTAACAATTATTGTACGACTAAAATAAAGCACAATATAGAGTATTTAAGAGTTACACAAGGGTCAGAATAGAAGGTTGGCACGTCTAGGAAAAGTATATAAAAATTGTTTGAAGGTAAATGCTAGTATAGAGCTCCAAATATCGAAGCAACGATAAGGTGTACTAAGTGATATAAATATCGCACAATAATTCTAAAGCACCGTGTTCTAATTCTAATTGTATCCAATTTAACCCTAGTCTCTCTATCTGAGCTAAGTAGGCCTAAATTTGGTCAAGGAGGTTTACAATCTACCCTCCTTAGAGCATTTTATCCTCAAAATTAAAACAAACATATGGTAAAAACTACTGACTGGAATTAAATGCTACTACATACCTAGGCCTTCGAATAGATGGGGATAACACTGTCGAATCTTATCCTCTCTTTCCCAAGTCGACTTGCCTGGCGCATGATGCCTCCATACGACACGAACTAGATGGATAGTCTGTCCTCGTAATAACTTCTCGCTTCTATCCAGAATCTCTACAGGTTCCTCTTGATATGATAAACTCGGCCCGACTGTGATTTCTGAATGGTCAAGTACATGACTCGAATCTGGTATGTACCTCCTTAACTGAGATACATGGAAGACATCATGAACTCCTTCTAGTGTATGTGGCAATGCTAACCGGTAAGCAACCTCTCCGATGCGCTCCAACACATAGAATGGTCCAATGTACCTCGGACTCAACTTTCCTCTGCCTCTAAACCTGATGGTTCCTCGGGTAGGTGAGATTTTCAGAAACACATGATCTCCAACTTGGAACTCTAGGGGTCATCGATGTGCGTTTGTCCAATGCTTCTATCTGTCCTGTACTACTCGTAGGTGCCCTTGGATCTTTTTCACCTTCTCTACTGTACGAACAACCAACTCTGGTCCATGAATCTGCCTCTCGCCCACATCGCTCCAACATACTGGAGAATGACACTTTCTGCCATATAATGCTTCATAGGGAGGCATCTGAATGCTCGCTTGAGAGCTATTGTTGTAGAAAAATTTGACCAAATGTAAATGGTCCTTCCATGATCCATTAAAATTAAGCATGTATGCCCTCAACATATCTTTTAATGTCTGAATGGTGCGCTCGGACTGGCCATCTGTCTGCGGGTGACGATGTGCTAAACTTTAGGCGGGTACCAAGACTCTCTTGCATACTCCGCCAAAAGTAAGACGTGAACCTCGTATCCCTGTCAGACACTATACTGAATGGCACTCCATGCAATCGCATGATCACCTTCATATACATGTCTGCTAAAACCTATGTAGACTGCCCAACTCTGAAGGGTAAAAAGTGAGCAGACTTGGTGAGTCTATCCATGATTAACTATACTGCATTGCGACCACTAGGACTCCTCGGAAAGCCCGTAACAAAGTCCATAGTAACGTGCTCCTATTTCAACTCAGGTATCGGGAGCGGCTGAAGTAAACTGGCAAACCTCTGATGCTCTGCCTTGACCTGCTGACACACCAGGCACTTCGTCACAAAGTGGGCTATCTTTTTCTTTATTCCATGCCACCAATAGTACTGTCTCAAGTCTCTGTACATCTTCGTGCCTCCTAGATGAATAGAATATGTTGAACTGTGCGCCTCTGACATCAACTCCTAACGAAGTTCTCCATTCGAAACATAGAGACGATCTCCACATCTCAAAGTCCCATCCTCGTATATACGTAATCCTGTCTGTATCCCGGCCTCTGTCCTCTGTCAAAGCCTCTGGAATCTTGCATCTGTTGGTATGGCAGCCTTGATCCTCTCAACCAATGTCGATTATAACTGAAAACTCGACAACTAGCCGTCTACTCCGGGCATAATGACCTCTATACCCAACTGCTCTAGATCTCTCAACAAGTGTTATTGGGTAGTCAAAAAGAATGTCATGGGTCTTTTGTTCAATGCGTCAGCTACTACGTTGGCCTTTTCCGGATGGTACTGTAGCTCAATCTCAAAGTCTGTCATTACCTTGAGCCAACGTCTTTGCCTCTGGTTTAGGTCCTTCTGTGTATAGACGTACTTCAGGTTTTTGTGATCTATAAATATCTCCACTCATTCTCCGTATAGGTAATGCCTCCAAAGGTTCAAGGAAAAGATCACTACGGCAAGCTCCAAGTCATGAGTGGGATAGTTCTTCTCATGGGTCCTCAGCTGCCTAGAGGCATAGGCCACAACCTTTCCATGCTGCATTAAGACGCATTCTAATCCTTTCCCAGACGCATCGCTGTAGATCACGAATCCTCTGGGTCCAGAAGGTATGGTCAAGATAGGTGTCGTAGTCAAACGCTTCTTCAACTCATCGAACGCTGTTAAACACTCCTCTCTCCAGGTAAACTCCTTCTCCTTGCGGGTTAAGCGGGTCATCGGCTCTGCAATCCATGCAAAGTTCTTTATTAACCTCCGGTAATATTCGGCAAGTCCTAGGAAACTCCTCACCTCTGAGACATTGGTAGGGGTCGGCCACGTCTCTACTGACGAAATCTTTGCTGGATCTACCGAAATACCATCTCCTGAGATAACGTGTCCGAGAAAAGTGACACGATCTAGGAGGAACTCACGCTTTCTCAACTTGGCATAGAGCCTCTCACGCCTCAGCGTCTCTAACACTAGCCTCAAGTGCTCTCCGTGCTCCTAGTGGCTCTTTGAATACACCAAGATGTCATCGATAAAGACTACCACGAACTGGTCCAGATACTGGTGGAAGACCCTATTGATCAGGTTCATAAATACGGTAGGCGCATTCGTCATTCTAAAAGGCATCACCAAGAACTCGTAGTGACTATAACGAGTCCTGAATGCTTCTTTGAAATGTCTTCTCTTCGTACCTTTACCTGATGATAACCCGATCTTAAGTCGATCTTCGTGAACACCATTGCTCCTGTCAGCTGGTCGAACAAATTATTAATCCATGGCAGGGGGTACTTGTTCTTGATAGTTAAAGCATTAAGGGCTCTGTAATCAATGCACATATGGACTGTCCCATCCTTTTTTGGTACAAACAACATTGGTGCTCCCCAGGGTGATGCACTAGGACGGACAAATCCCTTGATCTGTAACTCCTCTAACTGTAGCTTCAGCTCATCCAGTTCCTTCTTTGCCAACTGGTACACATTTGAAGATACCGACGCTGCTCCGGACACTAACTCAATAGTGAACTCCACCTCTCTATCAGGCGGTAGGCCTGGCAATTCCTCCGGGAATACATCTTCGAACTCTGTAACAATCGATAGGGGTGCCATCTCCATAGCCATGTAAGCTCCAGCTGTCTGTCCTACTCCTCGCTCGATGGTCCCTCGTATGTACTCGAACTTCGGGTGATCTGGCGGTCTAAAAATGACGCTACCCTTCCGGCAATCTAGTACGACATTGTACTGGCTTAACTAGTCTACGCTTAACACAACGTCAAAGTTTGGCATCGGGAATACCAAAAATCGTGCTCTCATCTCCCTACCACACACGACTACCGAGCATGTTCTAATAGTGCTGGTAATCGGCATGATGCCTCCTCCAGTAAGAATCTTCCAACTCTTAGGTAAAGGGGAAGTAGCTACTCTATATATTGCTACAAAACTACTAGATATGAAAGATAGTGTAGCACCAGAATCAAACAATGTAGTCGCAGGTAATGATGAAACTAAAATGGTACCTGTGATAGCTTCCCCTTCTGTTTCTTCCTCAGCCGCAGATAGTGCGAAGGCCTATCCGTGTCTCTGCCCTCCGGCCTGCTGTCTGGCTCGATCAAACGGTGCCTCCTTTGGGGATAAGGGTGGTCCCCTCTGAAATCCTCTGGGTGCTGGTGGACATTGACCTCCTGGCAGGGGTAGTATCCTTAGGGATGGTGCTGTTGGCCTCTGTCCTGTCTGCGGTGCTGCATCTTTGTGCTGTGGGCAATCTCTGGCAAGGTACTGACTTGCTCCATATATCATGCACAATCCAAGCTTCTTCCGGTAATCTATGAAAATGTGTCCCTTCTTGCCGCAATGGTGACAAGTCGGAAGCTCCTTGTGCTGGTATGGAACGGTCCTCTGCTGTGTCTGTGCTCCGGGACAACGGATTGGTCCTTCTGCTACGGGCTGAGTTCTGGCTGGTACAATCGTACTGGTGTTTAGGATAATAAACAAGAAAAGATTTGATGAATGCGGGAAACGAGGTCTCGTTCGAAGACCCGCCCTTCTTTTATGTTTACAAACAAGATTGTACAAATTTGATCCTACACGAGGATGTCTAAGTACAATTTATTTAATCTAGGTGAATATTGCTATAGGTGTCTGATCTGCAGTCGATCACTTTAGCCCTTGGACCACACGATGTTGAAAAAGTGCCGTGGAAGACAGGTAGCAGCTTCGAAGGTTGCTAAAGAGGGTGGATGCCCGATGCCAAAGTCGTCGATCCCTTCTCTTTGCCTGAGCTCTAGATTCTCCTCTCTCTCTCTCTCGACCATTGGATCTGGTACTGGATCTCTTGATCAGTTTTCAGACCTAACTTCTTCGACCCTCCAATTTGTCGACCTTCTTCCTCATTGATAGAGGTCTCTATTTATAGAGTTTTAGTGACAGTGACCACACAGTCGGCATCAAAACCGAGTAGTAGAAAGTACAGCACCCTTTTACACGACGGTTTAAAATAACCAATATCTGCATATAAATGACCTTTTGAGTGAGCATGAGACGCGCGTCCAACTAAGGGATATAACGCGTATATCTGCTACGAAGATCATGGCGTAGAAGCCACGTAGGTAGTTATCCCTTGTATAGAAGAGGTTGGCGTAGAAGCCAAATGACTGTCACCATGGCATAGAAGCCAAGTAAGCATAGAACCCGAGTAGGCATAGAAGCCAAGTAGGCATAGAAGCCGAGCAAACGTAGAAGCCGAGTGGTCATAGAGGCCGAGGAGGCGTAGAAGCCGAGTGGGCATAGAAGCCGAGTGGGCATAGAAGCCGAGCAGGCGTAGAAGCCGAGTGGGCATAGAAGCCGAGCAGGCGTAGAAGCCGAGTGGGCATAGAAGCAGAGCAAGCGAAGAAGCCGAGTGGGCATAGAAGCCGAGCAGGCGTAGAAGCCGAGACGATGTGGACGTTTTAGCCAGAATTACGACTCTTGGAGATATAATCAAATCTCTTGCTTTAAATACAAAGATCTGCCCCCATCCTGTACATTAAATGCAGAGGCCTGTCTTTAAGATTTGCCATCATTATGCTCATTAAATCCAGATACGCGCCTCGAATCCTGTACAAAGAGTGACTGCTGATGTGGCAGTTTGTTTGCCTTCTACGGAGCGTAAGAAGCTCACATCTGCCAATGTAAAACTGGACAACGTATTCCCTTATATGCGTAAGAGTAGTTTATGCTAAGGGGATGCCACTAAACGACGGTTCGGTGACATTTAATCAAATCTTCTACATTAAATGCGGAGATCCGCCATTATCCTGCTCATTAAATGAGGAGGGGTGGTTTGAAGGTCTGCCACCCTTCTGTGCCTTAAGTGCAGAGACATGCCTCGGGCATCTGTCAGTATTCGGCACTTTAAATGCAGAGACGTGCCTTGAGAAACTGTCACCGCTCTGTGCATAAAATGCAGAGACGTGCCTCGAGCCCTGTACGAACTGCAGCTTTTGATGTGGCAGGCTATTTTTCTTCTGCGAAGCGTAAACAGCTCACATCCACCTGTGTAAAACTAGGCAGCGTATTCCTTCGTATGTGTAAAAGTGGTTTACGCAAAGGAAATGGCAGTAAATGATAGCCTGGGTTGCAGGCCGTGCCATCATCATACCCGTCGCCTGGGTAGTCGTGCAGTACTCTTTGTCAGGACTGCAGACGTCAAATTTATTGCATGCTCTAATAGGTTTATTTCGAAGAACACGAAGCATTTCTCGTACACTTCAATGCTGTATTGAAAGCGGATGGGTTTTACGCCATGAAGGCGATGTAGCACCTCTTTTACGCTGAAGCAGCCTAGTCACATTGTACTACGCGGATGGTCCTTGAGCTTATATTTTATGCTGTGCTCAGTGGAGAAGCTCTATTGCAAGTTGATGGCTCTGAGGTTATCTTTTTACGCTGCCCTGTATGAACATGCTGCGTATAGCTATCCAGCGTATTTTTTATGCTTCTACATGATCCCCTTCAAAGCTTTTAAATTCCTCGTAATTTAAAATGCTTTGAATGAAGCATGAACCGTTCCTCGTAACTCGAAATGCTCTGAGTGGAGCCTAAAACGGTCAAGCCTGACACGTTCTTTCATGGCTGACTTTACGGCAGAGTTATTGGGGATCGGTGCTCTCTCTCGCCTATAAAAAGGCTGAGGAGTTCTTCTGTTCTTCCCACACTTCCTTCACCACACAGAGATGATGGCCGGAGTTCATCGGGTCGACTTGAGGAAGAAGGAGATTATGCTCTTCCAGCATGTAAGGAGCCGAAAAAGATGACATCTTCGAGCAAATGTCCTCTGCAACGATGGATCATGGAAGGATATCATAGCCTCCTTTTCTCGGGATAATCAGCAACTTTGTATGGTAGTTCTTCGGAAGAGAAGAAGGGTCGTGTTTGACCAGGCAGCTTGCAAGTGGTGCCTTCTCCCGTTACCTCCGTGGCGCGGGATGTAGGCAAGCAGATTTACTCTGCTTTTCTTCTGTTGGCAGTATGGGTCTATGCCCAATTCTGCATCCTTGCGCCACTGATCATCTTCTTGTTCATCGATTATGGATGTCGATGAACTGCCATGGAAGAAGAGGAAGATCTTCACCAAGGCGAGAACCTGGCAGAACAGATTATGGGTGCGATATTCAAACGACGATGAGGAAGCCCTTTGTAGACGGGATTTCCCTTATATGTAGTCATAAAAAATAAAGAAAACCCTTGTAGAATGAATTTCCCTCATGTAATCATGCTTTAATTTTAATAAAATTGTCTTTCTTCTTTGCATATGATCATGTCGCCATACTTTGCTGTGAAGTCTGAATATGTGTAGCTTCGACACGTCTGATTCTTTACGCTGACTCTGTGTAGAAAGAGCGCTAGGTCCTGTCCTGTCTTTTACGCATAACTAAGGATGCGCAGAAAGCCGCTTAGCAGTCGAGTATTCGAACTGTCCTGCTGTTAGGAACCGCGTAGAATTTTGAACTGTTCTTTACTTCTGATAAACAGAATTTTTGTTCAGACCGTCGTCTTTAAGAATGATTTCTCAAAAATCCCTTGCAACAGTGTGAGAACTGGCTGTCAAACTGAGTCGCCATCTTGATTTTGTAGACGAAATATTCAGACTTAATTCCGGATGAACTTCGAATCGACCCATGAAGAAGAGTAATTTTCATTGTTGAACTCTGTATGCTTCGTGTACTTGGGGTATCTTGAGGTCAAGAAGGAGTATCTTCTGTGTGAACTCCTGTAATTGACCGCTTTGAGAATCTTTCAGATGTACTGTACTGGCCTGCGCATCTTTCAGATGTGTGAAAAGTCGTGGAGCGTAAAATCATAAGTTCGTTGCCTCTGAGCGTAAAAAGCCACCGAGCATGAAATCATAGACTTGTAGTTCCTGAGCGTGAAGTCGTAGGTTTTAGCCTCTCGAGCATAAAAGCTACCGAGCACAAAGGCATCCGGGCGTAAAACCATAGACTTGTAGCCATTGGAACGTAAAACCGTAGATTTGTAGCTGTCGAGCGTAGAAAACTCCTTGGTGTAGAACTGTAGATTTATAGCTTCTGAAAAGAAAATCTTCCGAGCGTGAAGTCATGGATCTGTTGCCTCTGAGCGTAAAAAGCCACCCAGCGTGAGATCATAGATTTGTAGCTGCTGAGCGTGAAGTCATAGGTTTGTAGCCTCTCGAGCGTAAAAGCTACCGAGCACAAAGGCATCCGGGCTTAAAACCATAGACTTGTAGTCTGTGAGCGTAAAACCGTAGATCTGTAGCTGTCGAACGTAAAAAGCCCCTTATCGTAAAAACTACGTATCTTCCTCGCGCGAAAACTTTTCGAATTCGCTGACTGTCTATCTTCTCTGAGTGATAGGCTGACGTAGTACCCAATCATAATTGGATTATTAATTAGGAGATTTGGTTCGGGATTCAAGGAGTCCATCTGAACTCTATATATACCCTAAGTTTCTGAGAGACAAACTTTTCATCCGTCTTCTGCGAAAGAAAGCCTTCGTCTGTTCGAGTTCTTCTTCGTTTCTTCTTCGAGATTTCAAAGTTTTCAGAAATGGCCTCGAAACAATCCTCCTCCACTAAGGGAAAGAAGGTTGATTCTTCTTCTCGTTCTTCTGCTTAAGTGAGAGCGTCTTCGGTCGGGCAAGGCGAACTTCCTTCTGAGAGAAGTATCCCGTCGACGAGCAGTGCACCCGGCCTAAAAGGTAGAGCATTTGGGATGAAGAAGAACGACCGAAAATCCTTCGCACACGTTGTACGTGACCGCGCTAGGTCATCTCCTATGCTGATAGCCTCTTTGAGGAAGATGATGCACAGAGGCGTTTCATATTTTATGCCCACATTTCTAATGTGTCAGCACAAAAACTCCATATTTATGCAGTCCGGCGTAAAAGCTTCGACTATCAAAAGTTGGCATATAAAATTTGAGTGTTACGCTTCTGGATGAAGATTCTGGCGTAATATCTCAACTTTATCAGTCTGGCGTAAAGCACAGACTGTATACTGCCAGCCTTGAACTTTACGCTTTAGAAAATAGATTCCAGCGTAATGGTCAAGTTTTTACGGTCTTGACGTAAAGCACAGACTGTTGATTTTTGGCTTATGCTGCAAGATCTGTAATGTCTAGTTATAGGAACTGACGTATTTTCTTGCACTCTTGCAGTTAACTTGCATGTGTCTCCGCTAGCCGATGTGATGGGTTCTGCCGCCGGGATGCTGCACTCCAACTATCTGGAGGATCTGTCACACGTGACATTTCCTATCTCCAGGCCACAGTATCCTGAAGGAAGGGAGATTCTTATATCAGCTCAGGGTAAGCGAATGCTACTGAGCATGATCAACGGGGAGCCCCTGACGTATATAGACGGGGACCAATATATAAAGTCGTCCTTCCTCTTCGGGGACATGATTGGCAAGAGAGAACTCTGGGTTTTCCCTGCCGGGAGCTTGGTTTTGTATCTGCCCAAGATGCCGAGAGACTATCCCATCTCGGCTTTCTTCCATTCCACACATCCCAGGAAGATATCGTGGATGCTGACTTCCGATCTTCACGGCAGGCCGGGAAAGATCTTTCATCTGAAAGGAGCTGACCAGGGGTCATTTGTTAGCCGTCCTTCCGACAATATGACGGTGTTCAGGGGACTGTACCCGGGCAGTGTCCCGAGTGAAGACAGCTTGGTGATCCAGTCGGTCCAATTACTGACTTTCTGCAATGATTTTATGGGGCACGGGGGAGTATACCCTAAGATGAACCCTCGGTGCGGTGGGTGGATCACCCTTTCAAACCTTCGATGGCCTCGCTTAGTTGATTGGGCCCTGAAGTATTTTCAGACCGAGTTGGAGAACATTGGTCTGTTTGCAGCTGTGAGTGCTACCAGTGTTGGGTTACCTCCTAAACCCAACCTGTTCCTGGCACTGATGGAGCGATATATTTCGCTCACCGGAACTTTTGCCACTCCACTGGGAAAGTTGGGATTGGCCCTCCATGAGATGGCAGAGATCTCGAGACTGCCGATGGGGGATACTCCATATGAAGAGTATGTTCCCACGAATCGGGAGCTGGGGGATTCGGACTCTCGGGTAGTGGAGGTCTATCAGGAGCTAATGTGCCACTACCTCGCCTGCACCGCTTTTTATGATGAGCCCTCAGATTTGGCTCATATCAGCAAATGGACGTCCTACCTCTTCTTCCACCGGTCCAGGACTGCTAAGCCGGAGAAGGTGTTGGAGGGCAAGGATCAGCCTGTGAATCCTCTGAGCGTGCTTAATGCTCAGGTAGTCGACGATCTCATAGTGGACGCTGGGGCTCTGGACTTGATCCTCGACGAAGGGATCGGACAGTATCATGTAGGCACTAAGGCCTATAGTTATTTGAGGCGCTGTCGCAGGCCTCTGTCCAGGGAAGCTCAACTGGCTGGCTTCCTCTCCATATGGCTGCGTCGAGTGGTGGTACCTGGCGTCGCATCTGCGGACTGCATTCACCGTAATACGCTGTGGCCTGCAGTGCGTCTGGTGTTCGGGGCAATACTAGGCTTGCTCCCTGCCATGGTGTGCCGCATTCAAGCTGGCCTGAGGACCATGACTGACGGGCTGCTCGCCGATGAGACTCGACGTGATAGCTTTCCCAGGATAGAATTACCATACTTGTATCTGATGGGATTGTTAATTCTTCATAACCCCAGGGTTATGTCTCCCGGCTCTGGCAGTAGTTCGGGGACTAGTTTTTTGTTGAACTACCAGAAGTCTTCCTGGAATGTGACCACGGTTCTAGACTGTCGGTGGGCGCTGGGCTTCAACCACAGCTGGAAGCTTTTTTGCACTGTCCCCTCCGTACATCGCAATCAATCGGGGATTAGGCTTGAAGATTCTGGTAGAGAGAAGACCAATCTTTCTTCTGAAGCTTTTAATTGGTTGGTCTACATTAGACCTTCCCATCTACTATACAGGAGTAAAGACCATTGCTTCTTGGAGCCCTACCTGCCTAGTCGGTTTGCCAGGCAGTTTGGGTATGATCAGTTGCACGTAGGCAACGCCGTCACCAGCTTCCGGTCCAGGGGTGGACTCATTGATGGAGCTAGAGGATGGCGATATTTCCTCAATGGCTGCACTGGAGCAATTTTTACTGTACCGGTCATCACACTCTCCACGGAGCTGTGCATCCTGCACTCGTATGCCCAGTTCTATGTGGCAACGAACACCTTCCATCGCGATTTTGACATGCATAAAAGTTTTAGGGTGCCCTCCTCCAAGTCTGGAGCAAGAGTCGAAGTCCCCTCAGTTTCTTCTGACGAGGGTGAGGAGTTCGTCAATCCAGATGAGCCTCTGGTGGCGGTATCGAGGGGTGAAGTTCCTCTGCCTGCAGGCCCTTTGGTGATTTCTGGGAAGCGAAGGGCCCTTACTCCGAAGGAGACTTCCCCTCGTAAGAGGAAGAAGAAGATGGTTCATCGTCTTCTCCGGATCCTTGGTGTTGAGGCTCCTGGAAGTGAGCTTGCATCTCCCCATGTTGGGGATGATTCTTTGATTGGGGGTTCCTCGCCTTTTAGAGAGGGACCCTCTAATGTTCCGGCCGGTAGTGCCGTAGAATCTCTGCTGGAGGCTGCCGTCGCTTCTACTGCTTCAGATAGTGGAACGAGGTCACCTTCGGGGCTAAGAATACCTTTACGTGGTTCGGCATCGGGAGAGACTCCTGCCGTCTCTGCCAGTGCATCTGGCGAGATTCCTGCCGATGAGCCTCGGTCGGAATTTGACGAGGACCTGGAAGAGCATTCGCCAGTGCTCCTTAGAGCACCCCCTTCTCTAGGTATAATAGCTTGCCTAGCATCATTAAGGAATAATTTAGCTGTACAGGCTGCAGATGCGACATATATACCGTCGGCCATGGGTAAATGTCGTCTTCATGCCTTTTCTTTTAGGAAAGTTAACATTATGCTGATATTAACTTTCTTTCGTCCTCCTTTCAGGGGAAGACCTCTTCGGGGAGGGTAGTGTAGATGCGCGCTTTGGCTCTGGCGGCGACACGGAGGTGGCTGATTTTGAAGAGGAAGCATCTTCGGATGCCGGCTCGCCTGTCGACGAGGTTCCGATATCTCCATAGGAGGACGAGCCTGTCATTGCGACTACGCCTCCTTTGAGTATGCCGATCACTTCGTCCGATGTTGGTGCTTCTTCTTTTGTCGCACCACCTGTTGAGGCGACGGCCGTGGCAACATCGTCTGCGGTTGTCCTTGGAGGGGGATTCGCCAATGTCGAGGCCACCCCCAGCGTCCAACCGGATCTAGTTGTGCTGATCGGGCAGTACAATGATATCTTCTACACCACTTTAAAAATGTTAATATTAAAGGGTGTTGGCAAAGAATCTGAGATTTGCGTCGCTGAAGAGGTCCTCCCAGTCGGTGATAATGTCGATCCGAGAATTCGACGATACTGGGCTAGCTGAAACGCTGGAGGAGATAGTTAATGGTTTGGAGCAACCCATTAGCGAATACTTGTAGCTAGCTCAAGGCAATATTGAAGATCTGGTCCAGGCTAGATATGACTCCATGACTACGCGGCTTGCCAAACAGATGGCAGGCATAAATAAATCTATCCAGACATATGAGCGGGAGATGGATGAAGGAAAAGTCGTCCTGGAGGAGGCCATTGCTCATAAAACGAAGTGCCAGGCCGAGCACGAAGGGAATATGGCGAGGGTCCTCAGGCTGGAAGTGAAACCCGCTCAGGCAAAAGAGTGGGCTTCTCAGTCGTCGGAAGCTCTAGCTGTGGTTGATAGCCGATTGGGCGTAGCACAACAGAACTTGGCGCGTGCAGATGTCGCTCGTACTGGTTTTCTTCAGGATAGAGCTGAACTGTCCCTCATGAGCAATGACGAGACACGATTGGAGTGGGCTCGCCATGATGTCTTGGATTCCAGGACTGATAGGATGGCCGCACTGGCGCAGCAGCTTCGTGACCTGACCGCTCCCCCTAAATGATGTACTTTTGCTTTTGCTTTTCAATGTACTTCTGCTCCTTTTTGGGAATAATGAAGAGGCTTTCATCTGACTTTGTGGACCCATCATTTCGGAATATAAATAACAGGTTTGGGGTGAAAGTGATATCAGAGGTAATATGGACGTGATATACTCTCGGTAAGTTTTAGCGGGATACATCTATTCAGAGGTTATATGGACATGATAGAATACGATCCCAATAGTTTTGCTTTGGAAGTAGTTTTGTCAGAATAAGGTTTTCACCATATTTCACTTGAGCAAAGGAGGTTAAGCATAGTACCTTTTCAGGAATTTGCCATTGATAGGAGCCATTAGCAGGTCTCTATTAGGCTGGGCTAACCTGTAAGCGCCGTCTCGATAAAACTAAAATGGTACCTGTGATAGCTTCCCCTTATGTTTCTTCCTCAGTCGTTGATAGTGCGAAGGCCTGTCCGTGTCTCTGCCCTCCGACCTGCTGTCTGGCTCGATCAAATGGTGCCTCCTTTGGGGCCAAGGGTGGTCCCCTCTGAAATCCTCCGGGTGCTGGTGGACATTGACCTCCTGGCAGGGGTAGTATCCTTAGGGATGGTGCTGCTAGTCTCTGTCCTGTCTGCGGTACTGTATCTTTGCGCTGTGGGCAATCTCTGGCAAGGTGCTGACTTGCTCCATATATCATGCACAATCCAAGCTTCTTCCGATAATCTATGAAAATGTGTCCCTTCTTGCCGCAATGGTGACAAGTCGGAAGCTCCTTGTGCTGGTATGGAATGGTCCTCTGCTGTGTCTGCGCTCCCGGACAACGGATCGGTCCTCCTGCTCCGGGCTGGGTTCTGGCTGCTACAATCATAATGGTGTTTAGGATAATAAACGAGAAAAGATTTGATAAATGCGGGAAATGAGGTCTCGTGCGAAGACCCGCCCTTCTTTTATGTTTACAAACAAGATTGTACAAATTTGATCCTATACGAGGATGTCTAAGTACAATTTATTTAATCTGGGTGAATATTGCTATAGGTGTCTGATCTGCAGTCGATCACTTTAGCCCTTGGAATACACTATGTTGAAGAAGTGCCGTGGAAGACAGGTAACAGCTTCGAAGGTTGCTAAAGAGGGTGGATGCCCGATGCCAAAGTCGTCGATCCCTTCTCTTCGCCTGAGCTCTGGATTCTTCTCTCTCTCTCTCTCTCTCTCTCTCTCTCTCGACTGTTGGATCTGGTACTGGATCTCTTGATCAGTTTTCAGACCTAACTTCTTCGACCCTCCAATTTGTCGACCTTCTTCCTCATTGATAGAGGTCTCTATTTATAGAGTTTTAGTGATAGTGACCACACAGTCGCCGTAGAAACCGAGTAGTGGAAAGTACAGCACCCTTTTACACGATAGTTTAAAATAACCAATGCCTGCATATAAATGACCTTTTGAGTGAGCATGGGACGTGCGTCCAACTAAGGGACAAAACAAGTATATCTGCTACAAAGATCACGACGTAGAAGCCACGTAGGTAGTTATCCCTTGTGTAGAAGAGGTTGGAGTAGAAGCCACATGACTGTCACCATGGCATAGAAGCCAAGTAGGCATAGAAGCCGAGTAGGCATAGAAGCCAAGTAGGCATAGAAGCCGAGCAGGTGTAGAAGCCGAGTGGTCATAGAGGCCGATGAGGCGTAGAAGCCGAGTGGGCATAGAAGCCGAGTGGGCATAGAAGCCGAGCAGGCGTAGAAGCCGAGTGGGCATAGAAGCCGAGCAGGCATAGAAGCCGAGTGGACATAGAAGCCGAGCAGGCGTAGAAACCGAGTGGGCATAGAAGCCGAGCAGGCGTAAAAGTCGAGTGGGCATAGAAGCCGAGCAGGCGTAGAAGTCGAGACGATGTGGACATTTTAGCCGAAATTATGACTCTTGGAGATATAATCAAATCTCTTGCATTAAATGCAGAGATCTGCCCCCATTCTGTGCATTAAATGCAGAGGCCTGTCTTTAAGATTTGCCATCATTCTGCTCATTAAATGCAGATACGCGCCTCTAATCCTGTACGAAGATTGACTGCTAATGTGGCGGTCTATTTGCCTTCTGCGGAGCGTAAGAAGCTCACGTCTGCCTGTGTAAAACTGGACAATATATTCCCTTATATGCGTAAGAGTAGTTTACGCAAAGGGGATGCCACTAAACGACGGTTCAGTGGCATTTAATCAAATCTTCTGCATTAAATACGGAGATCTGCCATTATCCTGCTAATTAAATGAGGAGGCATGGTTTGAAGGTCTGCCACCCTTCTGTGCCTCAAGTGTAGAGACGTGCCTCGGGCATATGTCAGTATACGGTGCTTTAAATACAGAGATGTGCCTTGAGAAACTGATACCGCTCTGTGCATAAAATGCATAGACGTGCCTCGAGCCCTGTACGAAGTACAGCTTTTGACGTGGCAGGTTGTTTGTCTTCTGCGGAGCGTAAACAGCTCATATCTGCCTGTGTAAAACAAGGTAGCATATTCCTTCGTATGTGTAAAAGTAGTTTACGCAAAGGAAATGGCAGTAAATGACAGCCTGGGTTGTAGTGCCACATCATCATCATACCCGTCGCCTAGGTAGTCGTGCAGTAATCTTTGTCAGGAGTACAGACGTCAGGTTTATTTCAAAGAACACGAAGCGTTCCTCGTACACTTTAATGTTGTATTGAAAGCGGATGGGTTTTACGCCATGAAGGCGATGTAGCACCTCTTTTACGCTGAAGCAACCTGGTCACATTGCACTATGAGGATGGTTCTTGAGCTTATATTTTATATTGTGCTCAGCGGAGAAGCTCTATTGCATGTTGATGGCTCTGAGGTCATCTTTTTACGTTGCCCTGTATGAACATGCTGCGTATAGCTATCCAGCGTACTTTTTATGCTTCTACAACTCGAATGCCTCATTCCTCTACCAATAGCCTCCTGGATCCTCGCCTCTGAAAGAACCTCCTCATAAGAGATCCTCGCCTGAGTGGTGGTGTACCTCTGCAGCTTGAAAGTCAGGCCATGGTGGAATCTCCTGGCCTTTTCCAGGTCATTGGATATCAAGGCGGCACCAAATATGCTACGTAGGCTAAACTCTGCGTCGTATGCATCTACGGTCATATTTCCTTGTTCTAGATACAGGAACTGGGAGTACAGGGCATTTCTGACTATAGCTGAGAAATACTTCATATTGAAGTACTTTAAGAACTGCTCCCACGTCTGGGTCTTGCCGACGCTGTGCTTTATAGAATCCCACCAGTGATGGGTGTTGCCTTTCAGTTGGGCCCTCACCGCGGTCATCCAAAGGTCTGGATGTAGTTGAGAAGCCTCTAGTAGCATCTCCATATTGGCAACCCAATCAGAGATCTCCTCTGCTGTCTCGTTGACCGAAAAAGTATTTGGGCACATCTGATGGAACTCCCGTACAGTACCAACTGTCTAAACTGGTGTAGGTGCTGGTACGGGTGCTGGGGCAGGTGTCCTCTCCAGAACTGCCATCAAGCTCTGTCTCATGGTCTCGGTCTGATGCCACTGTGCCTGTATCAGAGTCAGGAAGAACTAAAATATTTGCGACTGTCCCTCCAGAAATGGGACCTCCGGCTGTGCTGTAGGTGTCTTCTCAGATGTCGGCCTCTCGGGTTGTGGCATCGGTGTAGCCCCCGAAGTCTGGCTCTCAAAATGCTGTGTTGGAATTGTTTGTAAAGTCTGACCCTCGTGCTGCTGCGTCGGGTCATCAGGAGAAGTCTGGGACCAAGGTATCAGCGGGGCCTGTGGGATCACCAGGGCCTATGGTGGTGGCTGCTATGGTCCTTGTAAAAATTACTGACTAGGATAATACCTCCGCCAATCGTGATATTGCAAGTCCTATTTAAGGGTTCCACCTTTAAACGTTGCTTAAGATCATAAGATGCAGATACAAAACTATGGGAAGCACCAGAATCGAATAATGCAAGTGCTAGAATGGAATCGAGAAGAACTGAACCTGATATCACGTCTCCTGTCGGCTCAGCATCCTTGACCGTCATGGCATACGCTCTTTCCTGGGGTGCACCTCTCTGCTTCTGCTGGTGCTGGGCAAACCTCTGTTGCTGTGGCAGAAGGGGTGGTCCCCTCTGTTGGCCTCCTGGTTTAGTAGGTATTCTGGCAAGTCCCCTTTGAGTGGCTGCTCTACCCTGACCTGGACGAGTCTGAATAGACGAACAATCTCTCAACTGGTGCACTGACGATCCATAAGATAAATATGTACCCAGCCTCTTCCTGCAGATGTCTCTCATATATCCCGCCTTCATGCAGTACACATAATGGATAGCGGGCTGGGTTTGCCTCTGCGGTTGCTGCTGGATATGTCCTCGAGCTGGTGTCTGGTGTTGATACGGCCTCTGTTGATGCTGAAAGTGGGGACACTTAGCCGGTCCAGCGCTACCACTCGCTACTCCAGATATGTCGCGTCCTCTCTTAGGCCTGAGGTCTAAATCATCCTCATTAATCTGGGCATCCATCAGAATGCCTTCAAAGGTAGCAGTAACGACGTCCAGAAGTACGAGACTTGATCTTTTTTATCAGCCCTTTCCTGAACTTCCGGGCTCGGTCTCCTGGGTCTAGAATCATCGACGGTGACTCAAGCAGCAAAAATCTGCGGCATACTCGTCGACCGACATATTCCCTTGGACCAAGTCATGGAACTGACTCTCCAAGGTTCCCAAGGCCACGTCAAAAAAGAACTCCTTAAAAAGCTCCTTGAAGCCTCCCAAGTAAGTCCTCTAGCAGTAAGTCTCGGCTTTGTATGATACCAAGTCAACGCAAAATTGAACATCTAGCTGCCAGAGGCCTCTATCTGCAGACTCTCTGGAATCTGAGCCAAGCGTAAGTTCCTCTCTATGTCCTCCAGCCAGTCGTCGGCATAGAGTATCCCCTCAACGCCGTTGAACTCTCGAGGCATCATCCTCTTGAAGTATTTGATAATAAACGAAAGAAATTGAAACTAGGTTTATACGAAACCCTTTCTTTGGTTTACAAACAAGAAATAGAAGTACAATTAATCCTATACGAGGATGTTAAGTACAAAATTTTGATTCTGGGAAAATATTGCTATAGGAGTCTGATCTGCGGTCGATCACTTTGTCCTTTGGACCACACAATGACGAAGAAGTATTGTAGAAGACGAAAAAGAAGCTTCAAAGACTGCAGGAGGGATTGAACTCTCATTGTCAAAGCTCTCTATATGTGTTCTCTTCACCTTTACCTCTGTTATTCTCTGCCCTTTCGCCCGCTGTGTGTCGACCTTGGACCTCCGTGACCGGAAGTCTCTATTTATAGAGTTCAGCTACAGTCGGCGTAGAAACCGAACAGCGGAGAGAGCTGCACCTTTTACGCGGTGGTTATAATAACTGCTACCCACGTATGAATGATCTCTTGAATTAGTGTATGATGCGTGTCCCATTATGAGGTAATGCGTATAATCGCTCATCGAAGATCACGACATGCAAGCCACGTAGATAACTACCCCTCGCGTAGAGATGGTTGGCATAAAAGCCAAATAACTGTCTCGTTGGCATAAAAGCCAAATAGCTGTTCTGATAGCATAAAAGCCAAGTAGGCGTAGAAGCCGAATAGTTGTCAAGTTGGCGTAGAAGCAAAAATAGATGTCATGTTGGCTTAGAAGCCAAGTATCCGTCATGTTGGCTTAGAAGTCGAATTCTACGTAAAGCTTGATGCTGCATGGATAGGTAACCAGCGTAAAGATAGCCAGTTATCCTTCTTTGACTGAGGTTTTGAGCGTGTTCTGGGAAAGATAGCCTTACCATGCACCTTTGCAAATATAGTCTGAGTTGACGTATTTCGAGGAGATAGCATACGGCGTACTCCTATAGTTAAAAATAGCCAGGTCGGCGTAATGTGCGGGGATGGTGATATGGACGTATTAGCCCTAATTATAGCTCACCCAGTCGTTAAAAGTAGAACCAAATCTCATGCATTAAATGCAGAGATCTTCCCTCATCTCGCGCATTAATTGTAGAGACGTGCCTCGAGTTCTGTACGAAGAACAACTTTTGGCATGGCTGTTGGTTTCGTCTTATCCTGAGCGTAAAGCTCATATCTGCCTGTGTAGAATAGGCAGCGTGTTCCTTGAATGCATAAACGACGTCTTATATCAAGGGTTATGTCACAAGATGATAGTCTGGAGTTCTGTGCAGAGTCATCATTACAGCCGTCCTCTCGATCATCATGCAGTACTCTTTGTCAGGAGTCAGGTTCACTGCTTCCACTGACCGATTCATTAGAGGAATACGAAGAGTTCCTCGTACAACTTCCCGCTGCATTAAAAGCAGACGGGTTTTACGCCGAAGTGGCGATGTAGCAACCTTTTTACGCCGAAGCAGTCTAAAAATACTGTATTATGCGGGTTGTTCTGGAGCTATGTTTTACACTGAAATAGCGTTGAAGCTCTGTTGTACGCAAATGGCTTTGAGTTTATGTTTCATGCTACCCAGTGCTGGAGCTCTGTTGGCTTCCTACATGTCGAGGGTTTTACGCGTATAATTCCCCAGCGTATTTTTTATGCTTCTACAAGACCCCCTTCAAAGTTTTCAAATTTCTCGTAATTTGAAACACTTTGAATGAAGCATGAAATGGTCAAGTTTGACTCATTCCGCGAGGCTGATTTCTCGACAAATTTTTAGGTGTTTGTTGGGATTCAGTGTGTTCTCCTCTGCCTATATAAAGGCGAATGGGTTAACCTGTTTTTCCCATACTTCCTTCACCACAAAGAGATGGTTGCCGTGCTTCGTCGGGTTGACTTGAGGAAAAAGAAGATCATGTTCTTCCAGCATGTAAGGAGCCATAAAAAGAGGCATCTTCGAGCAAATGTCCTCTGCAACGATGGATAATGGAAGGATATCATAGCTTCCTTTGCTCGGGATAATCAGCAATTTCTTATGGTAATTCATCCAGGAGAGAGGAAGGGTCGTATTAGACCACACAGCTTACAAGCTGTATTTTTTCCTATCATGGCGCTGGACGAAGGCAGAGAGCTTGGCCCTGTCTTCCAGAATTGAGTTGGGTCTGAACCCCCAACACAATTTCTAGGACATGCCTGCCATGGCGTGTGGAGGGTGAGCTTGCAAAATTGATACATGCCCAATTTTGTATCCTTCCGCCATTAATCATTTTCTTGTTAATCGGCTGCGGAAGCCGATTAACTACAGTAGAAGACGAAAAAGATCTACACCAATATGAGAACCTGGAAAAACAGATTCTTGGTGTGATCTTAAACGAAAATGAGAAACCCTTTATAAAAAAAGGATTTTTATCATATGTAATCACGAAGATGAAAAACCCTTTATAGACTGGATTTCCATCATATGTAATCATGATTAATAAATTTGTCTTCTTTTACGCATATGATGATTTGCCATATTTGCTGTGAGAAAGTCTGAATAGTGTGCAACTTCGGCACGTCTGAATAATTTTATGCCAACTCCGACAAAAGAGTATCTGATCTCGTCCCATCTTTTACGCGTAGCAAAAGACGCGTAGAAAGCTCTTTAGCATTTAAGTTAAAGATCCAAACTGTCATGCTGTTTTTGGACGAGGAGTTGCGTAGAGTTCTGAACTTTCACTTCTCTGATGTGAAGAATTCTTGTTCAGATCATCATCTTCACGAATGGTTTTCTCAAAAATTCCTTAAAAAAGGCGAGAAATTTCTGTCGACCAAGCCATACTTGAACTTTTTGTAAAGTATTTTGACTGGACTTTGGATGAACTTCCAAATGGCCCAAGAAGAAGAGTCATCTTCAATGCTGAACTCTATATATTTTCAGGCACTTGGAATGCTTTGTAGCCAAAAAGGAGCATCTTCTGCGTAAACCCTTGTAATTGGCCGTTTGTATCTTTCGAGCGTAGAATCGTAGATTTATAGCCTCTAAGCGTAAAAAGCTTCCGAGCGTAAAATCATAGATTTGTAGCCTCTGAGCGTAAAATTGTAGGTTTGTAGCCTCTTGAGCGTAAAAGCTCGTTAGCGTAAAAGCATCTGAGCGTAAAACCATAGACTTGTAGCCTCTGAGCGTAAAACCGTAGATTTGTAGCCTCTGAGCGTAAAAGCTCCTTAGCGTAAAATCATAGATCTACTCTACACGTAAAATTTGGATCCACTGACTGTCCGTCTTCCCTAAATGATAGGCTGACATGGTCCCAAATCATAATCGAATATTAAATATCGGATTTGGTTAGGAATTCAAAGAGTTATCCAAACTCTATAAATAGCCCAAGGTCCTGAGAGAGAAAACTTTTATCTGTTTTCATAAACCCCTTGTGTCACGCCCCAGTCCCAAAATACGTAGGACTAGGAATACGTAAGCATGCCAGCCGTATGGATATGGTAACTCTAATATATGGAAACCAAAATCCACACGTACGCTGTAATATGAATATCAATCTACAAGTGGTATAAATCTATCACAAGTCACAGGGTATAATCTAAATCTCATCCACATAAAATGAAATATAAATAAATAACCAGTATCTATGAAACTAGATATCAATATAAGTATCTAAGGATGATAGTTGGATGGAAACAAATCTACTACCAACTCGAATGGAAAAGTACAACACAATAAACACAATATAGGAATACCAGCTAACAATTATGGGGCTCAGAGAGAAGACATCCTCGAAACATATGTAACCATATGAATCTGCGCTCCTGTAAATACTCAAGAACAGATACACCTGGAAGGGGACCAGGTCCTCAGAGGGACGTAACAAGATACAGAACAGCAAGCCAATTTGAATACAGTAAATATGCATAATGGGTAGAAAATATGTAAGTACGCTGTACAAGATAATCTACATGAATGCAAATGAGGACAACTTTTCAATGTATAGACAAGGGTAGGCTACTCGATCTAAATCTTACACTCACACACTCGTCAGTGGACATCATCAGCAGACATACCTCGGGGGTAGCGACCCTCGGACTCCACCAATCGACATACCTCGGGGGTAGCGACCATCGGACACGACCACCATAGTGCATGCTAGTTACTACGGTTTACCAGAGTCGTTAAAAGCCCATAGGTCTAATGATTGTCCTCGATGATACTAAGTGCCATGTGTGTGTCAACATATCTAATACATAGTAATGACTGAAAAAACTACACATGCAATAAATATACAGAAATACAATAAATATACAAAAATATACTAAGCATGCAAAATACTGTAAGCAATTTGGCAAGGTATCTTGCCTGGTCTGAAAAGGATGAAGTCCCAACTCAAGGCGTCGTCCGATCTACCCGTCACTAAATTAAACAAGTTAGGTTACAAAAGTGGGTGAATATTTTTTGCTATTTTAATCTATTTTAACTCTGAATAAAATAACCTAAATTAGTATTTTAATCTTATTATAATCTGATTTTATTGTTAAGCTCTAATTTTGGTCCAAAAAAAGTCAACTTTAAGGATTTATGATCCGTGGCACGCAAATCGAGACAATCCATTGACCAAAAAGTCAACCGACTCAAATTCTGGATTTGTGTATAAAATCCTATAGATTTTAGTGCTACATGAACGTCAGAATCGACAATTTTATAAAATCACAAGTCGGTAAAGAGTTATGGTCACATGGGCGAATAGATGATAGTTTCTGTGGTTTCCTATTTATGTCTATATTGCACAAATTTTACAGTAGAATAAACTTATATTTTAAATTCTAGAAAAATACTTTTCTAGAAGTTTATCATGTTAGCTTTCCGAAACTTCAAACGGTTCATAATTCTGAGTTCGGGATCTCCCAAAAATACCAAAATGCGTCTGATTTCGAACAGCTGGCACTTTTAGAATTTTCTGGAAAAATAGGTTCTGAAATTATTAAAATAATTTATATATTCAGAAAAGTAACCTTGATATAGTTCTAACAAAAAAACTGGAGCGCGTTTGGAGTCCGGAGCTAGGAGATATCGTCTTTTTAATTCGTCATAACTAGTAGAAAATGAGGTTGAATTTATGACAAATTTTGACTATTTTTGGACGAAAAAGAGAGGAATTTGGGGAAAAAAAATATGAAGGATGAGGTATTTATAATGGTGGACACTACTTAATTAAATACGACTAGGATTGGTTAATTTGGATAGGATTATGATGAATTTAAATAAGGATAGGATATACATGAAGTTGCTTTCCTAGTAGGTTCAGGATTTGAATTAATTTAAAATAGAGTTTAAATTTATCTCAATAATTTATAATCTTAAATATAATTAAAGATAATACAAATAATTTATAAAATCTTATTAATATCTATTAATACTAAATTAGCATCTATCTAATATTAAGACTATATATATCCAAATAAATCCTAAATAATTTTAAAAATCTAAATAAATTTCTTAAAATTCTAAATAAATTACAGAAAAATATAATTAAATATTTTAAACTAAAATAAATATTTTGTAGGAACAACATGCAAGTATGGTCGTGTAGTAAATCATAGAAGTCCTAAAAATTTACGTTCCCAATGTTTTAATTACCTAAAAATTCTAGAAAAATCTCCAAAAATCTAAAATAGCCTAAAAATGATTTTAAATAAATATTTCTATAAGTAAATATATCAAGAAATTTATTTTTAATTAACTAAAAGAATACTCTAATAAAATTTAATTTTTAAAATAATCTATAATAAATATAATAATATAAAATACACACAAAATACCTATTTTGGGTGAGGGGGTTTACACCTTGCTTTCCAAGAACCCTTCTTCTTCGTCTCTTTCTTAAGAACTCAGAATCGCCATGGCACCTAAACAAGCTTCCACTGCTAAGGGAAAGAAGGTTGCTTCCTATTCCCGCTCCACTGCTCAAGCACGAGCAACTCCCATTAGGCTGAACGAGCCTCGTTCGGAACGCAGCGCTCCGCTGTCGAGCTGTGCTCTGGACATTACAGGTAAGACTTCGGCAGGAAAAATCCTTCGCACACGTTATACGTGCATGCGCAAGGTCATTTTTTGTACCGAGAGCCTCTTCGAGGAGGAGGATGTACTGAGATATTTTATTGTTACGCACACATTCCTAATGTGTCGGCGTAAAAACTCCATATTTTTACAGTCTGGCGTAAAAACTCAGACTGTCAAAATTTTGGAGTAGAACTGCAAATTTTGAATTTTACGCGCTGGATATGAATTCCGGCGTAAAAAAACTCAATTTTTGTCAATATGGCATAAAAGCTCAGACTGTTAGATTTTGGTGTCTACTACCAACCTTGAATTTTAGGCCTTGGAAATAAGTTTTAGCGTAAGCCTCAAATTTTTGCAGTCTTGGCGTAAAAGCTCAGACTGATAATCTTTGGCGTAAACTGTAAGAGTATTTCGTCTAGTGTAGAAACTGACTGATTTTCTTGCATTTTGTAGTGGACTTGCAGATCTCTCCTTTGGCTGAAGTTATGGGCTCTGCTGCCAGGATGTTGAGCTCAAACTATTTGGAGGACTTGTCCCATGTGACATTCCCTATTTCTGGAGCCAATTATCCTTATGAAAGGGGAACCCTAATCTCGTCCCAAGGAGAACGCATGCTGCTGAGTATGATCAGTGGGGAGCCCCTGACATACATAGACGGGACGGAGTATAAGAAGCCAGGCTTCTTGTTCGGGGATGTTATCGACAAACAATCCCAGTCTAAACCCAAGAAGGAGGATTGGGTATTTACTACTGAGGGCACGGTCATGTATCTTCCCCGGATGCTCAGGGATTACCCTATCTATGCGTTCTTCCATGCCACAGATTCTAGGAAAATGGCATGGGCCCTGACTCGCGATCTTCATGGCCGACCGGGGAAGATCTTATATAATAAGGAATACGACCGGGGGGCCTATATGAGCCGTCCTTCGGGCCCTGTTATGCCCTTTAGGGGATTGCTGCCGGGTAGTGTCCCGAGTGAGGACACTTCGCTGATCCAGCCGGTTCAGATATCGACCTTCTGCAATGACTTTATCGGGCAGGGAGGAATGTACCCCAAGGTCAACCCTCGGACCAGTGGATGGCTTAGCCCAGGGAATCTTCAATGGGCCAGTTTGACTGCCTGGGCCCTAAAATACTTCCAGATGGAGCTGGAAAGTATTGGCTTGTTCGCGGCTGTGAGCGCCACAAATGTTGGGCTGCCTATCAATCCTAACTTGTTTTTAGCCTTGATGGAGCAATACAACTCGCTCACTGGGACTTTTGCCACTCCGCTGGCTGAGTTGGGCTTAGCCCTTCATGAGATGGCAGAGATTTCAAGGCTGTTGATGGGGGACGCTCCTTATGAAGAGTATGTCCCTATAAACAGGGAGTTGAGGGATACAAACCCTCGGGCAGTGGCAGTATATCAGGAGATGATGTGCCACTATCTTGTCTGTACCACTTTCTACAAGGAGCCTTCTGACTTGGCGCACATCAACAAGTGGGCAACCTATCTCTTCTTCCAACTGGCCAGAAATATTAAGCCGGATAAGGTGGTAGATAGCCGAGATAGGCCCTTGAACCTCCTGAGCATGCTCAATGCTAATACGGTCAATGACCTTATTGAAGACGCAGGGGCTCTAGATCATATTTTTGACGAGGAGATAGAGGGTTACCATGCAGGCACAAAAGCCTTCAGTTATATGAGGCATTGTCATAAGCCTCTGTCAAAGGAAGCTTAATTGGCTGGCTTTCTCTCCGTCTGGCTTCGTCGCTGGGTAGTGCCTGGTATCGCGTCTGCAGATCCCATCCATCTTAATACCTTATGGCCTGCAGTCCGTTTGGTATTTGGAGCAAGACTGGGCCTGCTTCCTGCTATGGTATATAGAATACAAGCAGGCCTGAGGGCCCTTACTGATGGGCTGCTAGTTGATGATACGCAACGTGAAAGCTTTCCCAGAGTGGAATTACCATTCCTATACTTGATGGAATGGTTAATTCTTCACAACACCCGGGTGATGTCTCCCGGTCCTGCCAGCAGTTCGGGAAATAACTTCTTGTTGAATTACAAGAATTCCTCTTGAACCGTGGCGACCGTCATAGATTGTCGGCGGGCGTTAAATGTTGCTCACAGATGGAAGCTCTTCTGTATCGTCCCCCCTGTACATATCAATCAACAGGGGAAGAAACTTAAGGATGGGGGCCATGGGAGGACCATTCTTTCTCCTGAAGTCTTCTATTGGTTGGTCTGTATTAGACCTTCCCATTTCTTGTATAGAAGCGAAGACCACTGCTACCTGGAGCCTTATTTGCCCAGTCGGTTCGCCAGGCAGTTTGGGTACGACCAGATGCATATGGGGAATGCCATTACCAGCTTCAAGTCCAAAGGTGGACTTATTGATGGAGCCAGAGGATAGCGGTACTTCATCACAGGCTGTACTGGTGCAACTTTTGTTGTGCCCGCAACTTCTCTTTCTATGGAGTTGCGCATCCTGCACTCGTACGCGCAGTTCTATACGTCCATCAATAGCTTCCATCGCGATTTTGATGTGCATGGATATTATAGGATGCCCTCCCATAGGTCTACTGCAAGGGAGAAGGTTCCGTCTGTTTCCTCGGATGAGAATGAGGACACCGCCGGGGCAGACGAGTTCTTGACGACAATACCGAGAGGCGTAATAGCTCCGCCAGCTGAGCCTCTCGTTATCCCCCAGAAACGGAAGGCTTCTACTCCGAAAGAGCCTTCCCCTCGCAAGAAGAAGATTGCCAGAGGTCTGAAAAGGGCTTCCACCAGGGGGGCTCCTAGGAGCGAGCCTGTCGTCTTCCCTGTTGGGGATGATTCTTTCGTTAGAGGTCCTTCGCTTTTTGGAGAGGTAACCTCCATAGTTCCGGCTGGCAGTGCCGAAGATTCGTTGCTCGATATCGCTGCTACTACTGCTTCTGGTAGTACTACGAGATTGCCTCCGAGGCCGAGCATAATAAGATTCTATATACCTTTATCCAGACTAATAATAGGAGTAACCCCTACTTCGTCTGTAAGTATTTCAAGCGAGATTCCACCCGATGAGCCTCGAGTGGATCTTGGTGAAGACTGGAAAGACTACCAGCTAGTGTCAGTTGGTACACCCTCTTCTCCAGGTATGATAGCTTGTCTAGCATCATTAAGAGATGATTTAGCTATTCAGGCTGCGGACTCGACATATATACCATCGACCATGGGTAAATGTTGTCTTTACGCCTTTTTAGGAAAATTAACATAAATTTGATATTAACTTTCTCTTGTCTTCTTCAGGTGAAGACATCTCAAGGGAGGGCAGAATTGATGCAACCTTTGACTTTGTTGCAGATATTGCCGATGAAACAGCAGCGTTTGATATCGAAGAGGCATGCTTTGAAGCTGCCGATCCTTCGTCTGCAATGTTAGCGAGTGTCGTCTCGCCAACGGCAGTCCAGATATCTTCAGAGGAGGATGAGCCCATCATCGCGACTGTGCCTCCTTCGTTGAGTACGCCAGCAACTTCAATCGTTGCTGGTGTTCACTCTTTTGTAGCGCCATCTGTAGAGGCAACGACCATGGCAACATCCTCCGCGGTCATTCCTGGAAGGAGATTTCCTAGTATCGCAGCCACTCCTAGCGTACATCCGGTCTTTGATATGCTGATTGAACAGTATACCAGCCTGTTCTATCTCAGTTTGAAGGAGTTGATCTCCATGGTGCCAGAGAAGAACATGAGCTTTGATAATCTGCTGATATCCTTCCAGCTTGCGATAGCGCCGATCAGAAATTTCAACGATGCTGAAAGAGCTGATGCGCTGGAGCAAATAATTAATGGTTTGGAACAACCCATTAACGAGTATTTGTAACTATCTCGAGGCAGCCTTGATGATATGATTCAGGCCGAGTACGACTCCTTGACTGCGAAGTTTGCTGAACAGATAGAATACTTTGACAAATCTATCCAGGCACAACAGCAGGAGATGGATAAAGAGCGGACCGTCTTGGAGGAGGTTATTCCTCAGCTAACCCAGTGCAAGGCCGAACATGAGGGAAATGAAGCGAGGGTCCATAAATTGGAAGCTAAACTTGCTCAGGCAAAGGAGTGGGCTCTCCAGTCATTGGCAGCTCGAGATAAGTTGAAGGGCCGAATGGATACAGCTCAGCGGAACTTGGCACTTGTGGGTGTCATTCGTGTCGATTATATACATGCTCGGTCCGAACTATCCCTCTTGAGTGATGACGAGGCACGACTGGAATGGGCTCGCACTAACAGCTTGGACTCCAGGAATGAGAGGATGGTTGCCTTGGTGCAGTAGATTCGTGATTTGACTGCTCCTCTCCAATGATGTACTTTTTTCTTTTCTATGTAATTTGCTCTTTCCCGGAGATAATAAAGAGACTTTATCTGACTTTGTGGACCCATCATTTTTGAATATAAATGATAGGCTAGGGTGAAAGTGATATCAGAGGTAATATGGAGGTGATATACTTTCAGTAAGCTTCAGCTGGATATATCTATTCAGAGGTTATATGGACATGATAGAATATGATCCAACTAAATTTGTATACAAAACACTATCAGAGGTAATATGGACGTGATATGTTTTGAAGTTCCAAATTAGTTAAACATATCTATTCAGAGGTTATATGAACATGATAGAATATGCTCCAAACAGTCTTTGTACATATTATCGTCATAATGAGATCTTCACCATACTCCGTTTAAGCAAGGGAGATTAAGCGTAGTACCTCTTCAGGAATTTGTCGTTAATAGGAGCCATTATCATATCTCCATTAGGCTTTGCTAATCTGTAAGCGTTGTTTGAAAATACCGTTTCAATCACATTAGGGCCCTCCCCTTTGGGCTGGAATTTACCCTTACTCTTGTGTGTAATGATCATTGACCTCTTCACAGCTAGAACTAGCTCGCCAACTTTGAACAGTCTCTCCTTCACTTTTCGATTAAAAGCTCTAGAAATATGCGCCTGGTAGAATGCAATGCGCTGTTGAGCTTGAAGGCGTTTCTCGTCTAATCCTTCTAGCTCTTGAAGCCGTAGTCGATCATTATTTTCCTAAGACCACTCATTAGCTACTGTTATTCTGAGTGATGGAATTTGGATTTCAATGGGGAGAACTGCTTCACACCCGTAGACTTATGAGAATAGGGTACAACCCGTCGGTGTTCATACCATTGTGCGGTATGCCCAAAGATACTCTCCCAGCTTCTCATTCTAATCTTTTTTGTTCGAAGAGGCAAACTTTTTTAAGAGTTTGATACTGGTTTGGCTGAAGGCTTCCGCCAAACCATTAGCAGCTGGATTGTATGCCGTAGAGGCCATATTTTTTATCCGATTCTTATCGCAAAATTGGTGAAACGCTTGGCTGATGAATTAAGGCCCATTGTCATGAATTATCTTTCGGGGTATCCCAAAACGATAAATGATATGGTGCTTGATAAAGCTGATCACGTTGGATGTCTTTACTTCAGCTAGGGGGATTGCCTCCGCCCATTTAGAGAAGTAGTCCGTGATAGCCAATATGAACCGATGTCCTCTAGAAGAAGACAGGTGAATAGGACCAATGATATCCATACCCCATGCTTCAAAAGGCCATGATGCAATGGTAGGATGTAGATACTCAGAAGGCTGATGTATAAAATCTGCATGAACTTGACATGCTTTGTATTGTCTTGCATATTTCATTGCATCTACAATCATAGTAGGCCAGTAGTAGCCCATCCTCCTGATACGATCTTATAACTTGGGACCGGGTTGATGTGCACCACATACACTGTCATGAGCTTCTCGGATAACCCGTTTTGCATCATCATCGGAGAGACATCGTAATAGCAGTCCATCGTATGTTCAGCGATATAGACATTGTGAAGACGCATCAAAATAGAAGCGTAATGATCATCTTTTGATGGATACTGCTTCTTTAGGATCCTCTAGTAAGATTCCGTATGCCACGAAATCTATAAAAGGACTTCTCCAGTCTCTCTTAGGAGGAACCGTGTTTACAGCATAGCTGCGTGCTATGTGAAAATTATTCTTTACACAGAATAAATCTCTGTTAAGAAGGATCACCGAATTCTGCCTCCTTATAGGAATAGCTAGATCTGCAGCTAGACCGGCCAGAGCATCACCTGTCAAATTTTGAGATCAAGGCACGTGCTGTAGGAAGAATCCTCTGAAAGACATGGCAATCTCGATCGTTGCTTGGTGATAAGGAATGTGGTCTGGATTGCGGACTTCATATATTCCTCTGACCTGATTGAAGATCAGCTGAGAATCACCAAAAGCTTCCAGGTATTCAACATCCAATTCTTTAGCAACTTGGAGCCAGATTAATAGAGTGTTATACTCTGCCACATTATTAGAGCAGGGTTTGCTAAGAGAATATGCTCGATAGATGACGAGTTTATCAGGAGTGACCAGGACAATTCCTACTCCTGAAACCATATTTCCCTTAGGACCAGTCCTGGAGGCACCATCGAAGAATAGCTGCCATGTATCACTTTCTATTACGGAATTACATTCTGCGACTTCGTCGGGAATGTCCTCGTATAGATTAGAGGTTTCCAGAATTGGATGAGTAGCTAAGAAATCAGCCAAGGTTTGATCTTTTATGGACTTCTGAGGGATATACACCATATCATACGGTGTTAATGACATCGCCCAAGTCGCTAGTAGGGAATTAAGAACACTCGGCTTGTTCATCAATACTCGAAGAGGATTGATCCTGGAGATGATATGAATAATTTGGCCTGTGACGTAATGTCGTGTCTTCTGAATGGCGAACATTAGGGCCAAATATTCTTTTTCTACTGGATTGTAACGGTGTTCAGCTCCGACCATCATCCTACTTAAATAGTAGATAGCCTGTTCATGACCCTCATTGTTCTTCTGTACAAGAAGAGCTCCTAAAGAATGATCCATTGCTCGAACATACAGCAAAAATGGTCTTCCTATGACAGGATGTACCAGAACTGGAGGATTAGTGAGGTAGCGTTTGATATCATTAAACGCTTGCTGATAGGCTTTGTCCCATACGAAGGACACACCTTTCTTCATCAGGCGAGAAAAAGGTTGACATCTCCCAGAGAGATTGGATATAAATCTCCTGATATAAGCCAGACGATCTTGGAATCCCCTGAGTTCCCTCAGATTATGGGGTGATCGCATTTCTAAGATATCCTTTACTTTATCAGGGTCCACTTGAATGCCTTTAGCGGTAATGACAAATCCTAAGAATTTGCCACTGGATACACCAAGAAAGGACTTTGTAGGATTTATTTTGAGTTGATATTGGCATATCAACTCGAACACTGTCTTCAAGTCTTGGATGTGATTATCCTTGAGGCAGCTTTTGACAGTAATATCATCTACGTAATATTTTACTGTTTTGCGTAAGTGCTCATGGAATATGTTACTCATAGCTCGCTGATATGTAGCCCCAGCATTCTTCAGTCCGAAGGGCATGACTGTGTAGCAATACACCCCCAGAGGTGTCCGGAAGGCAGTATGCTTCTCGTCTTCAGGATTCATCTTAATTTGATTATATCCTGAGAATCCGTCCATGAAAGATATGCGCTCAAAACCGCATATATTATCGATCATGACGTCTGTAATGGGAAGTGGGAACTCATCTTTAGGGCAGGTCATATTTAGATCTCGGAAATCGATGCAAATACGTACTTTCCTACTTTTCTTCATAACCAGGACAACATTGGCGACCCAGTCAGGATGTTGTTCTTCCCGGATGAACCTACAGGCTATCAACTTCTTGATTTCAGCTTCGATGGCATCCATCATATCCGGACGAAACCGGCGTTGGTGTTGCTTTACCGGCTTTGAATTGGAAAATATGTTGAGCTTATGGGTAGCCACTTTTGGATCAAGACCTGGCATATCCTTATAATTCCACTCAAAGACATCGATATATTCTTTTATCAGCTGGATTATTTCTTCCCTTTCTTCCTGTAAATGTCCACCAAGGCAGAATCTAGAACCCCGGGAGGCATTTACAAAGTGGTTTGACAAAAATATTCGATGAAAGTATGAACGTTCTCTTTCTCCTTCTGCTTTACTTCGATGAGCGAGGACATAGACATGTCCATCCCTCCTTCGTAGAATCGAGCGAAGAATAGAGTCTTGAAATCTTCAAAAAAAGTAATGCAGTTGTCCGCAAGACTACGGTACCACTGATAGGCTACTCTAGATAGACAGCCTTTAAACACTTGAGTGGGAAGGGCGTCATTCCCTTGCAACAACAATGCCATCATGCTAAAGTAGTTCATGTACTGGCTCGGTGACGTCTTTCCCTCAAACAAAACCATAGCCTGTGGTTTGTATTTAGGTGGGAAAGGGATCTCATCCCAGATAGCTGTGTATGGTTGGTTGATTCCCAACTTCTTGAGCTGATCCTTATGCTTTAAGGCATCAAATTGGACTTTCAATTCCTGCACAGCCTGTATCGGGACGTCAGCTGATAAAGGGACCGCAGAGTAGTGAGAGATCGGTTGTATTATAACTCCAACAGGAGGCAATACATTCTCCGAGTTAGGAAGTGGAGGAGCCGCTGACTCTTGATTTAGAACAGGCTCCTGATTTGCATTGGATGGTGGTAGGTCCACCCTCACACGTATTTTAGTCGGAGGGACCGATGCTTGAGCTATAGCAGTTGTATGTTGAGTCAGCATCATCTGGTGCATATTCTCCATCATGGAATGCATCTCTTTCAGTGATGTCTCCAATACAGCGATGCGTTGCTCAGTACTTCCTGATGGGAAAGCCTCTTTGCGTTCATCTCCAATGGCATAGACTCCCCTTTCTCTGGATTCTATGGAAGGATTAGTATAGATCTCTGTAGAGATTGAATCTATACTTTCAGCATCCGATTCGGGAAACTGGCGACCCCTAGTGTCGGAATCAGAAGAATATGAAGTCGGTTGTCGTGACCTCGAACGAGTGTTTCGAAACACACCAGCTTCAATATTCTCAAGGAGTCTGTTGAATCTTTTTTGGCTTGGAGTTCTAGAGGGATGACGTCTTGAATTTGACCTTCCTCTAGGAATGTGTGAAGCCATGTTCACTGATGCGAATATAGGCGCTTCTTCCTGTAAAGACAAAGAGTAGTTCAACAGGTCGAAAAATGACCGTTTTGCCTTAGAATAACAATAGTTAACTACAATTTTATGACTATTACAACAATGCTCCCAAGGGGGTGTAATAGACATGTTAGAAGATCCCCTATCTTTGCGCTTCTGGATCAGGAAATTACCCAAGTCAGGAGGATTAACAAGAGAAGAAAAAGAAGGCTTGCTCTGCCTTTTTACATCAGTTAGAGCGCGGATATTAGGAATCATAACTCTCTCCCTGCCATAAGAATACAACAGTTCGGCCATGTGAGTAGCACATGATCCATGAGGAGCGTATCTATCCACAAACTGGGCCTTCTTTACGCTGAAGGGCTTGTCCTGGTGTAATTTGGAACTTTGCACAGGTTGGCATAAAACTGAAGAAGTCCTCAATCGGCCGTCAACATTCTGCGTAATCTGAAGAGCGGGCAGATTCTTCTCTTGATGGCGTAAAAGCCGAGAGGTCGGGAAATCCGCCACTTGTTTTTCCTTGCGGTGATTGCAAGGATCATCTGCCTCATCGCAGAGGAGAGATATATTTTTACGCACGGAGCGCGTTTGGAATTTTTGAATTGGCGCTGAGGCATTATCAGAAATTTTGTCTGCCACATCACAGACGGGAGACTGAATTTTACGCGCGGGGCACGGTATAGACTTCTGGATTGGCCCTGAGGCATTGCCAGAAGCTTTATCTGCCACGTCACAGACGGTAGACAAAGTTTTATACGGAGGGCGCGGAGTAGACTTCTGAATTGGCACTAAGGTACTGCCAGTAGCTTTGTCTGCCATGTCACTTTTAGGATAATAAACGAGAAAAGATTTGATGAATACGGGAAACGAGGTCTTGTGCGAAGACCCGCTCTTCTAAGTATAATTTATTTAATCTGGGTGAATATTGCTATAGGTGTCAGATCTATAGTCGATCACTTTAGCCCTTGGACCACACGATGTTGAAGAAGTGCCGTGGAAGACAGGTAGCAGCTTCGAAGGTTGCTAAAGAGGGTGGATGCCAGATGCCAAAGTCGTCGATCCCTTCTCTTTGCCTGAGCTCTGGATTCTCCTCTCTCTCTCTCTCTCTCTCCCTCGACCGTTGGATCTGGTACTGGATCTCTTGATCAGTTTTTTGACCTAACCTCTTCGACCCTCCAATTTGTCGACCTTGTTCCTCATTGATAGAGGTCTCTATTTATAGAGTTTTAATGACAGTGACCACACAGTCGGCGTAGAAACTGAGTAGTGGAAAGTATAGCAACCTTTTATACCACGGTTTAAAATAACCAATGCTTGCGTATAAATAACCTTTTGAGTGAGCATGTGACGCGCGTCCAACTAAGGGACATAACGCGTATATTTGCTACAAAGATTACGACGTAGAAGCCACGTAGGTAGTTATCCCTTGTGTAGAAGAGGTTAGCGTAGAAGCCAAATGACTGTCACCATGGCATAGAAGCCAAGTAGGCATAGAAGCCGAGTAGGCATAGAAGCTAAGTAGGCATAGAAGTCGAGCGGTCATAGAAGCCGAGTGGGCATAGAAGCTGAGTGGGCATAGAAGCCGAGTGGGTATAGAAGCCGAGCAGACATAGAAGCCGAGCAGGCGTAGAAGCCGAGACGATGTGGACGTTTCAGCCGAAATTACGGCTCTTGGAGACATAATCAAATCTCTTGCATTAAATGTAGAGATCTGCCCCCATCCTGTGCATTAAATGCAGAGGCCTGTCTTTAAGATTTGCCATTATTCTATATATTAAATGCAGATACGCGCCTCGAATCCTGTACGAAGAGCAACTGCTGATGTGGCGGTCCATTTGCCTTCTGTGGAGCGTAAGAAGCTCACGTCTGCCTGTGTAAAACTGGACGGCGTACTCCCTTATATGCGTAAGAGTAGTTTACGCAAAGGGGATGTCACTAAACGACGGTTCGATGACATTTAATCAAATCTTCTGCATTAGATATGGAGATCCGCCATCATCCTGCTCATTAAATGAGGAGGCGTAGTTTGAAGGTCTGCCACCCTTCTGTGCATCAAGTGCAGAGACGTACCTCAGGCATCTATCAGTATTCGGCGCTTCAAATGCAGAGACGTGCCTCGAGAAACTATCACCGCTCTGTGCATTAAATGCAGAGACATGCCTCGAGCCCTGTACGAAGTGTAGCTTTGGATGTGGTAGGCTGTTTGTCTTCCGCGGAGCATAAACAGCTCATATTTGCCTGTGTAAAATAAGGCGGCGTATTCCTTCGTATATGAAAAAGTAGTTTACGCAAAGGAAATGGCAGTAAATGACAGCCTGGGTTGCATTGCCGCGCCATCATGATACCCGTCGCTTGGGTAGTCGTGCAGTACTCTTTGTCAGGAGTGCAGATGTCAGGTTCATTTATATGCTCTGGCAGGTTCATTTCAAAGAACACAAAGCATTCCTCGAACACTTCAATATTGTATTGAAAGCGGACGAGTTTTACGCCATGAAGGCGATGAAGCACCTTGTTTACGCTGAAGCAGCCTGGACCTATTGTACTACACGGATGGTCCTTGAGCCTATATTTTATGCTGTGTTCAGCGGATAAGCTCTGTTGCATGTCTTGATGGCTCTGAGGTCCTCTGTTTACGCTGTCCTGCACGAACGTGCTGCGTATAGCTATCAGCGTATTTTTTATGCTTCTACAAGACCCCCTTCAAAGCTTTTAAATTCCTCGTAATTTGAAATACTTTAAATGAAGCATGAACCATTCCTCGTAACTCAAAATGCTCTGAGTGGAGCCTGAAATGGTCAAGCCTGACACGTTCTTTCATGGCTAACTTTATGGCAAAGTTATTGGGGGTCGGTGCTCTCTCTCGCCTATAAAAAGGCTGAGGAGTTCTCTTGTTCTTCCAACACTTCCTTCACCATACAGAGATGATGGCCGGAGTTCATCGGGTCGACTTGAGGAAGAAGGAGATCATGCTCTTCCAACATGTAAGGAGCCAAAAAAGACGGTGTCTTCGAGCAAATGTCCTCTGCAACAATGGATCATGGAAGGATATCATAGCCTCATTTGCTCGGGATAATCAGCAACTTTGTATGGTGGTTCTTCGGGAGAGAAGAAGGATCGTATTTCGCCATGCCGCTTACAAGCGGTACCTTCGCCCGTTACCTCCGTGGCGCTGGATGTAGGCAAGCAGATTTACTCTGCTTTTGTTCTGTTGGCAGTATGGGTCTATGCCCAGTTCTGCATCCTTGCGCCACTGATCATCTTCTTTGTTCATCGACTGTGGATGTCGATGAATTGCCATGGAAGAAGAGGAAGATCTTTACCAATGCGAGAACCTGACAAAACAGATTATGGGTGCGATCTTCAGACGACGATGAGGAAGCCCTTTGTAGACGGGATTTCCCTCATATGTAGTCATAAAAAATAAAGAAAATCCTTGTAGACTGGATTTCCCTCATGTAATTATGCTTTTAATTTTAATAAGATCGTCTTTCTTCTTTGCATATGATCATGTTGTCATACTTTGCTGTGAAGTCTGAATATGTGTAGCTTCGACACGTCTGATACTTTACGCTGACTCTGTTAGAAAGAGTACTAGGTCCTGTCCTGTCTTTTACGCATAACTAAGGATACGTAGAAAGCCGCTTAGCATTCCAGTGTTCGAACTGTCCTGCTGTTAGGAACCGTGTAGAATTTTGAACTGTTCTTTACATCTGATAAATAGAATTTTTGTTCAGACCGTCGTCTTCAAGAATAATTTCTCAAAAATCCCTTGGGACAGGGCGAGAACTGGCTGTCAAACTGAGTCGCCATCTTGATTTTGTAGACAAAATATTCAGACTTGATTCTGGATGAATTTCGAACCGACCCATGAAGAAGAGTAATTTTCAATGTTGAACTCTGTATGCTTCGGGTACTTGGGGTATCTTGTGGTCAAGAAGGAGTATCTTCTGTGTAAACTCCTATAATTGACCGCTTTGAGAATCGTTCAGATGTACTATACTGGCCTACGCATCTTTCAGATGTGCGGAAAGTCGTGGAGAGTGAAATCATAAGTTCGTTGCCTCTGAGCGTAAAAAGCCACCGAGCATGAAATCATAGACTTGTAGTTCCTGAGCGTTAAGTCGTGGGTTTGTAGCCTCTCGAGCATAAAAGCTACCGAGCACAAAGTTATCTGGGCCTAAAACCATAGACTTGTAGCCATTAGAACGTAAAACCATAGATTTGTAGCTGTCGAGCATAGAAAACTCCTTGGTACAGAACTGTTGATTTGTAGCTTCTGAAAAGAAAATCTTCCGAGCGTGAAGTCATGGATCTGTTGCCTCTGAGAGTAAAAAGCCACCGAGCGTGAGATCATAGATTTGTAGCTGCTGAGCGTGAAGTCGTAGGTTTGTAGCCTCTCGAGCATAAAAGCTACCGAGCACAAAGGCATCCGGGTGTAAAACCATAGACTTGTAGCCTGTGAGCGTAAAATCGTAGATCTGTAGCTGTCGAGCGTAGAAAGCCCCTTAGCGTAAAAAATACGTATCTTCCTCGCACGAAAACTTTTCGAATTCGCTGACTGTCCGCCTTCTCTGAGTGATAGGCTGACGTAGTACCCAATCATAACCGGATTATTAATTAGAAGATTTGGTTCAGGATTCGAGGAGTCCATCTGAACTCTATATATACCCCAAGTTTCTGAGAGAAAAACTTTCCATCCATCTTCTGCGAAAGAAAATCTTCGTCTGTTCGAGTTCTTCTTTGTTTCTTCTCCGAGATTTCGAAGTTTCCAGTAATGGCCTCGAAACAATCCTCCTCCACTAAGGGAAAGAAGGTTGATTCTTCTTCTCGTTCTTCTGCTCAAGTGAGAACGTCTTCGGTAGGGCAAGGTGAACTTCCTTCTGAGCGAAGTATCCCGCCGACGAGCAGTGTACCCGGCCTAAAAGGTAGAGCATTTTGGGATGAAGAAGAACGACCGAAAATCCTTCGCACATGTTGTACGTGACCGCGCTAGGTCGTCTCCTGTGCTAATAGCCTCTTTGAGGAAGATGATGCACGGAGACATTTTATATTTTACGCTCACATTACTAATGTGTCAGCGCAAAAACTCCATATTTTTGCAGTCCGGCGTAAAAGCTTCGACTGTCGAAAGTTGGCATATAAAATTTGAGTGTTACACTTCTGGATGAAGATTCTGGCGTAATACCTCAATTTTATCAGTCTGGCGTAAAGCACAGACTGCTGTTTTTCGGCATAGGCTGCAACATCTGTAATGTCTAGTTATAGGAACTGACATATTTTTTCTTGTACTCTTACAGTTAACTTGCATGTGTCTCCACTAGCCGATGTGATGGGTTCTGCCGCCGGGATGCTGCACTCCAACTATCTGGAGGATCTGTTATATGTGACATTTTCTATCTCAGGGCCGCAGTATCCTGAAGGAAGGAAGATTCTGATATCGGCTCAGGACGAGCGAATGCTGCTGAGCATGATCAACGGGGAGCCCCTGACGTACATAGACGGGGACCAATACATAAAGCCGGCCTTCCTCTTCGGGGACATGATCGATAAGCAGTCCCAGACGAAGCCCAAGAGAGAACTCTACGTTTTCCCTGCCGGGAGCTGGGTTTTGTATCTGCCCAAGATGCCGAGAGACTATCCCATCTCGTCTTTCTTTCATGCCACACATCCCAGGAAGATGTCGTGGACGCTGACTCCCGATCTTTATGGCAAGCCGGGGAAGATCTTTCATCTGAAAGGAGCTGACTAGGGGTCATTTGTTAGCCGTCCTTCCGGCAATATGATAGTTTTTAGGGGACTGTACCCGAGCAGTGTCTCGAGTGAAGACAGCTTGGTGATCCAGCCGGTCCAGTTATCGACCTTCTGTAATGATTTTATGGGGCACGGGGGAGTATACCCTAAGGTGAACCCTCGGTGCGGTGGGTGGATCACCCCTTCAAACCTTCGATGGGCTCGCTTAGTTGATTGGGTCCTGAAGCATTTTCAGACCGAGTTGGAGAACATTGGTCTGTTTGCAGCTATGAGTGCTACCAGTGTTGGGTTACCTCCTAACCCCAATCTGTTCCTGGCACTGATGGAGCGATATATTTCGCTCACCGGGACTTTTGCCACTCCACTGGGGGAGTTAGGATTGGCCCTCCATGAGATGGCAGAGATCTCGAGACTGCCGATGGGGGATACTCCGTATGAAGAGTATGTTCCTACAAATCGGAAGCAGGGGGATTCGGACTCTCGGGTAGTGGAGGTCTATCAGGAGCTGATGTGCTATTACCTTGTATGTACCGCTTTTTATGATAAGCCCTCAGATTTGGCTCACATCAGCAAATGGACGTCCTACCTCTTCTTTCACCGGTCCAGGACTGCTAATCCGGAGAAGGTGTTGGAGGGCAAGGATCAGCCTGTGAATCCTCTGAGCGTGCTTAATGTTCAGGTAGTCGACGATCTCATAGTGGACGCTGGGGCTCCGAACTTGATCCTCGATGAAGGGATCGGACAGTATCATGTAGGCACTAAGGCCTATAGTTATTTGAGGCGCTGCCGCATGCCTCTATCCAGGGAAGCTCAACTGGCTGGCTTCCTCTCCATATAGCTGCGCCGAGTGGTGGTACCTGACGTCCAATCTGCAGACCGGAATCATCGTAACACGCTATGGCCTGTAGTGCGTCTGGTATTTAGGGCAAGACTGGGCTTGCTCCCTGCCATGGTGTGCCGTATTCAAGCTGGCCTGAGGGCCATGACTGATGGGCTGCTCGCCGATGATGCTCGGCGTGATAGCTTTCCCAGGATAGAATTACCAGACCTGTATCTGATGGGATGGTTAATTCTTCATAACCCCCGGGTTATATCTCCCGGATCCGGCAGTAGTTCGGGGACTAGTTTCTTGTTGAACTACCAGAAGTCTTCTTGGAACATGACCACAGTTCTAGACTGTCGGCGGGCGCTGGGCTTTAACCACAGCTGGAAGCTTTTCTGCACTGTCCCCTCCGTACATCGCAATCAATCGGGGATTAGGCTTGAAGATTCCGGTAAAGAGAAGACCAATCTTTCTTCTGAAACTTTTAATTGGTTGGTCTGCATTAGACCTTCCCATCTACTGTACAGGAGTGAAGACCATTGCTTCTTGGCATCCTACATGCCTAGTCGGTTTACCAGGCAGTTTAGGTATGATCAGTTGCACGTGGGCAACGCCATCACCAGCTTCCGGTCCAGGGGTGGACTCATTGATGGAGCTAGAGGATGGCGATATTTCCTCATGGGCTGCACTGGAGCAATTTTTACTGTGCCGGTCATCAGACTCTCCATTAAGCTGCACGTCCTGCACTCGTATGCCAAGTTCTATGTGGCAACGAACACCTTCCATCATGATTTTGACATACATAGAAGTTTTAGGGTGCCCTCCTCCAAGTCCGGGGGAAGAGTCGAAGTCCCCTCGGTTTCTTCTGACGAGGGTGAGGAGTTCGTCATTCCAGATGAGCCTCTGGTGGCGGTATCGAGGTGTGAAGTTCCTCTGCCTGCAGGCCCTTTGGTGATTTCTGGGAAGCGAAGGGCCCCTACTTCGAAGGAGACTTCCCCTCGTAAGAGGAAGAAGAAGATGGTTAATCGTCCTCTTCTGCTCTTCGGTGTTGAGGCTCCTGGAAGTGAGCTTGCATCTCCCCATGTTCGGGATGATTCTTTGATTGGGAGTTCCTCGCCTTTTAGGGAGGGACCCTCTAATGTTCTGGCCGGTGGTACCGGAGAATCTCTGCTGGTAGTGGAACGAGGTCGCCTTCGGGGCTGAGTATATCTTTACGTGGATCGGCATCGGGAGAGACCCCTGTCGTGCCTGTCAGCGCACCTGGCGAGATTCTAGCTGATGAGCCTCGGTTGGAATTTGACGAGGACCTGGAAGACTATTTGCCAGCGTCAGTTAGCAGACCCCTTTCTCCAAGTATGACAGCTTGCTTAGCATCGTTAAGAAATAATTTAGCTGTACAGGCTGCAGATGCGACATATATGCCGTCGGCTATGGTAAATATCATCTTCACGCCTTTTCTTTTAGGAAAGTTAACATTACGCTGATATTAACTTCCTTTCGTCCTCCTTTTCAGGGGAAGACCTCTTCGGGGAGGGCAGTGTAGATGCGCCCTTTGGCTCTGGCGGCGACACGGAGGTGGCTGACTTTGAAGAGGAGATATCTTCGGGTGCCGGCTCGCTTGTCGACGAGGTTTCGATATACCAAGAGGAGGACGAGCCTGTCATTGCGACCACGCCTCCTTTGAGTATGTCGGTCACTTCGTCTGGTGTTGGCGCTTCTTCTTTTGTCGTACCACTTGTTGAGGCGACGGCCGTGGCAACATCGTCTGCGGTTGTCCTTGGAGGGGGATTCGCCAATGTCGAGGCCACCCCCAGCGTCCAACCGGATCTAGCTGTGCTGATCGGGTAGTACACTGATATCTTCTACACCACTTTAAAAATGTTAATATCAAGGGTGTTGGCGAAGAATCTGAGCTTCGCGTCGCTGAAGAGGTCCTCCCAGTCGACGATAATGCCGATCCGAGAATTCGACGACACTGGGCTAACTAAAATGCTGGAGGAGATAGTTAATAGTTTGGAGCAACCCATTAACGAATACTTGCAGCTAGCTCAAGGCAATATTGAAAATCTGGTCCAGGCTAGATACGACTCCATGACTGCGTGGCTTGCCAAACAGATGGCAGGCGTAAATAAATCCATCCGGACATATCAGCGGGAGATGGATGAAGGAAAAGTCGTCCTGGAGGAGACCATTGCTCTTCGAACGAAATGCCAGGCTGAGCACGAAGGAAATGTAGCGAGGGTCCTCAAGCTGGAAACGAAACTCGCTCAGGCGAAAGAGTGGGCTTCTCAGTCGTCGGAAGCTCTAGCTGTGATGGATAGCCGATTGGGCGTAGCACAACAGAACTTGGCACATGCAGATATCGCTCTTGCTGGTTTTCTTTGGGCCAGAGCCGAACTGTCCCTCATTAGCAATGATCAGGCACGACTAGAGCGGGCTCGCCATGATGTCTTGGATTCCAGGACTGAGAGGATGGCCGTACTGGCGCAGCAGCTTCACGACCTGACCGCTCCCCCTAAATGATGTACTTTTGCTTTTCAATGTACTTTTGCTCTTTTTTGGGAATAATAAAGAGGCTTTCATCTGACTTTGTGGACCCATCATTTAGGAATGTAAATGACAGGTTTGGGATGAAAGTGATATCAGAGGTAATATGGACGTGATATACTCTCGGTAAGTTTTAGCAGGATATATCTATTCAGAGGTTGTATGAACATGATAAAATACGATCCAACTAGTTTCGTTTTGGAAGTAGTTTTGTCAGAATAAGGTTTTCGCTATATTTTACTTGAGCGGAGGAGGTTAAGCATAGTACCTTTTCAGGAATTTGCCATTGATAGATGCCATTAGCAGGTCTCCATTAGGCCGGGCTAACATGTAAGCGCCGTTTGAGAACGTTGTCTCGATCACATAAGGGCCTTCCCATTTGGGCTAGAATTTGCCCTTACTTCTGTGAGTAAGGATCATCGGCCTTCTCACAGCTAAAACTAGCTCGCCGACTTTGAACACCCTTTCCTTCACTTTTTGATTAAAAGCCCTAGAAATTCATGCTTGGTAGAGCGCGATGCGCTGTTGAGCTTGGAGGTATTTCTCGTCTAATCCTTCTAGCTCTTGAAGCCTTAACAGGTCATTCTTTTCTTGAGTCAGCTCATTAGCCATGGCTATCCTGAGTGACAGAATTTGGATCTCGATGGGGAGAACTGCTTCGCTCCCGTAGACCAATGTGAATGGTGTGTAACCTGTTGGTGCTCGTACCATTGTGCGGTATGCCCAGAGACATTCTCCCAGCTTCTCATTCCAATCCCTTTTGTTCGAAGAGACGAACTTCTTCAAGAGCTTGATAATGGTTTTGTTGAAAGCTTTTGCCAAACCATTAGCAGCAGGATTATATGCCGTAGAGGCGACATTCTGTATCTAATTTTTATCGCAAAATCGATGAAACGCTTGGCTGATAAACTGCGGTCCATTGTCATGGATTATGTAACCTCCGATTTCCAAATTTCCGAAATAATTAGATTTTTAATTTATTTTAAATACCAAGTTATAAAATATTTTCTCCTTGAATTTTTGTATTTTATTTTGAACAATATTTGATTTTAGATGGTAATTTAAAATCTTTTATAAAAATCATTTTTCCTAAATGACGATTCCTTATAAATAAATAAAATTAATAATGTATATATATATTTCTCTAGTTTCAAATGTTTATTGGCTTGAAATCATAAAATTAGTTATTTTATAAATTAATTAAAAGACTAGTTGTTTCTTCATAATAAATTTTATATTTATTGGGATAGTAAATGAATGAATTACATACTTTCTAATATTTTGAAAAATGAGTTTAATTAGTAGCTAATCGGAAGCCTCTTAAAAACATTTTCTTAAATTTCTTTTCTATTTAATTTACCCGTTTACCGTCTCCCATTCACACCCTCATTTTTCCCACATGAAAAACACGTTTAATTATGATCTGGGCCATTCATTATTTGGCCAACCCGCACCCTTTATCCCGTACCCTCTCTCCCTATTTAAGTCCCTCATCACAACTCCCTAGAAACCCTAATCTCCAAATTATTAGCTAGCCCCCACAATTTCCCACAAGCCAACAACCATCAACATTTTGTGTGCTCGTGTCCGTGTGTCCAGTATTACCGTGTCAGCCGTGTTGGCCTCGGGTCTGACCCCGGGTGTCCCACCGTATCCATTCATTTCCTGTGTCCGGTTACAATATTACAATCAGATTTTTTCGTGTCCGACACACCCGGACACATCCACATCCACCACTGTACACAGCATCACCCTGTGTCCGACACACCCGGACACGTCCGTCCCTTTACAGTACGCCACCCTCGTGTCCAGCCCGGACACGTACCCAAACCCTGACACAGAGAAACCCTAACCCTAGATCTGACCATCGCCGCCGCCGATTTGACTGTTGGAGCCGACGAGCGCTCCTCCCAGTTCAGCCTCGAAGGCAGGGGAGTCGACCACCGCGTGGCCCGGGCGCGACCACGGCGGAGGGGTTTCATCCGCCACCGTCGAAACTCCTCCCCGCCGCAGCAGATCTGCCCGGTGTCGTCACCTCAAGGTGAGCCCTCGACCGCTGTCGCCGCCTCGACCAGATCCAAGCGCCGCCTCGAGTCGAGTTCCCGCCGCTCTCGAAGATTCTGCCGCGGCTCCCCTCCACGCCGCCGAGGACACCCGCCGGTGACCGCCTGGGTCTTCGACCGGTCCTCGGAGCACCGCCGCTCTTGAGTTTCCGCTGCCGCCGCCGAGATGAGCCAGATCCGCCGCCGCTCCGAATGAACGCACGCTCGACCATCGCCACCGACGGACTTCCCCGCGCCGACCCCGGCGGATTTCCTCCTCCGTCGACGACGAATGTGAGCCTCTGTTCTCCTCCCCCTTTTCTTTCTGATTCTGAGGAGTAGAAGTATTAAGTAACTAATTATGTATAATCAATAGTTAATATATTAGTTTAAGTTAATTAATTAATTATATAATTAGTAGTTAATTATATAATTAGTAATTAATTAATCAATTAGTTTATTTATATTGGTTAATTATTTTTTAATTAAATTATATAATCAGTTTAGTATATATAATTTGTTATTTTATATAATTAGTTTAATTAATGTAATTAGTATATGTAATTTGGTTATTTTATATAATTTGGTTATATTAATATGTAATTAGCTAGTTTATGTAATTAGTTATTTTTATGTAACAAATTAAAAGGGTTTTGATATGTAAAAATAATAATAATTTTTGGTTACATTATTAATTAAAAATATAGTTTCAATAATCTAAATTAGTTCAAAATTGGTTATTTTGGACTGGTAACTGAAAATTCTAGAGATATATAAATACATTGGCTTTTACATAAATTCTAGATTTTTATAAATAAACTTTTAAGTGTAATTTTGTTCGAAAGGAAGTTTAACAATTATTGTTCAAATAATTTCGAAAGAATTTATATATGTAAATACGTATTCTAGTATATGTAATTGATTTGGTATCTATGTATATATTTTTAGTATATATATATAATTATGTTGGTATATATATATATACTTATATATATATACATGTATATATGTATGTATAATTTTGGTATAATTATACATATATTTAATTGGTATAATTTCATGTAGTATAAGTGTAATAAAACGTATTTTAATATATGATTAATTGGCATCTGTATATATATATAGTATAAATTTAATTTGGTAATTAATATTAGTATGTTTAAGAATGATGGTGACAAGATATATATATATGTATATTCTAAAAATGTACTTTGCATACATATGATATGTACGTATTTTGATATATGTTAATATATAAATGTACATATTTTAGTAAATATACAACTATAGCTAGTAATTTATATTGGTATATACTTTAGATATATACATATATTAGGTTAAATTCTTTTTAGTATGTATACAAGTATTATTTATTTTTAGTAGATATATTTACATATATCTACTATTGTAGTTGATGGAAATTATTATATGGTTAATTGGTAAACCTACTAGGTGATCCTAGGTGACTAGTAGCATACCTAGAGAAATCCCGAACTCAGTGTTTTTTGACAGTATTAGTGTAGCATCTGATGCAAATGTGGTTTTGCTTGTGATATATTTTAGGACAGTTGGATCCTCCAGACGATACCCTGGGACAAGATATTGGTTTTACCAGCTAAGGACCCAAGGCGAGTACATTCTCTGATTAGTTTCTAATTTATGATATCTCCTATGTTCACTGTATCTAGTGTAAATATCCATGTTCTTGACACATTGGTTACACGGATTGGTATACACGGATCTCGTCATGAGATGTTATTCTTTATTCATGGTGTAGCTTGTACAAGACTTGTATTCCTTGTTATCTTGTGCATGTACAGACACTGATTCCCGGAGAGATTTGCTACCTTCCTAGGGAATCCCGTGCCATAGCGTACCATGATTGGATCTACTATACCAGTCGGGGGTGGGGAGTATTTTAGTATAGATATGTGATCATACCCAACTTTTCATGCATCATAGCTCACCCCACGTCTCACGTCGGGTGCGGCCTGACCATCTCAGTACCTCATAGCTGTTACGTGTGATTAGCCTGACCTCTACATGCATCATAGCTAACCAACGGTTAGCCTGACCTTCGTGAATCATAGCTAATCACATGTAACCAGCCTGATCAAGATCCCAAGTCGATCACATGTTAAAGCTAGTACTCACACACTTAGTCATAGGATTCTTTACTCATTGACATATTGTTCTTTCCTGTATTTACTTACAGTATTTCCAGTATTTCTCTCATTATACATTTCTCGTACCTATACATGCATCTGGTATGTTTCCATCTAGAACTGCTACATAGTTTATGTCATTTATATAGAACTGCTATTTAGAGATGTACTTTGCTCCTTCCTGACTGGAAAATATTTTTCCAGACTGTGACCTTAATAGACTGGTTTCTGACACACTTGGGGATTGGAAGTTAAGGATTTGCAGGTATGATTATGTTGTCATTAGACTTGTGTTGTATTCTTTTATTTCTTCAAATTCCTATCGTGCTGTAGTTGTGATTGAGTATGTTGTTAATATTTTTATCCGAGTCTCCTTATGGAGTTGGATACTAGCGTGAGATTGTTTAGATAGTACTCGACCTAGACAGCGTTCTACCGCCGATGCTGCGACGTAGGCTGGACGTACCCACGCACTCGCGCCCCTAAACCGGGTGCGGGTCGTGACACGTTTTTAGTGGTGGCCCATGCAGGTCAGACTTCGCTAGTTGTGCGATGTTGTAGTAGTGCGACGTCATAGTTGTACTACTACGTACCTGCTATAGAATATAGGACATAGGATACTAGGATGAGAGAGGATACTCAATCACAAAATCTTGAGAGATTTCCTGGGATGACCCCATGAGAATCTTATTTTCAATTTAAATCTTTCCTTGTTTCCGTCCGCTCTCGCTTGTTGTTACTGAACTTGATTCTTGTTGAGTAGTTATTAAATTAAATTCTTGGTATCATTGTTGAGTTTGATTCTTATTGACCAGTTGTTAACTTTAATTCTTGGTATCGTTGTTGAGTTGATTTCAAATTGAGATGAATTTTACGGACTAAAATTTATGGTATCATCTGATGACATATATTGATGAGGACAGTGAGAAAGGTAAAACGTCTACTTTGGTTATGGAACCTAGAGTTTATCGCAGCCATATTAGCTGTCGTGACGAGAACGTAGGAACCTAACTTGGATGTACATACTTTAGTTATGAGATTTAGAGTTTCTTGCAGCCATACCGGTTGGCGTGGCGAGGATTCTAGATAACATGATTATAGGGTTGCATACCTTAGTTACGGAACCTGTCGTTTATCGCATCTATGCTTACTGGCGTGGCGAGGATTCTGAATGTCATGATTTCGGATAGACGTGTATGATTATCAGGTTGTATCTTAAATTGGTTCTTAAAATATCATCTCAAGACTTATCTATTTCTGTTATTCCAGGACTTTGTTCCATCGCTTCTTTTCTTTACTAGCAGTAAAGATACCTTCCGTCCTTGATCCAGTTCCTTTTTGAGCTTATTTTCTTTGAGGATTCCTTGTTAGTATGATAATTAGTGACTTGTGATTTTGTCTGTGTCTTGAGTATTAGTATGGACTGAGTGTTGCTTGTGAGTTTGTAAGTGTATCTAGTGGACAGGTGAACAGTAAGCTTTAACCTAGAATTAACCCATAGCATAATACCTTGTAACAATGGTTCTAGGATAGTGTCATTAGAGACTAAGAGTTAAGGAGAGTATAGAGTAGCGGTGACAGTTCTCAGAGTTAGTATCAGAGTCAATTACCCGTCTTGGATAATCATGATTATGTAATTGAGTGATCTATGTAAACAATTAAGTATCAAGGAATTGTGTTAAGGATTAATGGAGCATAACGTCCAATTTGATCGTTGATTTCGGGCGTGTTAAAAGTAAAGAAGGATATATGCAATAAAGAATTAATAAGGTGTCATGAGTAGAGAAATATCAGAATTGGTAATGAAGATGGTGAAGCGTATCACAGATCAGTTTAACCGGCTGAAAAAGTTAAAGAGGAATACCTATACAACCATCGAGATGAAGAACCATATACATGCCCATGAGAGTAAAGAAACATGAGTGTTATAGTAGATACATGTAATCATGAGTTATAATGAGCATTGATGAGATGATGCATTAATGAAACTAGTGATATAATACCAAGAGTGCTAATGATTCTATATCGAGGATTAGTCGAGAATAACGTTAATAACAGTAAGCACTCTGTGTGAAGATAATTAAATGATATACCAGTTGACATAAATTGAAAATCATGAAAGAAATTACAGGTGATGATAACTTTGATCAATGGAGATAATGGTGCAAGTGATTTAGGCAGTACAATTTTAGTACACAGTTATAGACACTAGATGCATTGAGTGTATCTTGAGTATCAGAGACTGTGAGCACTGATATGTACATTGTGGAGTTATAAATTAAAAGGTGGAAATAAGATTTTATTTTTAGAATAATAGAGGAGTGAGATTATGTCATTAAATTTTTGAGGATTTCAATTATGAATTCACTAAACATGGTTAAGGCTACAAAGATTTTAGAAGTGATTAAATTTTATTTCGATATTGAATATCTGATTTTGAGGAAGTATATACAATTTATTTTAAGTCGACCGAGAAGTTAAACCTTGACGATTATTTTGAGGATTAATTTTATGGTAAATGAGAGATATGAATACTAATATATGAGTAAATGAGAAACATGTGTAAGGATCTGGTGATTGAGCATGATTGGGATGGCACCGCAGACTGACTTGGGTGTCCATCTAGAGTTGTATTAGAAAGGGCTTAGTATTTAGTATGATGTGTTACACTTGGTGTGAACTTGAGTGATGAGAACAAATGGTATGGACAATTGTAGTAGGAACGGGAACTGACAGAGGGTGTGGTACTAAAGAGATAGAGGTATCAACTAGGATGCATTATTGAACCATGGCAATATTAGAGGTCCTTGGTATCAGATTTGGTATTAATAAACAGATGTGTGCCATAGGGATATATTCATGGATCTTGTGGATTAAGATTTGTTGATATGGGTACCAGTGTACAGGAATAGGAATTAGTTAGTGAATGTGCTAGAGTTAAGTGTTTGATAGCAGATACCGCAAGTAATGTGTTAGCAGGTTCTTTCTTTTTTCTCATGTTGTTTTTGTCTTCTGATTGATTGATTCCCTAGTACCGTGGGTTGTATTCATGATTTTTCTCGTTAGGATATAACTAGTAGTACACCTTAGCAGAGACTGAAATACCATGACCAAAGATACATGACCTATACTTTTTCTTAAATTGCATTGCTGTAGGAAGAATTTTCTTAAACCATGATCATTAGGGTTTTGACCATAGCAAAGATCTATGACGAGGTTATGACTGACAAAAAGAGACAAGAGGATTAAATTTGTGGATGAGCATTAAATTAAATAAATAATTTAGGGGTTGTTATAACGGAGTTGATGGATCATTGATTTTATGAAAATCGAGGTATGATTGAAATTCGAGGACAAACATTAACTTAAAGGGAGAATTAAGAAATTCACAGAGCCAAAAATTTGAGGATTTATTAATTTTAAGGAGGTCTTGATATGATTGAATTAATTATTAAAAATTTGAGAAATTTGAGAGATTATCATTTTATCTATTTGATTGCAAGATAGAAATTTTATAAAGTATGAATGTTGCATTGAAGATTCTGGAAGCATCGCATCGTTGAGTATTTGAGGAAAAAGAAAAGCAGAAAATAAAATCGTAAATGGAATAGTGTCGAATTAAATTCTTGGGATGAGGAGTTAGATTGGAATAAGCATCAATTGAATTTGAGTTAGAGGAGTAAGATGATTGATGTGTGTTTAAAATTTAAATTTTGGGATGCAGATTTTTAAGTTTTATAAATATGCATTGATTGGATTCAAATTGGAGGATTGGATATTAAATCCTTGGGTATTTAGATGCGAACTTAAAATCTTTGGGAGGAGATTATGACAAAGGGGATTTGATTTTTAAATTTGAAGATTTTTTTCAGGAATATGATGTTGTACAATTTTTGAAAGGTTGTGAAATAATATTACGAAATTACTTCATGATTATTGGTTTAAGATTTAAATTTTGATAGAAATAATATGGTGAATAAAGGCAATTATTGAGGATCCTAAATTTCGAGGACAAAATTTTTCTAAGGTGGGTAGACTTGTAACCTCCGATTTCCAAATTTCCGAAATAATTAGATTTTTAATTTATTTTAAATACCAAGTTATAAAATATTTTCTCCTTGAATTTTTGTATTTTATTTTGAACAATGTTTGATTTTAGAAGGTAATTTAAAATCTTTTATAAAAATTATTTTTCCTAAATGACGATTCCTTATAAATAAATAAAAATAATAATGTATATATATATTTCTCTAGTTTCAAATGTTTATTGGCTTGAAATCATAAAATTAGTTATTTTATAAATTAATTAAAAGACTAGTTGTTTCTTCATAATAAATTTTATATTTATTGGGATAGTAAATGAATGAATTACATACTTTCTAATATTTTGAAAAATGAGTTTAATTAGTAGCTAATCGGAAGCCTCTTAAAAACATTTTTTTAAATTTCTTTTCTATTTAATTTACCCGTTTATCGTCTCCCATTCACACCCTCATTTTTCCCACATGAAAAACCCGTTTAATTATGATCTGGGCCATTCATTATTGGGCCAACCCGCACCCTTTATCCCGCACCCTCTCTCCCTATTTAAGTCCCTCATCACAACTCCCTAGAAACCCTAATCTCCAAATTATTAGCTAGCCCCCACAATTTCCCACAAGCCAACAACCATCAACATTTTGTGTGCTCGTGTCCGTGTGTCCAGTATTACCGTGTCAGCCGTGTTGGCCTCGGGTCCGACCCCGGGTGTCCCACCGTATCCATTCATTTCCTGTGTCTGGTTATAATATTACAATCAGATTTTTTCGTGTCCGACACACCCGGACACATCCACATCCACCACTGTACACAGCATCACCCTGTGTCCGACACACCCGGACACGTCCGTCCCTTTACAGTACGCTACCCTCGTGTCCAGCCCGGACACGTACCCAAACCCTGACACAGAGAAACCCTAACCCTAGATCTGACCATCGCCGCCGCCGATTTGACTGTCGGAGCTGACGAGCGCTCCTCCCAGTTCAGCCACGAAGGTAGGGGAGTCGACCACCGCGTGGCCCGGGCGCGACCACGGCGGAGGGGTTTCATCCGCCACCGTCGAAACTCCTCCCCGCCGCAGCAGATCTGCCCGGTGTCGTCGCCTCAAGGTGAGCCCTCGACCGCTGCCGCCGCCTCGACCAGATCCAAGCGCCGCCTCGAGTCGAGTTCCCGCCGCTCTCGAAGATTCTGCCGCGGCTCCCCTCCACGCCGCCGAGGACACCCGCCGGTGACCGCCTGGGTCTTCGACCGGTCCTCGGACCACCGCTGCTTTTGAGTTTCCGCTGCCGCCGCCGAGATGAGCCAGATCCGCCGCCGCTCCGAATGAACGCACGCTCGACCACCGCCACCGACGGACTTCCCCGCGCCGACCCCGGCGGATTTCCTCCTCCGTCGACGACGAATGTGAGCCTCTGTTCTCCTCCCCCTTTTCTTTCTGATTCTGAGGAGTAGAAGTATTAAGTAACTAATTATGTATAATCAATAGTTAATATATTAGTTTAAGTTAATTAATTAATTATATAATTAGTAGTTAATTATATAATTAGTAATTAATTAATCAATTAGTTTATTTATATTGGTTAATTATTTTTTAATTAAATTATATAATCAGTTTAGTATATATAATTAGTTATTTTATATAATTAGTTTAATTAATGTAATTAGTATATGTAATTTGGTTATTTTACATAATTTGGTTATATTAATATGTAATTAGCTAGTTTATGTAATTAGTTATTTTTATGTAACAAATTAAAAGGGTTTTGATATGTAAAAATAATAATAATTTTTGGTTACATTATTAATTAAAAATATAGTTTCAATAATCTAAATTAGTTCGAAATTGGTTATTTTGGACTGGTAACTGAAAATTCTAGAGATATATAAATACATTGGCTTTTACATAAATTCTAGATTTTTATAAATAAACTTTTAAGTGTAATTTTGTTCGAAAGGAAGTTTAACAATTATTGTTCAAATAATTTCGAAAGGATTTATATATGTAAATACGTATTCTAGTATATGTAATTGATTTGGTATATATGTATATATTTTTAGTATATGTATATAATTATTTTGGTATATATATATATACTTATATATATATACATGTATATATGTATGTATAATTTTGGTATAATTATACATATATTTAATTGGTATAATTTCATGTATTATAAGTGTAATAAAACGTATTTTAATATATGATTAATTGGCATCTGTATATATATATAGTATAAATTTAATTTGGTAATTAATATTAGTATGTTTAAGAATGATGGTGACAAGATATATATATATGTATATTCTAAAAATGTACTTTGCATACATATGATATGTACGTATTTTGATATATGTTAATATATAAATGTACATATTTTAGTAAATATACAACTATAGCTAGTAATTTATATTGGTATATACTTTAGATATATACATATATTAGGTTAAATTCTTTTTAGTATGTATACAAGTATTATTTATTTTTAGTAGATATATTTACATATATCTACTATTGTAGTTGATGGAAATTATTATATGGTTAATTGGTAAACCTACTAGGTGATCCTAGGTGACCAGTAGCATACCTAGAGAAATCCCGAACTCAGTGTTTTTTGACTGTGTTAGTGTAGCATCTGATGCAAATATGTTTTGCTTGTGATATATTTTAGGACAGTTGGATCCTCCAGACGATACCCTGGGACAGGACATTGGTTTTACCAGCTAAGGACCCAAGGCGAGTACATTCTCTGATTAGTTTCTAATTTATGATATCTCCTATGTTCACTGTATCTAGTGTAAATATCCATGTTCTTGACACATTGGTTACACGGATTGGTATACACGGATCTCGTCATGAGATATTATTCCTTATTCATGGTGTAGCTTGTACAAGACTTATTTTTCTTGTTATCTTGTGCATGTACAGACACTGATTCCCGGGGAGATTTGCTACCTTCCTAGGGAATCCCGTGCCATAGCGTACCATGATTGGATCTACTATACCAGTCGGGGGTGGGGAGTATTTTAGTATAGATATGTGATCATACCCAACTTTTCATGCATCATAGCTCACCCCACGTCTCACGTCGGGTGCGGCCTGACCATCTCAGTGCCTCATAGCTGTTACGTGTGATTAGCCTGACCTCTACATGCATCATAGCTAACCAATGGTTAGCCTGACCTTCGGGAATCATAGCTAATCACATGTAACCAGCCAGATCAAGATCCCAAGCCGATCACATATTAAAGCTAGTACTCACACACTTAGTCATAGGATTCTTTGCTCATTGACATATTGTTCTTTCCTGCATTTACTTACAGTATTTCCAATATTTCTCTCATTATACATTTTTTGTACCTATATATGCTTCTGGTATGTTTCCATCTAGAACTGCTACATAGTTTATGTCATTTATATAGAACTGCTATTTAGAGATGTACTTTGCTCCTTCCTGACTGGAAAATATTTTTCCAGACTGTGACCTTAATAGACTGGTTTCTGACACACTTGGGGATTGGAAGTTAAGGATTTGCAGGTATGATTATGTTGTCATTAGACTTGTATTGTATTCTTTTATTTCTTTAAATTTCTATCGTGCTGTAGTTGTGATTGAGTATGTTGTTAATATTTTTATCCGAGTCTCCTTATGGAGTTGGATACTAGCGTGAGATTGTTTAGATAGTACTCGTCCTAGACAGCGTTCTACCGCCGATGCTGCGGTGTAGGCTGGACGTACCCACGCACTCGCGCCCCTAAACCGGGTGCGGGTCGTGACAGATTATCCTTCGGGGTACCCTGACGCAATAAATGACATGATGCTTGATGAAGCTGATCACATTAGATGCCTTCACCTCAGCAAGAGGGATCACTTCCGCCCATTTGTAGAAATAATCTGTGATGGCCAGTATGAACTGGTGACCTCTGAAAGAAGACGGGTGAATAGGACCAATGATATCCATATCCCATGCTTCGAAAGGCCAGGACGCAACCGTAGGATGTAGATATTCGGGAAGTTGATGAATAAAGTCTGCATGGTCCTGACAGGCTCTGCATTGTCTTGCATACTTTATTGCGTCTGTGATCATAGTAGGCCAGTAATAGCCCATTCTCTTGATGCGATCCTGTAGCTTAGGACCGGGTTGATGCGCTCCGCATACGCCGTCGTGGGCTTCATGGATAATCCGCTGTGCTTCATCACCAGAGAGACATCGTATAATAGTCCGTCATATGACCGACGATATAGACATTGTGATGATGCGTCAAAATAGAAGCATAATGATCGTCTTTTAACGAATATCGCTTCTTTAGGATCCACTGGCAAGATACCGTATGCTACGAAGTCTATAAAGGGACTTCTCCAGTCTCTCCTGGGAGGATCTGTGTCCATCGCATAGCTGTATTCGATGTGAAAGTTGTTTTTCACAGAGAATAAGTCTCTGTTAAGAAGGATTACCGAATTCTGCCTTCTTATAGGGGTAGCTAAATCTGCAGCTAGGCTGGCTAGGGCATCAGCTTCCAGATTCTGAGATTGAGGTACATGCTTTAGGAAGAAACCTTTGAACGTTATGGCTATCTCGACCGTTGCTCGGTGATAGGGGATGAGGTCTGGATTCTGGACTTCATATATTCCTCTGACTTGATTGACGATCAGCAGAGAATCACCGAAAGCTTCAAGAGATTCGATGCCCAATTCTTTAGCGACTTGGAGGCCGATTAGTAGAGCGTTGTACTCTGCCATATTATTGGAACAGGGCTCGCTAAGAGAATATGCTCGGTAGATGACGAGCTTATCAGGAGTAACTAGGACAATTCCAACTCCCAAGACCACATTTTCCCTGGGACCAGTTCTGGAGGCACCATCGAAGAATAGTTGCCATGCATCACTCTCCATTGTGGAATTACATTCTGTAACTTCGTTAGGAATGTCCTCGTACAGCTTAGAGGCCTCCGGGATTGGATGAGCAGCTAGGAAGTCAGCCAGTGCTTGGCCCTTGACAGATTTCTGGGGGATGTACACTATGTTATACGGTGTTAATAACATCGCCAAAGTCGCGAGTCGGGAATTAAAAACACTTGGCTTGTTCATCAGTACCCGAAGAGGATTGATCTTGGAGATGATGTGAATGGTTTGGCCTGTGACATAGTGTCACATCTTCTGGATAGCGAACATCAGAGCCAAGCATTCTTTCTCCACTGGATTGTACCGGTATTCGGCTCTGACCATCATCCTGCTGAGGTAGTAGATAGCCTGCTCGTGACCCATCTCGTTCTTTTGTGCGAGAAGAGCTCCCAGAGAATGATCCATCGCTCGAACATACAGTACGAATGGTCTTCCCATGACAGGAGGTACCAGAACTGGCGGACTGGTGAGGTAGCGCTTGATATCACCGAACGCTTGCTGACAGGCTTCGTCCCATACGAAGGATACACCTTTCTTCATGAGACAAGAAAATGGCTGACATCTACCCGAGAGATTGGATATAAATCTCCGGATATAAGCCAGCCGACCTTGAAATCCCTTGAGTTCCCTCAGATTGTGGGGCGATCGCATTTCTAAGATGGCCTTGACTTTATCAGGGTCCACTTGAATGCCTTTGGCGGTAATGACAAATCCTAAAAATTTGCCACAAGATACACCCAAAAAGGACTTTGTAGGATTCATTTTTAGTTGATGTTGGAGCATCAATTCAAATACTATCTTCAAGTCTTGGATGTGATGATCCTTGAGGCGGCTTTTGACAGCTACGTCGTCCACGTAACACTCCACTGTCTTGCGTAAATGCTCATGGAATATGTTACTCATAGTCCGTTGGTACATAGCCCCGATATTCTTCAATCCGAAGGTCATGATCGTATAGCAATATACTCCCAGTGGTGTCTGGAAGGTAGTATGTTTTTCGTCTTCAGGATGCATCTTGATTTGATTGTATCCTGAAAATTCGTCCATGAAAGACATACATTCAAAACCGCTAGTATTATCAATCATGACGTCTGTGATGGGAAGAGGAAACTCATCCTTGGGGCAGGCTGCGTTCAGATCTCGAAAATCGATGCAAACTCGTATTTTCCCATTTTTTTTCATGACCGGGACAACATTGGCGACCCAGTCAGGATGTTGTTCTTCTCGGATGAAGCCGCAGGCTATTAACTTCTTGACTTCATCTTCAATAGCGTCCATCATATCCGGGCGAAACCGACATTGGTGTTGCTTCACAAGCTTCGAATCGGGCAATATGTTGAGCCTATGAGTAGCTACCTTTGGATCAAGGCCTGGCATATCCTCATAATTCCACGCAAAGACGTCGATATATTCTTTTATCAGCTGGATAACTTCTTCCCTTTCTGCTTCGGAAAGATTGTTACTGATAAATATCGGCTTTGGCAAAAGTTTATCCCCAACGTCAATCTGGATAACTTTGTCTCCAGTGGAAGGTTCTCTCTGCTCGAAGCGGAACTCCCATTGTGTATCCATTTGCTGAGCCCAAGCGTTATTCTCAAACGGTTCGAATTCTTGTTCGTCTGATTCGAAGGAATCCGTAACTACCATATTTGCTGATAATGTTCGCTCGAGAGCATGAGATGAGTCGGAGGGCGCTGAGCCATTTTGAGAGAAGGAAAAGATATCCTCGCTTGACTCAGGAGCTGCGAGGGAGGTGGTATACCCTAAACCGAAACGAGTTCGTTGATAGTAGGGATTGCCGTGCAGCGGCATTCGTCTGCCTTTCCCGTAGTTGAGACCCGGTTCCAACTTCAAGTTATAGCCCATATTTTGCATGATCTTCAGAGCTTGCGGGCTGTATCTGTGAACCTGTATTTTACCGGTATCGTCGTCAGAAGAGTCCTCTTGCACAGTAGGTTGATTGCGCATGCGGCCGAAGACTATTGAATGCTGACTGCTTAGAGTAGGCGGGACAACGAAGATAGAATCCTCATGCGGTCCATTTATCGTGGTGACATTGGATGATGATGCCACTTCCCATATATACGGATGATATGAATCTATAGCTTCCAAGAATTTTTGCGCTATAGGTTCTATATCATCGTAGGGGCATGATTCCTGATTTAGAATTTGGGCGTCAATATACTGGAAAAGAGGATGTTTATTATCATCTGAAACTCCGTTCCCGGTTGCATTTATATCACTCGGTTGTTTGCTGCACCGGAGGTTGATAACCAAGGATGGAGGCTTCTGGTTCAAAGTGATCACTAGAGGATCACCCCATTTTCCTGATCTGGTCTCGTTTAGGTGGATCATCGTAGGCTCTATGGCTTTTGGACGAGTAGTCCGTCCTTTCCCCTTGATTGACAGAGGTTGCTTGGCAGGGGTTTGGTCTGGATTCCGGTGGGATTCCTTCTCTGCTTTGACTGATACCTCTTCCGTGCAGTCTTGAGAGTACAACACGGCATCAGAGTAGTAGGATTCTACTCCTTTGAACGGGTTCAAGTCAGCAATCTCTGTTTGCACTGTTCCCCGGGCGTCTACATATTTGAAGCATTGGTGTAGAGTTGAAGGAACGATGTTGTGGTCGTGGATCCAAGGTCTACCCAGCAAAATATTGTAGGACACCTCTGAATCGATGACGTAACATGTAGCCACAGATCTGAGGTTGCCAATTTGGATCCTCAGGCAAATCTTCCCCAACGGCTCACTTCTTCCGACGTTGAAACCCACGATTGTAGTAGTGGTGTAAGCCAATTCGCTGGTAGGAATCCTCAGCGGTCTGAGCAGACTATAAGGAATGATGCTGATCGACGATCCTGGATCTATGTGTATCCGGTCGATCTCCATGGAACCGATGTACCCGGTGTAATAGAGGGGTCTGTCATGCCTGTTATGTTTTAACAGCATGTCATCTTGAGTGAAAGTGATATTTGGGATCACCTCCATCACACTGTGGCATTGAGGACATACCACAGGTTCTTCGTCAGACCTATTATTCGTTGCGTACGAGAGTGCAAATAATAGGTTCGGGATAAGCCCTGCCAGAGGTAATATGGATATGGCAGTCTTTGTGGACCTAACACCACTGACATACTTAGAATTAAGTACGGGTGCTAAGTTGAGATGACAAGCGATATGATAATCGATAGCCAAAAACTCGGAGAGTTCGTTCAGAGGTAATATGAACATGACAAACTTCTGGGATGCAATTCCATCGGGGATGGAGGTGCATATCTGCTCAGAGGTAATATGGACATGGCAGTCTTTGTGGACCTAACACCACTGGCGTACTTAGAGTTAAGTATGGGTGCTAAGTTGAGATGACAACCGATGTGATAATCGATAGCCAAAAACTCAGAGAGTTCGTTCAGAGGTAATATGAACATGACAAACTTCTGGGATGCAATTCCATCGGGGATGGAGGTGCATATCTGCTCAGAGGTAATATAGACATGGCAGTCTTTGTGGACCTAACACCACTGGCGTACTTAGAGTTAAGTACGGGCGCTAAGTTGAGATAAAAATCAATGTGATAATCGATAGCCAAAACCAAGAAGGTTTGTTCAGAGGTAATATGAACATGACAAACTTCTGGTTTAAGAAATGAAATGCTTGGATGATGAACATAAGCTTATGTCTGGACAATTCACTGTGGAGTATTTTTCTTGAGTGAGAATAGTCCTGAAGAATCCACTTGAGAGACTTTTTAGGGACTCTTCCTCAGGTACATTTTTAAAGAAAGCAAATTGTTACGTAAAAAGGAATAAAAATCCAATTGGTAAGAATCGTCCGCTTGTTTACAGATTCAAATTGATGACCTTGGCCTCGATCAACTCCTGAATTTTCTTCTTTAGCACATAGCACGCCCTTGTGGGGTGATGAGTGTACCGATGGAAGAGATAATAATCTGGGTCATCCACTTTGCCAGCCCTCTCCGAATGTCTGATATTGGGTAGCTGAAGCTTGCGCTCTTTTATCAATATATCGAAGATTTCAATGATGTCGTCTTCATTGAAGGAGAAAGTCCCTTTTGGTCTTCGGGTTCCTAATGCCTGAATTTTACGGTCTTGCGGGAAGATCGTCGTCGTTGCATCATCTTCGGATCTTGAGGGAATTCTACCCCCAGCTTGGGATGCCGCCCTATTTTGCCGAGGTAGGCTACCCCCAGACATGTCGTGGCATCTGTCCACAGAAGCTGATTTAGAAGGAGCTGCCTCTGGTTTTACAGGACTAGACCTTGAAGATTTGGGTTTCGCAAGAGATGCAGTATACCCCAACCCAAAATAAGCTTATTGACGGTAAGAATTACCATGCAGCGGTGTTCGTCTGCCCTTTCCATTGTTGAGGCCTGGTTTCAGCTTCAAATCATAACCCATGGTTTGTATAATTTTTAACGCTTGCAGGCTATATCTGTGGATTTGTATTCTGCCAGTTTCAGACTCGCGAAATTCTTTCTGCATGATCGGGCTGCTTCGCATGCGACCGAAGACTATTGGATGTTGGTCGTCGCGAGTTGGAGGAATAATAAAGATAGAATCTTCACGTGGTCCACCTGTTATGACGATATTAGATGTTGAAGCATCCTCCCATAAGATCTTCCCGTATTTGACCGTTAGGGGAACTGAAGCCTGTTTATGACCCTCGTCTTTGTGTTTCTGGATCAGATAATTGCACAGGTCAGAAGGAGTTGCTGAAGAAGAAGACTTGTTCCTTCTGTTCTCATTAGTGGGCATACGGATGTTGGGAACCACAGTTTTCCCTGTGCTACCTGTATACAACAAGTTGGCCATCTGGGTGGCGGATAATCCCCGAGGAGGGTGTCTTTCCGCAAATTGAGCCTTCTTTACGCTGAGTGGCTTCTCATGGCATAATTTGGAGCTCTGCTCTGGTTGGCGTTAAGGTCGTAAAGTTAAGTAGTCCACCGCATGCTTTCCCTTGCGTAGATTGCAGGGATCATCTGCTTTTCCCCGGAAGACAGATGCATTTTTATGCGCGGAGCGCGTTTGTGATTCCTGATTTGGCGCTGAGGCATCATCAGAAATTTTGTCTATTCCGCCAGGGACGGGAGACTGAAATTTATGCGCAGAGCGCGGTTTAGGCTCCTGGACTAGCGCTGAGGCATTGTCAGAAGTTTCATCTGTTCCGCCAGGGACGAAAGACTAAAATTTATGTGCAGAGTGCGGATTATACTTTTGGGTTAGCGCTGAGGCTTTGCCAGAAGTTTTGTCGGTCCTGCCAGAGACAGGCGACTGAATTTTATGCGCAAGGCGCGGATTATACTTCTGGGTTAGCGCTGAGGCTTTGCCAGAAGTTTTGTCGGTCCTGCCAGAGACAGGCGACTGAATTTTACGTACAAGACGCGGAGGAAGCAAAGCTACAACCTCATTGGTCGGAGAGATCGGAGAGTCCACAGGAATGGCAGAGGATGTCTTGGGCATCCAGACCTTGTGCAGCTTCCTGTTGCTTTGGACGGAGAGGGAGTGAGGGCTACCCCCTGCTCAAAGCATGTCTTCGTAGGCAGACTGGTTGAACTTGACGACCAGTGTCTTCTTCACGGATCCCACGGATACCGCATCGTGTTGAGCAATAGCTTCCTCATCAGAAGAGAAAGATGTCCCCAACAGAGTCGCCATCTTGTTTAGGATAATAAACGAGAAAAGATTTAATGAATACTAAAAACAAGGTCTTGTGCGAAGACCCGCCCTTCTTTTATGTTTATAAACAAGATTGTACAAATTTGAACCTACACGAGGATGTCTAAGTACAATTTATTTAATTTGGATGAATATTGCTATAGGTGTCTGATCTGTAGTCGATCACTTTAGCCCTTGGACCACACGATGTTGAAGAAGTATCGTAGAAGACAGGTAGCAGCTTCGAAGGTTGCTAAAGAGGGTGGATACCCGATGCCAAAGTCGTCGATCCCTTCTCTTTGCCTGAGCTCTGGATTCTCCTCTCTCTCTCTCTCTCCCTCGACTGTCGGATCTGGTACTGCATCTCTTGATCAGTTTTCAGACCTAACTTCTTCGACCCTCCAATTTGTCGACCTTGTTCCTCATTGATAGAGGTCTCTATTTATAGAGTTTTAGTGACAGTGACCACACAATCGGCGTAGAAACCGAGTAGTGGAAAGTACAGCAATGGGCATAGAAGCCGAGTGGGCATAGAAGCCGAGTAGGCGTAGAAGCCGAGACGATGTGGACGTTTTAGCCGAAATTATGGCTCTTGGAGATATAATCAAATCTCTTGCATTAAATGCAGAGATCTACCCCTATCCTGTGAATTAAATGCAGATGCCTGTCTTTAAGATTTGCCATTATTCTGTACATTAAATGCAGATACGCGCCTCGAATCCTGTACGAAGAGCAACTGCTGATGTGGCGGTCCGTTTGCCTTCTGCGGAGCGTAAGAAGCTCACGTCTGCCTGTGTAAAACTGGGCGGCGTACTCCCTTTTATGCGTAAGAGTAGTTTACGCAAAGGGGATGTCACTAAACGATGGTTCGGTAATATTTAATTAAATCATCTGCATTAAATGTGGAGATCCGCCATCATCATGCTCATTAAATGGGGAGGCATAGTTTGAAGGTCTGCCACCCTTCTGTGCATCAAGTGCAGAAACGTGCCTCAGGTATCTGTCAGTATTCGGCGCTTCAAATGTAGAGACGTGCCTCGAGAAACTGTCACCGCTCTGTGCATTAAATGCAGAGACGTGCCTCGAGCCCTGTACGAAGTGAAGCTTTTGACGTGGCAGGTTATTTGTCTTCCGCAGAGCATAAACAGCTCACATCTGCCTGTGTAAAACAAGGTGGCATATTCCTTCGTATGTGAAAAAGTGGTTTACGCAAAGGAAATGGCAGTAAATGATAGCCTGGGTTGCATTGCCGCGCCATCATGATACCCGTCGCTTGGGTAGTCATGCAGTACTCTTTGTCAGGAGTGCAGACGTCAGGTTCATTTGTATGCTCTGGCAGGTTCATTTCGAAGAACACGAAGCGTTCCTCGTACACTTCAATGTTGTATTGAAAGCGGACGGGTTTTACGCCATGAAGGCGATAAAGCACCCTTTTTACGCTGAAGCAGCCTGGACCTATTGCACTACACGGATGGTCCTTAAGCCTATATTTTATGCTGTGCTCAGCGGACAAGCTCTGTTGCATGTCTTAACGGCTCTGAGGTCCTCTACGAACGTGCTGCGTATAGCTATCAGCGTATTTTTCATGCTTCTACAGTCACAGACGGGAGACAAAGTTTTACGCGCAGGGCTCGGAGTAGACTTCTGGATTGGCACTAAGGCACTGCCAGAAGCTTCATCTGCCATGTCACAGACGGGAGACGAATTTTTACGCCCAAGGCGTAGAGGCCGCGATGTCACAACCTTGTTGATCGGAGAGAGAGAGTCTGAAGGAATGGTAAAGAATGTCCGGGGCATCCATACTTTACGCAATTTCTTGTTGTCTTGGACAGAGAGGGAATAAGAGCTACCCCCTGCTCGAAGCATGTCTTCGTAAGCCGATTGGTCGAATTGGATGACCAGAGTCTTCTTCGTTGATCCTACGGATACAGCATCGTGTTGAGCAATAGCTTTCTTGTCAGATGAGAAAGTAGTCCCCAGCAGAGTCGCCATCTTGTGTTTGATAATAAATGAAAGAAATTGAAACTAGGTTTATACGAAACCCTTTCTTTGGTTTGCAAACAAGAAAAAGAAGTACAATTAATCCTATACGAGGATGTTAAGTACAAAAATTTAATTTTGGGAAAATATTACTATAGGAGTCTGATTTACGGTCGATCACTTTGTTCCTTGGACCACACGATGACGAAGAAGTGCTGTAGAAGACAAAAAAGAAGCTTCAAAGACTGTAGGAGGGATTGAGCTCTCGTTGCCAAAGCTCTCTATATATGCTCTCTTGACCTTTACCTCTGTTATTCTCCACCCTTTTGCCCGCTGTGTCTCGACCTTGGACCTCCGTGACCGGAAGTCTCTATTTATAGAGTTCAGCTACAGTCGGCGTAGAAACCGAACAGCAGAGAGAGCTGCACCTTTTATGCGGCAGTTATAATAACTGCTACCCACGTATGAATAATCTCTTGAATTGGCGTGTGACGCGTGTCCCATTATGAGGTAATGCGTATAATCGCTCATCGAAGATCACGGCATGCAAACTACGTAGATAACTGCCCCTCGCATAGAGATGGTTGGCATAAAAGCCAAATAACTGTCTCGTTGGTGTAAAAGCCAAATAGCTGTTCTGATGGCGTAAAAGCTAAGTAGGCGTAGAAGCCGAATAGTTGTCAAGTTGGCGTAGAAGCAAAAATAGATGTCATGTTGGCGTAGAAGCCAAGTATCTGTCATGTTGGCTTAGAAGCTGAATTCTGCGTAAAGCTTGATGCTGCATGGATAGGTAACCAGCGTAAAGATAGCCAGTTATCCTTCTTTGACTAAGGTTTTGAGCATGTTCTGGGACAGATAGCCTTACCACGCACCTTTGCAAATATAGCCTGAGTTGGCGTATTTCGAGGAGATAGCATACGGCGTACTCCTATAGTTGAAAATAGCCAGGTCGGCGTAATGTGCGGGGATGGTGATGTGGACGTATTAGCCCTAATTATAGCTCACCCAGTCGTTAAAAGTAGAACCAAATCTTATGCATTAAATGTAGAGATCTGCCCCCATCTTGTGCATTAATTGTAGAGACGTGCCTCAAATTCTGTACGAAGAACAGCTTTTGACGTGGCTGTTGGTTTTGTCTCATCCTGAGCGTAAAGCTCATATCTGCCTGTATAGAATAGGCAGCATATTCCTTGAATACGTAAACGACGTCTTATATCAAGGGTTATGTCACAAGATGACAGTTTGGAGTTCTGTGCAGAGTCATCATTACAGCCGTCCTCTCGATTACCGTGTAGTACTCTTTGTCATGAGTCAGGTTCACTACTTCCACTGACAGGTTTATTCTAGGAATATGAAGTGTTCCTCATATAACTTCCCGCTACATTAAAAGAAGACGGGTTTTACGCCGAAGTGGCGATGTAGCAACCTTTTTGTGCCGAAGCAGTCTGGAAATACTGTATTACGCGGGTTATTCTGGAGCTATGTTTTACGCTGAAATAGCGTTGAAGCTCTGTTGTACGCCAATGGCTCTGAGTTTATGTTTCACGCCACCCAGTGCTGGAGCTCTATTTTATGCGGGCTTCCTGCATTTTGAGGGTTTTACGCATATAATTCTCCAGCATATTTTTATGCTTCTACAAAGTCCACTATAGTGCCTGGCCTCTGTTGCGACTGTTGCTGGCCAGGGTGCTGCTGTGCGACTCTCTCTACTACCTGGAGAGCCACCCAATGAGCATTGTCCATACCCTTCCTCATCAGCTCAGTCTGTGCTTGGTGCTCCTTTGCTTGCACCTCTGTGCCTCAACCTGAACTCGATGAGCCTCTGCCGACGTCCTCTGAGCATCCACCATGCCCTGGATCAATGCGAACATATGTGCCCCATCAGCGGGAACACCTCCTAGAAATGGAACCGGTGGTGGTGGAAAGGCCTCCATAATAGCCGGGACAACCCTCTGGACAGGTGGGGGAGAAGGACCCCCAAAAACTGTAAAAACTCCTAAACGAACAGGTAAAGTAGGAAGAGCAACTCCAGCTGTCTGGGTGGAAGGTCGAGAGGTGGTAGACCTCTCGGAAGCTGTGGGTCCCAATCTTAGCGACGTAGTCTTCGGTGGCATCTTGAAGACAGACCGAATGAAGAAATTATTTAAGGCAAAAGATACGATATCATCAAAGAAGGACAGTAAAATTTAAAAGAAGCAATTATTCAGAATAGCAAAATAAAATTAGAATTTCCTAGTTGTGATTGAGCATACTCTCATCTATACCCTATATCATAATCGCATTAGTACTCTAAGTCTGAGTACTACTACGATACCGCACTAGTTGTGACCTATTCTTACTCTTCTTGATTAGACTCGGCCTACATGGGCCACCACTAAAATGTGTCATAACCTGCACCTAAAATTTTGGTATGAGCCGTCGGTATGATCAGCCTATGCCGCCGCATCGGCGGTAGAACGCTGTCTAGGTATCAATAGTACTAATCATAACTCACAAAATAACCTGTCAATGAACTCACTCCATAAGGAGGACAATGAATATATATTTGATCATCAAAACATAAGGTACTCAATCACAATAACTATAAGAAGTAAATGGCACAATAAGATGAAAAAGATATAAGGAAGTCCAAACATAAGTCGAGAACATAACTCAAATAACAATAATAAGTCTAGAGTCTAACCGACTCAACATAAATAAGTTTAAACATAATATACCCAAGTCTCACAGTTTAGAACAATCCAAAACATAGATAAACTAGACTAAATGCTGTCTAAACCACTGTGGGTGGTATCTCCTCTAAGGAGAGTGTATCATCTAGAATCTCCCGGATAAAATCTCCATCAATTCCTGGACCATAGTGGATAGGGCAAAAATCTTCAAAATTCTCTTAAATTGTTATCCAGTCAAGATTGGAGAGAAGCACAAACACTAACAACAGTTTTAATTATATTGACAAAAACTATAAGAGTGTGTAAAGAAATACATGGTAAAAGAAATACTAAAAATAAGGAATACTGGAGAGACATGTAATCATCATATAGAACTAACTAGCAGTGAAACAGATATTTGTGAATGCTAGTAGTGAATGTACTGGGATAAAGAATAAAAATACTAGCTAAGTGTCGTAAAATATCAGTTTGCTATGTGATCGGCTTGGGACTAAATCAGGCTTGTTATATAGGATTGGCTATGATACATGTGATGTCAGACTAACCATCTGCTTAGCTATAATGTGAGCAATAGTTAGGTTAATTATATATAACAGGTTAGGAAGCATTTAAATGGTCAGACTATACCCTACATTATGTGTGGGGTGAGCTATGATGCATGTAAGTTGGGGTATGATCACATAACTTGCTAATATTTTCTCGTTCCTAGCGAGTACGATGGATACCAATCATGACTTCTCATGACAAGTATCTATGATACTATCCCGTGTATCCACTGTGTCTGAATCAAGTATACACTACAACTAGAATCATAGTAATGATCAAAATAATGAAAACTGTCAGAGAATGTACTCGCATGTGGTCCCGAGCAAGGTGTGAGGATCGATATCCAAAATGGAGTCACAAAGACCTAAATATGAAAAGTAAGTGTCAAAGAGTGATATGAGATGATATACATGTGTAACTAGTTAAGGGTGATGTTTCTAGGTCACTTCTAGATCTATACTAGGTTAACTAGGGCATACTAGGTTAATCTAGTCAATATTAGCTAATATTTATCTAAAGTTGGACTAAACTAGTTAATACTACCAGTGTTAGGTTATCTTTAGGTATTCAAGCTAATACTTAACTAGTGCTAGATTTCTAGCCTATAATAGTTAATATGGATACTAAGATACCATTATACATATATATACTAACTAGACTTTATAACACCATAACTTGCAGTATCGTAGCTAAAACACCAATACACATTTCCTAAAGGGCATTCGAACCACAACCCAATTCAAACATAATAACTAATATCCCTACTCACTTACCCATAACTAACTCTAATACACCATTAATACTCAACTGATACCCTCACTATCATACTAACACACCACTCCTTGGCCTGTAGATGCATCAGGGCACTTAGCTTACCCATCCTGCCACCGTCAAATGATACTACCTCTTATACATCTAGTCATCAGTTATATATGCACTCTATGTATATATACTAATTCCTTAGTATGCCTTGACTTATACTCTATACTAACCTGGCCAATATCCCATTTACCTTTGCACTAACACTTGGTATCAATACCCAAGACCCAAATTAAACATATACTTATCAATACCAATGCCTACTTCTATTTTCTATACTTGATACCTCAAGTACCTATTGAATATTGGATGTTACTGATACCCTTAGTTGTATCAGTTGCATGATACTCATGGATATACCCAACTTGATGGCTCTCTCTCTCTCTCTCTCACTTTCTCTCTCTCTCATTCTTAGATTCTTCTCTATGCTACAACCACTCATGTTACATACATGAACTATCATTTCCTGGTGCTGCTCATGCACACAGTTCAATCTAATTCACTGTTGTTTTGCCCGAGTCTCATTACATGTTGTAAATGCAGCAACCATCTCCTATATGTTGTTCAGCTCCCCCAAGACCCCTCAATGAAGCACTGATCTATAGGATACACTGCTATTGTGCTCCATGCTTGATTGTGTACTACAGTTAGGTGCATTGGCCGACCAGACATGCCTCCTCTAACCCACATTGCCTGCAATGCATTCCCAAACCAACTGTATAGACTTACCTCCACTCTATCTAGGATACCCCTTCCCAAGTATCACAGTGATACAATATACTCACTAACTCACTAAACAATTTCACCCTTAATAGTATACTGACACACTATGGTTCAGCACAGAACAAACCACACTCGATCTCATTCACATACACACAGTACACAACATATACACACCCATGCTATAATGCAACACTCCTAACTGCACTTTACTGGACACTAACACCTATTGACACACTCCCTAATGCCCAAGACTGATAACTATTTCTACTTTACCCCTAGTACACCATCATGTATACACACTTGGGTATTACACACTGGATACATACCATGCTACACACTCATACTCCAAGATTTACTTACATCACCCATTCACACCTTTAATTAATACATACTTGGTATCAGTCATCCTCATAAAACAGAATACAATTCTCCTAAAACTGAGATGCCATAATGCAACAAGTGAATTGCCCCTACCGCTTTTGCACATCAAATAGAAAGTGCTCGAGTACTGCATCCTAACCCATCACTGCAGACCTGACCCCAAATAAGATCCAAGCCAAACATACACCTCTACCCAACTGATACTGCAATAACTCCACATCACCCCTAAGGTCTGTTCAACAAATGCACAAAATTGAACCTCCTTTTCATTGGGTCTGCATTCGTGCACTGCACAGACGCACCTTGCAGTGGCCAACCTGTTGTAAGGTCTACACATATTGCCTGTAATGAGTGCATCCTCCATCACTCCCTAATTGTAACAGACACCAATCATCCTCACACTATCAGTGATACATGTCTATATATACACACTCACAATACAACACAAGAGTGCCCGACTTTATACACTATAACACAGTGCACTAGCTCACTGATTCACACAGTGCAAACCCTATGTCACTGATACTGCAACCAATGATACACCTGACTACACAGTACAACACATACAATATTAATCCAACCTGATTCTTCCGTGCTTGCACAACAACACAGTCACTTCACTCATATTACTTGCACACATGTTAACTCCTAGACACATGCATGTACTCTAATGTATACTCCTAAATACACAAACCAAAATACCCACACATATACATAGACACATACACACTTAAACATTTAAACAAACACCTAGTGTGCACTAATCTAGGATACTCATAATACACACCCCAACCTCTTGCCAAAACTCCTAATCATACAACTAATAACCCATCTACATATCAAATATATATATATATATATATATATATATATATATATATATATATATATAGTATGATTAGTGTTACAAAAAATAGGGAAAAATACACCCTTAAATCCAAAACCCCAAATATACATACAACACCATGAAGAAATTATCATGAAAACCAATAGAGACGCATGCTCTCCACTTATGGATACTCCTAAACCATAGGTGGGCTTCTAATGGCTAAACAAATGATAAAAATAGAATTTAAAGGAGAGATTTCTCTCAAACCGCACCCAAAATTTGGGCATGAATCGTGGGTACGTCCAGCCTGCACCGTAGCATCGATGGTAGAACGCTGTCTAGGTCTCAATACGACTAAATAACTCACAACCTATCAATGATCTTAACTCTATAAGGAGGACAATAAATAAAATATTGATCAATAATTCATAATATATACTCAATCACAATAACTATAGGAAATAAATGGCACGATGAGATATAAAGATAAGGAGTACTGACATAAGTCAAGCCCAACAACAAAATACAGCACAAGTCTAGAGTCTAGCTGACCCACCTAAATAGTCTCATCAAAAGTCTCAACATAAATACAGTCCAAGTCTTAAGTTTAGAACAAAAAATACATAGATATAACTGTCTAAATAACTGCAGGTGGTGTCTCCTCTAGGGGGAGGGACTCCTCTAATATCTCTGGTATGTAGTCTCGCTCTATACCGGGCCCATAGTGTGTAGGACAGAAGTCCTCAAGGTCCTTTGGAAAAATGTTATCCCGTCAGGATTGGAGCGAAGTACAAGCACTAAACATGAGTTTCATTTATATTGACAAAAACTATAATACAGTATAAAGAAATACAAGATGAATAAATACTGAAAATAAGAAATATTGGAGAATATGAAATACTGAAGAAATATAATCAGCAATAGTACAACTAGCAATGAACATAAATATAAGTGAATGCGAGAACAAGTGAACTAGAATACAGAAATAGAATATCTAGCTAAGTATTTGAAATATCAGTCTATTATGTGATCGGCTTGGGACGAGATCAGGCTTGTTATATATGATTGGCTATTATACATGTGAGGTCAGGCTAACCATCTGGTTAGCTATGATACGAGCAATAGTCTGGCTAATCATATATAACAGGCTATAAGACATGTAAATGGTCAGGCTATACCTAACGTGATGTGTGGGGCGAGCTATGATGCTTGTAAAGTGGGGAATGATCACATAATCTACTAATATTTCTCCATCCCCAGCTAGCACGATGGATTCCAATCATGACTCCTCGTGACATGTATCGATGGTGCTAACTCGTGTATCCATAGTGTCAGAATCAAGTACGCTATACAACTAGAATTATAGAGATGATCAACATAATAAAAACTGTCAGAGAATGTACTCGCCTGTGGTCCTGAGCTGGCAATACCAATATCCTGTTCCCGAAGTCTCGCCTTAACGATCCAACGGTCCTGTATATATGTAATGTAATAATAATAACATCATTCGTTATACTAGTAAGCACGTAGATACAATTATACTGCACTTAGAACTAACGCAAGGGGGTTACGACTGGTCAACTAGCAGGGTCAAGTATGCACGTCTAAAATGCACAAGTGTCATATCCTCGAATACCGTGCATAGCAAGACGAATAACTAACACTAACACATATCCTAATCTTCAAGTCTCGTGTAACACTAATACATGGCCTAACTAGCATGTTAGTGTGCATAATACGACAGTTAGCTAACACTTAGGGTCATGCAATCATATATAACACTAACAAACAATTTCCTATAAAGTATATACTAACCCTAATTACTATTTACACATACACACACATACACTAGTTATTAGGGTTCACCAACACAGTGTCATGCAACACACAATATAAAAGAAAGAGAGCAAGTTTAAGCCTTCGTGCGCACGTAACCGAGGAGGGGGTAACGCTCATCCGCGGGCCATGGAGGTCGATCTCCGGCGATGGTTCTCCGGTCAAATATAGCAACCGTGGCATGGGTCGAGGTGGTGGAGATGCTGATATGGTGATAGTGGTGATCGGTGAGGTATGGTGGTCGTGGGAGAAGGTTGAGGAAGTCAGAGATGGAGGAGAGGCGGTGGTTGCAGTATGGCGGTGAGGGTGGTCGAGACGGTGGTTGATGGAGATAATGATGTGGTGATAAATGATGGTAGAGAGTGGTGGTACAGATGGTGGCTGGGATGGTCAGGACTGCGGGGCGATGGCCGGGAAGGTGGTGGTGGTTGGTCGTGACTGGAGATGGGATGAGGAGAACGGGAAAGATGACAGTGGTGATGGTGATGACTAGGATCAATGAGGGAATGGCTGTCGGGGTATGGTCCGGCGGTGGAGTCGGCTCAGGCAGGTGGTCGTGAATGAAGAAGAAGGTGATGGGGCGATGATGATGATGATAAAGGTGACGATCCAGAGGTGATGGTGATCAGTCGAGGAGGAGGAGATGAAGTCGTGAGGTCGGCTGTGAGGGAGAGGCGATATAGATGTCGTCGGAGAAAGGAAGTTGTGGGAGTGAGTATTGATGGTGATGGTCAATGATAAAGATAGAGTCGATGATGGTGGAGGTTGCTCCGGTGGTGGAGAAGGTGGTGGCGGTCCTGACTGGAGTCGAGGATGAAGGAGAAGGTGATGGGGAGATGATGGAGGTCGATGATGATGGTGGTTCTGTCGTCGGCCGCTGTTGTCGGGGAGGTCGTGTGGTGGAGGTGCTGATGAGATCGATGATGGAGGTAGGGTGATCCGGCGGTGGCTGTGCTTAAGCGGAGGAGTCAGGGATGTTGTTGGAGGATGTGGTGTACTCGCTGCTCGGGGTAGACGCTGACCGGAGTCGGGTGATACTCCGGCAGTGAACGTGGAGGGGAGGACGGTGATGGTCGGTTAGGGTTTTGATTTAGGGTTGTATGTAGATATTGATGAAAATATAGGAGGACGAGTGTTTATGTAGGAGAGAGAAGAGGGTTTTGATCACCTTGGGATTTGGGTCGGCTGATGCTCCTAGGGATGGGGATGGTTTCTACATGAAGGAAAATGGATGGCTAGGATAGTGTATATTTTGAATGGAGGGCTAGGATGGCTAGTGGGGAAAGTTAGTGTTGTACACTCCAAAATAGAGGAAAAACTATGTATGTTCGGTCAAATGAGGGGGGAGTGTTTCTTCATGGCTTGGATCCAATGGAAGGTGGACACCTTATTGTACTTTTGAATAAAAGTTTCTAACAATTGGAAATTTGCACAAACAATGGGGTTTAGGAATGAATGAGAAAAAATACCATGTTTGGTTTGATATAGTGGATAAAAAGAGTGTGTGGTGTTTAGTATGAACCTTGAGGGTGTGAGTGGGGGTTTGGGTTGGTGTTGGGTCTAGTTTTGGGTTAGATTGGGTCCTTACACCAATTTAATTAAAATTAGTGTAAATGGTGTTCTTAAATTAATTGGAAGTGCATAGGATAAAAATTGGGTGAGACACAAGTGTCATGGATGTAGTAGGTTCAGAATAGAATATTATCATAATTTGGGTTGCACAAAATGGGTCAAGGTTGTGTCTCCAATTTCGATTAAAACGGACAAAAAATACAAAGTTTAATTTATTTAAATTTAAAAATAAATATTTGTAACGAATGTTGTGCGACTAAAATGAAGCACAAGAGAGGGTATTTATGAGTTACACAAAGGTCAGAATGGAAGACTGGCACGTCTAGGACAAGGGTGTAAAATTTATTAGAAGGCAAAAGCTAGTGTAGCGCTCCAAATATCGAAGCAATAGTAAGGTACAACAATGAATAAAAAATCACAGTAACGAAATATAATCCCCAATAATAATCTCGAAAATTATTAATTAAATCCATAATCCTATATTTTGTTTAGGGGTTCATCTAGTAGGTTTCTAGGTCTAGTCCACTAACCCATGCATTAATGAACACTATATAATATGTATATATATACAGATATCATTCAATTATTTAAAAATAAAATATACACAATACTTATAATAAATAAAAGACAAAAATACCCTTATTTTAAAATGTGGTAGTGACAAGTCTACCCTCCTTAAAAAAAATTCGTCCTCGAAATTGAATTAAACTAGCACAAGAACATACAATCGGACAAAGAATTATACCTCAAACTTTTGCTCTGATGCTTAAATATTTACACAGGTTTGTGCTGTACTAGACCCACACTTCTCAACTACAGCATCAACTTAATTATCTCCAAACACCCTGATACATGTGATGCCCTCAACACTCTGATACACTCAAACACTATGATATGCATCACCTGGACACACCTTAATCCTCTAACATACACTTAACTCTGGCATATTTACTCACTAATTCCTATCCCTATACACTGATGCCCACATCAACTAATCACTAGTCCACAAGATATCTATGGATACATCCACATTGCACACACCTGTTTATTGATACAAAAATCTGATACCAAGAACCTCTAACACAACCATAGGTTTAATGATGCATCCAAAATTTGATACCCCTATCCCTTTGGTACTACTGTTTCTACTACAAGCACACCACTGCTAGCTCTTTTACCTACTGTAATTGCTTATACTAGTTGTTCTTAAAATCAAGTGCACGCCAAGTGCAACACACCACACTAAGTACTTCTTCCACTAATATAACTCTAGATGGACACCCAAGTCAGTTTGAAGTGCCATCTCAGGCATGCTCAAGCCAGCAGATTCTTACTGTAAACCCCCTCGCCTAAAGTTAGGCCTACTTGGCTTAGATAGTGATACTAGGTCTAATTTGAACCCAATTATATTTAGAACATGATATTTTATTTTAATTATGCAATATTTTATATCGCTTAGCGCACCTTACCGTTACTTCGATATTTGGAGCAACTCACTAGCCATTGCCTTTCTACAAATTTTACAACCTTGCCCTAGACGTGCCCGCCTACCATTCGGACCCTTGTGTAACTTATAATTATGCTCATGGTGATATATTTTAGTCGCATAATAAATTTCGTGGAAGTTATTATTTAATTCTAAATAAATTCTAACTTGGTACCCTTATGCGTTCCAATCGAAACTGGAGACACAATCTTGTATTTTATACAACCCAAATTTTATTATATTCTACACTGTACCCTCTACATCCCTGACACTTGTGTCCCACCTAATTTTAATCACATGTACTTCAAATTAATTCCAGAACACCCTGCGCGGTATTTTAATTAATTAAAACCCAATTTCCATCTTTGTACAATTTTCCCAATTGTTGGGCGCTTTTATGCAAAACGTATCGAGATGTCCACACCATTGGAAAATGCATGAAGAAAACCTAATTTCCCCTTCACATGGATTTTTCCCATAATTTTTGGAATGTGCAAACGCGCAACATCGCCCCTTTGATTTTAATCCAATCCTAGCATTGCAATGCAAATTGTAGCCTCTAAACATCCTCAGGTGAGCCCAAGGCCCATCTCAAGGAGAGTTTGACCAGTCAAACCTATTCTAGATCAACCCAACAACATACTCATATAAATATATATTATTCCTCTTTCCTCTTTTTTCTATTTCTAAACCACAAAAACCCACAGCCGACCTTACCATCATCCCTTCTTCTTCATCCCTCACCCCCGTCTATGTCGAGATCCGCCCGCCGGAGATACCTCGACCACCTGTCGATACCCTCCCACCTCCACATGACATCTCCCCGCCGGCCTGCACAAACGCCTGACCCGCCGTCAACTCGACAGCCTCGACCGGATCTCCTTCCTCGCCAACCGCTCGACTGAACCTCACCTGAGCCACCACGATCTCCCTGACTGCACCAAGCCATCACCGCCCCACCGCAGTACTTTACCGACCTCCTCCCGTTCTCTTCCAATCCCGCTCGACCGGACCTCGAGCCTCCGCCGCTCTCCTCCCTGCTCGACTCGACATCGTCGGAGTCACGCAGCAGCCACCCTGACCCGACGCCATCTTCCTCCTTCGTCTGCAACCAAACCTCGCTTCCCTGTCCCTCTTTTCCTCCCCGATCTCCTTCTTCCTTCTCAGACTCTCCCACCGGAGCAGCACCAGGCCAACACCTCACCGCCACCATGGCCATCTCCCACTTTATCTTCTTTCTCCGCTTTCCCCGCTGCCAGAGTCGGTCACCCAACCCCGTCAGTGCACTGCTCCTCAGCAGTCTCCTCCCTCGACGCCAAGACCTCCGGCTGAGCCCTGCCACGACTACCACCTCGTCTCCTCCCTCGTACTCACCTCGCCGGATCCCGACCGACTGTACTGAGTAGTCCTCCTTGAGCCGTCGACGACTACACCTTACCCGAACCACCACCATCATCGACCTCTCTCCTCTCTCCTCCTCCTCGACCTCTCCCCGAGCTGTACCCTCGACGAACCCAACCCCGCTGCACCTCGATACCACTGCACCTCCAGCTTCCCTCATCTTCTCCGGCCTCTTCCCCGGCCAGCCCTCCACCCAAGCAGCCTGCCTCCACCCTCGACCTCCTCTCCTTCTCCTCCCCGGCCACCTCCCTCAGCCAGTCACCACCACCAACACTTCACCTCCAACATTCCCTGTCTCCCCGACCACCAGAACCACCTCCTCCTCCCTGCCCAGCCTCTTCCTCCTCGGCCGCCTGAGCCCCTGGCCGGAACAGTACCACCCCTTCACCATTACCATTATAATTATCATCATCATCACACATAATCCCTATCATCATCATCCATTAACACATCACCACCATACATTATCATCACCACCACCATTGCTATTAACACCCTTACAATCATCATCATCATCACCAATACCTTAACCCTAATCGTCCACATCATCGTCCCCGTCATCATCATCCTAGTCATCATCATCATCGTCCTTGTCATCACCATTGTCCACGTCATAATCCTTATCGTCATCATAGTCCTCGTCGTTATCATTGTCATCACCATCGCCATCGTCACCGACATCATCATCATCCCCATCATCATGATCGTCACCATTATTATCATCCCTATCATCCTCATCCATGTAATCATCATCATCTCATTATCGTCATCATCATCATCTTATTACTGTCATCATCGTCATAACCCTCGTCATTGTCGTCATCATGGACCCGTCATCCTTGCCAGACAACCCGTAGCAGATATCCTCGATTCCCGTACCTGTGCACGCTGACCCCGAAGATCTATTAGATTTATCTACACGACTTCAGGAGTAGGTTATTGGTACTACACAGCCTTCTTGCCAGGCAAGTATACCTTGCCTTGTTGTACTGTTTAAATTCTGTATTATTAGCTGCATGTTTATTATCTTAAACTGTGCGCATCCGAGAGAGACTCGGGTGCAGTCAACGGAGGCGTTGACGTTAGGACTTGTGTCTGACTTAGAGTCTATTGGACCCACCTAAAGTGCGGAGTTATCGGTATGACTCCCCAAGCCTTGACACTTATCATTATACGTCACAGAGTGAGTTCATGTAGGGACGCGTTCCTCATTCTCGCCTGGCCATCGGTGTGAGAAGCACGTGTTACGGTAATTAGCTTAGTTGTTTATTTTATTAGAGACTTGCATTAGATTATGAGATGTCCACGTCGTGTTCGTGACTTGTACATTGACATTGGGCGGGGAAGACAATTAGTAGGCGTATGGGACAGATATTTGGTTTTTGTAGTTTTAGAGTAAACTGCGGGGCCGTGAGCCTCAGTGTTGCCCGGCTATGGGATCAGTGTTGCCCGGTTATGGGAGTATATGCTTGTCGATACATCCGGCAGAGGTTATTAGCTGCGTGCTATCATGATCGATGATGTAGTCAGCATATACATCTGGCATCCAGTTTACAGCTAATGCCAGATACTTAGCCTCTGGCTTGACGCTACGCTTTATACTTTTCACCTACCCATACGTACCAAGGTCATCTTCAAAGTGCATTTCACTTAGCTGGTTAGGTCACCCTTGAGTTTTCACAGTATTTACTTTATGGCATACTTTTATATATCTTGTTACGTCCCTCTGAGGACCTGGCCCTTTCCAGGTGTATTGTTCATGAGTATTCGTAGGAGCGCAGATCCGGAGCTGCCATGTATATTATGATGAGGACTTCTCTTCGAGCTCGTGATTGGTAGTTGATATTCTTATATTATATTTATCTTGTTTATTCTATATTCTAGTCCGGTAGTGGATTTGTTTCCATTCGACTACCATCATTAGATACTTTATATTAAGATCTAGATACGTAGCTATTAGTTATTTATCTATTTATGATTAATGTGGATGAGATCTAGATTATACCTATGACTTGAGATATTTTATACCACTTGTGAATTATTATTCATGATACAGCGTACGCATGTGTTATGGTTTCCATATATTGGAGTTGCCATATACATGCTGCTGGCATGCTTACATGTCCTGGTCCTACGTATTTTGGGACTGGGGCGTGACATATTTTTGTGGTGGCCCATGTAGGTCGAGAGCATATTGTCTCGGTTACGTTACTGTACCGAGCAAGCCTGCACCTAGGATTAGAGTATTGGATCTCATCCATAATTGACTATGATTCACCTTTCTTCCAATCTGTTCTACTTGAATAGCTGTATCCTGCTTTATTCATGTGCTTCCCTAATAGTTCCTAGAAGTATAGCCTTCTCCTAGAATATAAAAGTCCTGGTTGTTAGATAATAAGTGGGGTAACCTTCCTATTAAGAGTACAACTAGGATAAATGACACATCCCTGAGTTAGAACACCTAATGAAACCCTAGCACCCTATACCTATAGATTGATATACCATTACCCCTCGATATATGTATGAAGAATTGAGAGTGGTATAGATACTACTAGAGTAGTTAGAAAGTTGACCATGAGGTTTGACCCTAGTATTGAGGAACCAATAGAAACATAAGGGTAAATATTAGGGCTAACCTAGCTTTTCATGGTAAGATAGTATTATAGAATTATACATTTAGATTCTTGTCTTGAGATTAGCAGGCAGTACTTTAGAAAGCCAATAGCAATACTTAGAATATTTTCCTCAATCTAACCTCGAACACAGAGATTAGCATACCACCTCCCCCTTAGAAGACCGTGATCTTATCTAGAGTCCTTCTATTTAATTTCACATTCGTTCCTCCGAGACCTTAGCGCTCACGATTTGTGCAACGACTAATTATGTTCTTCTGTCGTGCCACCTAATGCTTCCATTCTTAATGTTAAACCTTCTGTTCTATGAGCACTATGACTAAGACTTAAGATGACCATGACCTATATAATAGGGTACTCTAATAAGTACCAAGACCTCTTCTTGTAAACCTTATTAGGAGTTTCTACATTATCCTTAAGGCATTCCCGTATTAATTTATTATTTTAAGTTGGATAGTATGCCTCGCCACATAGTATCACATAGTCCTCTCGACCCATTAACGAAGTATAACTGAATGATATTACTTGTATGCTAGTATAAGACGATAGTGTTTATGCAGACTGTAGAAATTAGAGGCCCATATCCCTATTTGGTCGACTGACGACTTAGACAAGGAGTTGGCATGACAACTGTAGAGACTGAAGATTCTTATCTTTTTGTGACCTTGAATTATTTTATGACTTCTCTCATCATAATCTAGCACACTTATATTTCCTGAACTACCTCGACTGATGCTGCTATTATAGCCTAGTTTTATAAGCTTATTCTTTTATCAAGTTTGATCATGATATTGTATTATTGGGGATGCCTACTAATACATTGTCTAATCCGAATCAGTATATTATGGTCTAGCTAACCTTAGTATATTTGGTTTACCCTTCGTAAATACTACTTTACGTGGATTGAAATATATAGTTGACTAGTAGACAAATATACTTGCCCTCTAGGTATGTCTGAGCATATCGTATCGGTTATATAATTGTACTAATACGAGCATGGAAATAAGAAACTACCAAATAGGATTTCAATCCACAACTGCCTTGACAATTCTTATTTGAAAATTTTAAAATGCCTTGATCCCCATACTTCTATCATATAACACCCTTGAACTCTTTATTATTGCTTTCCATCTTCCCTTATTCCGGAAAGACGAACGCTCGTGCCGAGTATAAGTTGACACACTGATAAGTATTAGATATACCCCATAGGCTAATCATATGACTAGGTGACTCCCTTTTATAGTCGATTAAGGACATATCATAGATGATAGGTTTGGTGTTAAAACTTTGAGGATTAAATAACATAATTAAATAATTAAAGGAATAGCTTTCTTAGATGTATAGCCTTGGATGATAGATGGGTAAATTCTAAGTTGGGTAGAAATCGTATTGTTAAAACTTGAGGTAAATTATTTAGACTGTGACCAAGTAAAATTAGATAGAGAGGCCCCACCCTATTTTAAATTTCGAGGACGAAATTGTTTCAAGTTGGGTAGATCGTAAATCCCCTCACCTAAAATTAGGTCTACTTGGCTTAGATAGTGAAACTAGGTCTAGTTTGAACCCAATTAGATTTAGAACACGGTATTTTATTTTAATTATGCAATATTTTATATCGCTTAGTGCACCTAACCGTTGTTTCGATATTTGGAGCATCTCACTAGCCATTACCTTTCTACAAATTTCACAATCTTGCCCTAGATGTGCCCGCCTACCATTCTGACCCTTGTGTAACTTATAATTATGCTCTCTGGTGCTACATTTTAGTCGCACAATAAACGTCTCAGACGTTATTGTTTATCTAAATAAATTCCAACTTAGTACCCTTGTACGTTCCAATCAAAACTGGAGACACAATCTTGACCGTTTTATACAACCCAAATTTTATTAATATTCTACATTGTACCCTCTACGTCCTTGACACTTGTGTCCTACCTAATTTTAATCTCATGTAATTCTAATTAATTCAGAACACCGTAAGCAGTACCAGGCCAACACCCCACCGCCACCATGGCCATCTCCCACTTTATCTTCTTCCTCCGCTTTCCCCGCTGCCGGAGTCGGTCACCCAACCCCGCCGGTGCACCGCTCCTCAGCAGTCTCCTCCCTCGATGCCATGATCTCCGGCTGAGCCCTGCCACGACTACCACCTCGTCTCCTCCCTCGCACTCACCTCACCGGATCCCGACCGACTGCACCGAGCAGTCCTCCTTGAGCCATCGACGACTACACCTTAACCGAACCACCACGATCATCGACCCCTCTCCACTCTCCTCCTCCTCGACGTCTTCCCGAGATGCACCCTCGACGAACCCAACCCCACTGTACCCCGACACCACTGTACCACTAGCTTTCCTCTTCTTCTCCGGCCTCTTCCCCGGCCAGCTCTCCACCCGAGCAGCCTGCCTCCACCCTCGACCTCCGCTCCTTCTCCTCCCCGGCCACCTCCCTCAGCCAGTCACCACCACCAACACTTCACCTCCACCATTCCCTGTCTCCTCTCCGACTACCAGAACCACCTCCTCCTCCCTCCCCAACCTCTTCCTCTTCGACCGCCTGAGCCCCTGGCCGGAACAATACCACCCCTTCACCATTACCATTATAATTATCATCATCATCACACATAATCCCCATTATCATAATCCATTAACATATTACCACCATACATTATCATCAACACCACTATTGCTATTAACACCCTTATAATCATTATCATCATCATCACCAATACCTTAACCCTAATCGTCCATATCATCGTCCTCGTCATCATCATCCTAATCATTATCATCATCGTCCTTGTCATCACGATTGTCCATGTCATAATCCTCATCGTCATTATAGTCCTCATCGTTATCATCGTCATCACCATCGCCATCGTTACCGACATCGTCATTATCCCCATCATCATGATCGTCACCATTATCATTATCCCTATCATCCTCATCCATGTAATCATCATCATCTCATTATCGTTATTATTATCATCTCATCACTGTCATCGTCATAACCCTCGTCATTATCGTCATCATGGACCCGTCATCCTTACCAGACAACCCGTAGCAGACACCCCCGATTCCCGTACCTGTGTACGCTGACCCCGAAGATCTGTTAGATTTATCTGCGTGACTTCAGGAGCACGTTATTGGTGCTACGCAGCCTTCTTGCCAGGCAAGTATACCTTGCCTTGTTGTACTGTTTAAATTCTGTATTATTAGTTGCATGTTTATTATCTTAAACTGTGCGCATCCGAGAGAGACTCGGGTGCAGTCAACGGAAGCGTTGACGTTAGGACTTGTGTCTGACTTAGAGTCTAGTGGACCCACCTAAAATTACGGAGTTATCGGTATGACTCCCCAGGCCTTGACACGTATCATTACACGTCACAGAGTGAGTTTATGTAGGGACGCGTGCCTCATTCTTGCCTGGCCATCGGTGTGAGCAGCACGTGTGACGATAATTAGCTTAGTTGTTTATTTCTTTAGAGACTTGCATTAGATTATGAGATATCCACGTCGTGTTCGCGACTTGTACATTGACATTAGGCGGGAAAGACAATTAGTAGGTATATAGGACAGACAATTGGTTGTCAAAGTTTTAGAGTAAACTGCGGGGCCGTGAGCCTCAGTGTTACCCGGGTATGGGATCAGTGTTGCCCGGTTATGGGAGTATATGCTTGTCAATACATCCGGTAGAGGTTACTAGCTGCGCTATCATGATCGGTGATGTAGTCAGCATATACATCTGGCATCCAGTTTACAGCTAATGCCAGATACTTAGCCTCTGGCTTGACGCTACGCTTTATACTTTTCACCTACCCATACGTACCAAGGTTGTCTTCAAAGTGCATTTCACTTAGCTGGTTAGGTCACCCTTGAGTTTTCACAGTATTTACTTTATGGCATGCTTTTATGTATCTTGTTACGTCCCTCTGAGGACCTGTCCCTTTCCAGGTGTATTATTCATGAGTATTCGCAGGAGCGCAGATCCAGAATTGCATGTATATTGCAATAAAGACTTCTTTTCGAGCTCGTGATTGGTTGTTGATATTCTTATATTGTATTTATCTTGTCTATTCTATATTCTAGTCTGGTAGTGGATTTGTTTCCATCCGACTACCATCTTTAGATACTTTATATTGAGATCGAGATACGTAGCTATTGGTTATTTATCTATTTATGATTAATGTGGATGAGATCTAGATTATACCTGTGACTTGAGATGTTCTATACCACTTGTGAATTATTGTTCATGATACAGCGTACGCATGTGTTATGGTTTCCATATATTGGAGTTGCCATATACATGCGGCTAGCATGCTTACGTGTCCTAGTCCTACGTATTTTGGGACTGGGGCGTGACACTTACACATGCACATCATCCACTTATATACTGATATATATATTGCTTACCTACATCTATCTAAGTATACCTATATATATACTCTCAGTCTCTAACACTCAAGGCACACACAAATACACCAATTATCTACACCCCTCAACTGTGTACTAAAATTTGTATTGCCTGGATTACTTGCACTATTACTTCCAATAATTTTCTATTTATATTAACTGATATACCAATCTAATATTATCACACGAGGTACTTACTGTTACTAGCACATTGCTCAACTAATCCTTGATATAGAAATACCTAGCACTCTTGGTATAGTAACACTAGCTTCATCATTAGATTACCTCATCACCTACTATGTATTCTGTACACAATTTCTAGACACTCGTCCATCTATTGCTTCCAACCCATCATTGGCCTCAATATTAGGTGATACATCCATCACTAGTAATATACCTGTACACTCATATATACTTACATCAAGTCCCTACTTTTATTTGTAACACAAGTCTTACTACTTAGCACAATGTATTCTTATTCCCTCACACTCTCCTATACACTTATGGGTACCCTTCTACTATGGCACACTCACTAATACCCTATATGCATATATATTTCTTTACTCTTGACACACCCAAGTATCAACCACCAATTGAATATCATGCTCCATTAATTTTAAGATAATTTCTCCTTGATAGTTAATTGTTTACATGGATCACCCAACTACATGAATTCATGACTATCCAGGACTGGCATGTTGACTCTGATATTAACTCCTGGAACCATCACTGATACTCTTTACTCCCCCTTCTAACTATAGTACCAATACTAACTATAATGACACCTATCATAGAACTATTGCTACAAGGTACTATGCTACGGGTTATCTCTAGATTGATGCCTATTGCTCACATGCCCAACCAAGAACCACTTACAGGCTCATAAGCAACACTCCAAACAGTTAACACTGATTCAAGACACAGACCTAATTGTAAGTTACCAATTATTACACTAACAAGGAACCCTAATGGAATGAAGCTCTATAAGGAACTGGACTAAGGACTGAAGGTATCTCTACTGCTAGCAAAAAAATGATGGAACAAAGTCCTATTATAACAGAAGTAGATAAGTATTGATATGATAATTTAAGAACTAATTTAAGATACAATCTGATAATCATATACGTCTGTCCAAAATTATGACTCTCAGAATCCTCGCCACGCCAGTAAGCATAGCTGCGATAAACGATAGATTCCATAACTTAGGTATGCAACTCTATAATCATGTCATCTAGAATCCTCGCTGTGTCGACTAGTATAGCTACGAAAAATTCTAAATTTCATAATTAAGATATATATACATCTAAAGTCAGGTCCCTACGTTTCTGCTACGCCAGTTAATATGGCTGCAATGAACTCTATGCTCCATAACTAAAGCAGACATTTTATCTTTTTCACTGTCCTTATCAACATATGTCATCAGATGATAACGTAATTTTAGTCCGTAAAAATTTATCTCGCTATAAAATCAAACTCAACAACGACATCAAAAATTTAATTCGACAACCTATTTACCAAGAATCAAATTGAATAACAACAAGTGAGAACGGACGAACCTTCTAGCCCATCACCTGCAGTATCGGTCTCCTCGATCGTCATCGCAAATGCCCCATCCTGTTGGGATGGCTCCCTCTGCGGGTGCTGAGCAATCTGCGGTTCCACAGGTGGGCTAACTGGACCTCTTTGATTTGGAGTTGTGCGTTGGCCGGAAAGATAAGGAGCTCGAAGATACTCCCTCACTCGATGTCCCACAGCGCCACAGTACAGACAAAGTCCTAGCCTCACCCGACAGTTCTTCCGAATGTGACCTGGCTTCTTACAGAAATAACAAGCCTGCTAGGTCTGCCTCGGAGGCTGCTGCTGATCCTGTGATCTGGTCTTTGATGACATCCTGAAGACGGATCAAAACTAGAAGAAGTCATTAAGGCACAAGAATACAATATCATCAAGGAAGGAAAAAATATTCAAGAAAAGCAATGCTCAGAAGGAATAGCAATAGCAATAGATTGGAAGTGTACCTAGTTGTGATCGAGTATTCGCTTTCATCCAAGTACACTATATCATAGATCCTATCACAAGCTTATAGTAGTACAACTAAGACGTCGCACTACCACGATATCATACTACTTACGAAGCCTGACCTGCATGGGCCACCACTAAAAATGTGTCACGACCCATACCCGAAATTTGAGCATGAACCATGGGTACGTCCAGCCTACGCCGCAGCATCGGCAGTAGAACGTTGTCTAGGTCTCAATATTACTAGATAACTCACAATATGTCAATGATCTCAAATCCATAAGGAGGACAATGAATAAAACATTGATCAACAATTCATAATATATACTCAATCACAATAACTATAGGAAATAAATGGCACGATGAGATATAAAGATAAAGAGTACTATCATAAGTCTAGCACAACAACAAAATACAGCACAAGTCTATAGTCTAGCTGACCCGCATAAATAGTCTCATCAAAAGTCTCAACATAAATACAGTCCAAGCCTCAAGTTTAGAACAAAAGATGCATAGATATAACTGTCTGAATAACTACAAGTGGTGTCTCCTCTAAGGGGAGGGACTCCTCTAAGATCTCAAGTATGTAGTCTTCCTCTACACCTGGCCCATATTGTGTAGGAAAGAAGTCCTCAAGGTCCTCTAAAAAATGTTATCCAGTCAAGATTGGAGCAAAGTACAAGCACTAAATAGCAGTTTCATTTACATTGACAAAAATTATAATACAGTGTAAAAAAATATAATATGAAGAAATACTGAAAATAAAAAATATTGGAGAATATAAAATACTGGAGAAATATAATCAGCAATAGTACAACTAACAATGAACAGAAATATAAGTGAATACGAGAATAAGTGAACTGGAATACATAAATAGAATATCTAGCTAAGTGTTTGAAATATCAGTCTATTATGTGATCGGCTTGGGACTAGATCAGGCTTATTATATATGATTGGCTATGATACATGTGAGGTCAGGCTAACCATCTGGTTAGCTATGATGCGAGCAATAGTCTGGCTAATCATATATAACAGGCTATGATGCATGTAAATGGTCAGGCTACACCCAACGTGATGTCTGAGACGAGCTATGATGCATGTAAAGTGGGATATGATCACATAATCTGCTAATATTTCCCCGTCATCAGCTAGCATGATGGATTCCAATCACGAATCCTCGTGACAGGTATCGATGGTGCTAAGTCGTGTATCCATAGTGCTAGAATCAAGTACGCTATACAACTAGAATCATAGAGATGATCAACATAATAAAAACTGTCAGAGAATGTACTCGCATGTGGTCTTAAGCTGGCAATACCAATATCCAGTTCCCGAAGTCTCGCCTGAACGATCCAACGGTCCTATATATATATGTAATGTAATAATAATAATAACATCAATCGTTACATTAGTACGCACGTAAATACAATTATACTGCACTTAGAACTAACGTAAGGGGGTTACGACTGGTTAACTAGCAGGGTCACGTGTGCATGTCTAAAATGCACAAGTCTTATGTCCTCGAATACCGTGCACAACAAGATGAATAACTAACACTAACACATATCCAAATCTCTAAATCTCGTGTAACACTAACACATGGCCTAGCTAGCATGTTAGTATGCACAACACAATAGTTAGCTAACACTTAGGGTCATGCAATCATATATAACACTAACAAACAATTTCCCATAAAGTATATACTAACCCTAATTACTATTCACACATCCATACACATACACACTAGTTATTAGGGTTCACCAACACAGTGTCATGCAACACACAATATAAAAGAAAGAGAGCAAGTTCAAACCTTGGTGCGCACGTAACCGAGGAGGGGGTGACGCTCGTCCGCGGGCCTTGGAGGTCGATCTCTGGCGATGGTACTCCGGTCAACTGTAGCAACCGTGGCACGGGTCAAGGTGGTGGAGATGCTGATGTGGTGATGGTGGTGATTGGTTAGGAGTGGTGGCTATGTGGCCGGGGCCGTAGTAGTCGTAGGATAAGGTTGAGAAAGTCGAAGATGGGGGAGAGGCGGTGGTTGTAGTATGGCGGTGAGGGTGGTCAAGACGGTGGTTGATGGAGATAATGATGTGGTGATGAATGATGGTGGAGACCGGGGTGGTCGAGACTGCGGGGGACGGCCGGGAAGGTGGTGGTGGATAGTCATGACCGGAGATGGGAGAAGGAGAACGGGGAAGATGACAATGGTGATGGTGATGACTGGGATCGATGAGGGAAAGGCTGTCGGGTATGGTCCGGCGGTGGAGTCGGCTTAGGCGGGTGGTCGAGAATAAAGAAGAAGGTGATGGGGAGATAATGATGATGATGATGAAGGTGACGATCCGGCGGTGATGGTGATCACTCGAGGAGGAGGACATAAAGTCGTGAGGTTGGCTGTGAGGGAGAGGCGGTGTAGATGTCGTCGAAGAAAGGAAGTCATGGGAGTGGGTGTTGATGGTGATGGTCGATGATGAAGATGGAGTCGATAATGGTGGAGGTTGCTCCAGCGGTGGAGAAGGCTGTGGCGGTCCTGACTAGAGTCGGGGATGAAGGAGAAGGTGATGGGAAGATGATGGAGGTCAATGATGATGGTGGTTCTATCGTCGATCGCTATTGTCGGGAAGGTCGTGTGGTGGAGGTGTTGGTGGGATCGATGATGGAGGTGGGGTGATCTGGCGGTGGCTGTGCTCAGGCGGAGGAGTCAGGGATGTTGATGGAGGCTGTGGTGTACTCGCTGCTCGGGGAAGACGTTGACCGAAGTCGAGTGATGCTCCGACGGTGAACGTGGAGGGAAGGAAGGTGATGGTCGATTAGGGCTTCGGTTTAGGGTTCTATATAGATGTTGATGAAAATAGTGGAGGAAGAGTGTTTATGTAGAAAAGAGAAGAGGGTTTTGATCACCTTGGGATTAGGGCCGGATGATGCTCCAAGGGATGGGGATGGTTTCTACATGAAGGAAAATGGATGGCTAGGATAGTGTATGTTTTGAATGGAGGGCTAGGATGGCTAGGGGGAAAAGTTAGAGTATTCCACACTCCTAAATGGGGGGAAAACTATGTATGACCGGTCAAATGAGGGGGGAGTATTTCTTCATGGCTTGGATCCAGTGGAAGGTGGACACCTCATTGTACTTTTGCATAAAAGTTTCTAACAATTAGAAATTTGTACAAACAATGGGGTTTGAGATTGAATGAGGAAAAACACCATGTTTGGTGTGATGTAGTGGATAAAAAGGGTGTGTGATATTTAGTATGAACCTTGAGGGTGTGAGTGGGGGTTTGGGTTGGTGTTGGGTCTAGTTTTGGGTTAGGTTGGGTACTTACACCAATTTAATTAAAATTAATATAAATGGTCTTCTTAAATTAATTAGAAGTGCATAGGATAAAAATTGGGTGGGACATAAGTATCTTGAACGTAGTAGACTCAGAATAGAATATTGTCATAATTTGGGTTGTACAAAACAGGTCAAGGTTGTGTCTCCAATTTCGATTGGAACGGACAAAAATGCAAAGTTAGATTTATTTGAATTTAAAAATAAACGTTTGTAACGAATATTGTCTGACTAAAATGAAGCACAAGATAGGGTATTTATGAGTTACACAAAGGTCAGAATGTAAGACTGACACGTCTAGGACAATGGTGTAAAATTTATTGGATGGCAAAAGCTAGTATAGCGCTCCAAATATCGAAGCAATGGTAAGGTACAACAATGAATAAAAAATTACAGTAGTGAAATATAATCCCCAATAATTGTTTGATGATAAAACAAATAGGGGGTTTGTACGAAGCTCTTTTGGTTTACAAACTCAGGCTATTAAACTCTTCTGGTATACAAAACACTATCAGAGGTATTATGAACATGATAGGTTTTGAAAATTCACCTGGCGAGTCGCCATTTTCGTTGAGATAAAACAAATAGAGGGTTTGTACGAAACCTTTTTGTTTACAAACAAGAAAAGAGTACAATTAATCCTATACGAGGATATTAAGTACAATAAAATTAATTCTGGAAAAATATTGCTATAGGAGTCTGATCTGCGGTCGATCATTTTGTCCCTTGGACCACACGATGATGAAGATGTGTTGTAGAAGAAGAAGAAGCTTCAAAGATTGTAAGTGGGATCAAATTCTCGTTGCCAAAGTAGACAACTAAAACCCTCTGTTTTTGCTCTCTCTTTCTCTGATCTCTGATAGTGCCCTGTGCTTGTGCGCCCTATTTTCTGATCTGATTATCCGCCTGTGTGCCTTATTTTCTTCCCCTTGTCCCTGTGATCAGGGGACTCTATTTATAGAGATCAGTCAAATAACTGTCCAGTTGGCGTAAAAAGCCAAGCTGTGAAGAGAGTTGCACCTTTTACGCGAAGGTTATAATAACTGCTACCCACGTCTGAATGACCTTCTAAATCTGCGTATGACACGTGTCCTATTATAAGGTAACGCGTATAACTGCTTCTTGAAGATCACGGCATACAAGCCACGTAGGAAACTGCCCCTTGCGTAAAGATGGTTGGCATAAAAGAAAAATAACTGTCTTGTAGGCATAAAAGCCTAGTTGGCGTAAAAGCCTAGCTGTGTAGAAGACTGCCTCCTTTACGCTACGGTTATGACAACTGCTATCCACGTTCAAATAATCTTCTGAGTCTGCGTGTGACGCGTATCCCTTTATGAGGTAACGCGTATAACTGTTTCTCGAAGATCATGGCATGCAAGCCACGTAGGTAACAGCCCCTGCTTAAAGATGGTCTGCGTAAAAGCCAAATAACTGTCTCCTTGACGTAAAAGCCAAATAGTTGTCTTGTTGGCATAAAAGCTAAACTCTGTCTTGTTGGCGTAAAAGCCAATACTCTGCATAAAACTTGATGGTTCATGAATAATAGATAACCAGCATAAAATAGCTAATTATCCATCATGACTGAGGTTTTGAGCGTATTCTGGGCTAAATATCCTGATCACATACCTTTGCAAATATAGCCTGAGTTGGCGTATTTCGAGGAGATAGTATACGCCGTACTCCTATAGTTGAAAATAGCCTGGTTGGCGTAAAATGCAAGGATGGTAATGTGAGCATATTAGTCACAATTTTGGCTTTTCCAGTCAATTATCCATCACGACTGAGGTCTTGAGCGTATGCCGGGCTAAATAGCCTTATCACATACCTTGGCAAATATGGCCGAGTTGGCGTATTTCGAGGAGATAGCATACGGCGTACTCCTATAGTCCTATAGTTAAAAATAGCCGGGTTGGCATAAAATGCAAAGATGGTGATGTGAGCGTATTAGTCACAGTTTTAGCTCTCTTCGTCATGACAAAATCTGAAGGATAAAACAAAATCTCGTGCATTAAATGCAGAGATATGCCCCCCTCTCGTGTATTAATTGCAGAGATATACCTCGAGCTCTGTGTAGGAAATAGCTTTTGAAGTGGCGGCAGCGTATTCAGAAGACTCCAGTCTTGAGCGTAAAATACGACTTGTATCACTAAACGATAAACTGGGTCTCTGTACAAAATCATCATCACAGCCGTCCTCTCGATCATCGTGTAGTACTTTTGTCAGGAGTCAGGTTCACTGTTTTGTCTGACAGATTCATCCGAGGAATACGAAGAGCTCCTCGTACAACTTTATGCTGCATTAAAAATAAACGTATTTTGAACTTTACGCAGGAGGGTAAAGCCACCTTTTACGCGGAACAGCTTTGAAGCACTGCTTTACGCGGACAGCTTTGAAGCCATATTTTACGCCGAACGGTTCTGAAGCTCTGTTTTACGCGTTTTGCTCTGAAGCCATATTTTATGCCACATTGCTCTGAGGTTCTGCTTTATGCTGACTTCATGTATATTGGGGAGTTTGACTGTATAATACGCGTGCAATTCCCCAGCATATTTCATGCTTCTACAAGACCCCCTTCAAAGTTTTCAAATTCCTTATAATTTGAAATACTTTGAATGAAGCATGAAATGGTCAATTGTAACTGACTTTTTCGAGTGTAAAACTCAGATTAATATATACGCGTATTCTGTTGACTGATCTGTCCCGTGTAATGCATAAAACCATAGATCCGTAGCATCTGAGCGTAAAAGCTTCCGAGCGTAAGATCGTAGATCTGTAGCTTCTGAGCGTAAAAGCTTCTGAGCGTAAAAAGCTTCTGAGCGTAAAATCATAGATCTATTATGCAGTATGACTGTCCGCCTTCCTTTTCAAATGATTAGCCGACGTGGTCCCAAAATTATAACTAATCAGATAAGATCGGATTCAGTTGAGGATTCGAAGAGTTATCTGAACTCTATAAATAGCCCTAGGCCATGAGAGAGAAAAACCCTTCATCTGTCTCTGCAAAACCTTTCGTCTCTTTCTGAGAACTCTTTGTCTTCATTTCTTTTCTGAGAACTCAGATTCGCCATGGCACCAAAACAGGCATCCGCAGCTAAGGAAAAGAAAGCCGCTTGCTCATCTCACTTCACTGCTCAAGCACGAGCGAATCCCACTAGGACAAGCGAGCCTCGTTCTGAACGAAGTGCTCCACCGTCTAGCTGTGCACCGGGCATCACAGGTAAGGACTTCGAGAGGGAAAACCCTTCGCACACGTTTGTACGTGTATGCACAAATACGCCCACTTTCCTAATGTGTTAGCGTAAAACTCCATATTTTTGCAGTCTGGCATAAAAACTCAGACTGTCAAATTTTGGTGTACACTGCAAACCTTGTATTTTACGCACTGGGTGTAAATTCTATCGTAAAACTCAAATTTTTGCAATCTAGCATAAAAGCTCAGACTGTCAAGTTTTGGCGTATACTGCAAACCTTGCATTTTACGCATTTGGTATAAATTCCAGCGTAAAACTCAAATTTTTGCAATCTGGCGTAAAAGTTCAAACTATCAAGTTTTGACGTATACTGCAAACCTTGCGTTTTACGCATTGGGTATAAATTCCAGTGTAAAACTCAAATTTTTGTAATCTGGCGTAAAAGCTCAGACTGTCAAGTTTAGGCGTATACTGCAAACCTTGCATTTTATGCATTGGATGTAAATTCCAGCGTAAAACTCAAATTTTTACAATCTGGCATAAATGCTCAGACTGTCAAGTTTTGGCGTATACTGCAAGGTTGTAGCGGCTAGCGTAAAACTGACTTATTTTCTTGCTTCTTGTAGTGGACCTACAGATCCCCCCTCTGGCTGAAATGATAGGCTCTACTGCTGGAATGTTGAATTCCAACTATCTGGAGGACTTGTCCCATGTGATATTCCCCATCTCTGGAAATGAGTATCCTCAAGAAAGGGGGACTCTGATCTCGGCCCAAGGAAAGCAAATATTGCTGAGTATGATCAGTGGAGAGCCCCTAACATACATAGATGGGACTGAGTATAAGAAACCAGCTTTCTTATTTGGGGACGTTATTGATAAGCAGTCTCAGACCAAGCCCAAGAAGGAAGATTGGGTATTTTCTGCTGAGGGCACGATCATGTATCTGCCAAAGATGCCCAGTGATGACCCTATCTCTACATTCCTTCATGTCACACATCCCAGAAAGATGTCATGGACTCTGACTCCCGATCTTCATGGGCAGCCAGGGAAGATCTTTTATAAGAAGGGATTGGACCGAGGGTCCTTTGTAAGTAGTCCCTCAGGCCCTGTCATGCCTTTCAGAGGATTATTGTCGGGCAGCGTCCCGAATGAAGACACTTCACTAATCCAGCCGCTTCAAATAGCGACTTTCTGTAATAACTTTATGGGGCACGGGGGAGTATACCCTAAGGTTAACCCTCGCACCAGTGGATGGCTTAGCCCCTAAAATCTTCGATGGGACAATTTAACTGCGTGGGCCCTGAAGCACTTTCAGGTGGAGCTGGAAAGTATTTGCTTGTTTGCGGCTGTAAGTGCTACTAGTGTTGGGTTGTCTCTCAACCCCAATTTGTTCTTAGCTTTGATGGAGCGATATAACTCGCTCACTGGGGCTTTCGCCACTCAGATAGGTGAGTTGGGCCTGGCACTTGATGAGATGGCAGACATCTCAAAGCTATCAATAGAAGATACTCCTTATGAAGAGTACGTTCCGACAAATAGGGAGCTGAAGGATACCCACCCTCGGGCAGTGGCAGTGTACCAAGATCTGATACGCCACTACCTTGCATGCACCGCCTTCTACAAGGAGCCCTCTGATGTAGCCCATATCAACAAATGGGTATTCTACCTCTTCTTCCATCAGGCTAGAAATGCTAAACAGGACAAGGTTGTAGATAGCAGAAATAAACCCTTGAATCCCTTGAGCATTCTCAATGCCAACACAATTGACGATCGTATTGGAGATACGGGGGCTCAAGATTGTGTTCTTAATAAAGAGATGGGGGGTTATCTCGCAGGAACCAAAGCCTACAGCTATATGAGGCATTGTCGAAAGCCTTTGTCAAGAGAAGCTCAACTGGCTGGCTTCCTTTCTATTTAGCTACGTCGATGGGTGGTTCCTGGCATCGGATCTGCGGATCACATTCATTGTAACACCTTGTGGCCTACAGTACATTTGGTGTTTGGAGCAATATTGGGCCTGCTCCCTGCCATGGTATGCAGGATACAAGCTGGCCTGAGGGCTATTACTGATGGGTTGTTGGCTGATACTACACAGCGTGAAGGATTTCCCAGAGTAGAATTGCCATTCTTATATCTGATGGGATGGTTAATCCTTCACAATACCAGGGTGATGTCTCTTGGATCGGCCAGTGGTTCGGGTAATAACTTCCTGTTGAATTACAGGAATTCTTCTTGGAATGTGACTAGCGTCATAGACTGTCGGCTAGCACTAAATTTTGCCCATAGTTGAAAGTTCTTCTACATCATTTCTCCCGTATATATCAATTAACAGGGGACAAAACTTCAGGATGCAGGTCAGGGGAAGACTATTCTTTCTCCTGAAGCCTTTTACTGGTTGGTCTGCATTAGACCTTCCCATCTGTTGTACAGAAGTGAGGACCACTGCTACTTGGAACCTTATCTGCCTAGCCGTTTCGCTAGGCAATTTGGGTATGATCAGTTGCACGTGGGGAATCATATCACCAGCTTCAAGTTTAAAGGTGGACTTATTGATGGAGCTAGAGGATGGCTGTACTTATAATGGGTTGTACTGGATAAACCTTTGCTGTGCTCGCGACTTCTCTCTCCACAGAGCTGCATATTCTTCACTCGTACGTGCAGTTTTATGTGTCCATCAATACCTTCCATCATGATTTTGATGTTCATATAAGTTTCAGGATGCCCTCCCATAGGTCCACTAGGAGAGAGGAGATGCCATCTATCTCCTCTGATGAAGGTGATGAAGTTACTGGTGCAGATAATTTTTTGTTGATTTTACCGAGAGGCGTAATAGCTCAACCAGCAGAACCTCTCATTATTTCCCATAAACGAAAGGCTTCTACTCTGAAAGAGCCTTCCCCCCGCAAGAAGAAGCTGACTACCGGGGGTCCAAAAAGGACTTCCACCAAGGGGGCCTCTAGGAGTGAGCCTATTGTTTCCCCTATGGGGGATGATTCTTTGATCAGGGGTCCTTCGCCTTTTAGAGAGGGAGCCTCCACAGTTCCAGCTAAAAGTGCTAGAGATTCTTTGCCCATGACTGCTGCCGACACCACCGTTACTGGTAGTGCTTCTAGATCGCCTTCGAGGCTAAGCGTAATAAGAATCCATATACCTTTATCCAGACAAATAATGGGGCCAGCCCCTCCTTTGTTTGTAAGTATCTCGAGCGAGATTCCATCCGATGAACCTCGAGTGGATCTGGGTGACGACTGGGATGACTACCCTCAAACGTCAGTTGGTGTACCCTCTTCTCCAGGTATAACAGCTTGTTTAGCATCATTAAGAAATAATTTAGCTATACAGGCTGCAGACGCAACATACATACCATCAACCATAGGTAAATATTGTCTTCACGCTTTCTTCAGGAAAATTAACATCAAATTGATATTAACTTTCTCTTATCTTATTTTCAGGCAAAGACGTCTCTGGGGAGGATGGAGTTGACACAACTTCTGATTTTGTTGTGGATCCAGCTAATGAAACGGTGGCACCTGACGTCGACGAAGCATATTTTGAAACTGCCGATCTTTCATCCGCAACATTCTTGGGTGTCATCCCGCCAGTGGCAGTTCAAATAACATCAGAAGAGGATGAACCCACCATTTCGATCGTGCGTCCTTCGTTAAGAATGCCAGCAACTCCAACCGTTGTTGGTGTCTCTTCTTTTGTCGCACCCTCTGTTGAAGCAACGACTGTGGCAACATCCTCTGCAGTCATTCCCGATAGGAGATTTACCGATATTGTGGCCACTTCCAGCGTATATTCGATCTTTGCTACGCTAATTAAGCAATATACTAGCATATTCTACTGCACTTTGAAAGAATTAATATCAATGGTGCTGGAGAAGAATCTTGGCTTTGATGCTCTGAAGACGTCCTCCAAGATCACTATAGCGCCGATTAGAAATTTCAATGACGTTGAAAGAGCTGATGCGCTAGAGCAAATAGTTAATGGTTTAGAATAACCCATTAACGAATATTTGCAACTATCCCGAGGCAGCATCGATGACCTGGTTCAAGCTGAGTATGACTCCCTAACTGCGAAACTTGCTCAGCAGATTGAATCTTTAAACAAATCTATCCAGGAACAACAATAAGAGATGGAGAAAGAGCAGGCAGTATTGGTAGAGAGTATTCCTCAGCTGGCAAAGTGCTGCGCTGAATGTGAGGGGTATGAAGTGAGGGTTCGAGAATTGGAAGCTGAACTTGCTCAGACAAAGGATAGGCTTCTCAAAGCATCGCTAGTTTATGATGTATTGAAGGGCCAAGTGGATACAGCTCAACAGAACTTGACACATGTGGGTGCCATCCACGCAAGTTTTGTTGATTCCCTGTCCGAACTTTCTCGCTTGAACAATGACGAAGCAAGGCTAGAGCTGGCTCGCACTAACATTATAAACTCCAGGAATGAGAGGATGGCTGCTTTGGCGCAACAGATCTGGGATTTAACTGCTCCTCCCCAATGATGTACTTTTTTGTTTCTCCTGTAATTTATCAGAGATAATAAAGATACATTTTCTGACTTTGTGGACCCATCACTTTAGAATATAAATGATAGGCTAAGATGAAAGTGATATCAAAGGTATCATGAACATGACATACTTTCGTTAAAGTTTTGCTGAATATAAATCTATTCAGAGATAATATGAACCTGATAGAATATAATCCAGCTAAATTTATATACCTAACACTATCAAAGGTAATATGAACATGATAGGTTTACAAATTAGTTAAGCATATCCATTAAGAGGTTATATGAATCTGATAGAATATGATCCAGCTAACCTTTGTGCGTGGTATCGTCAGAATAAGATCTTCATCATACTCCGTTAAGCAAAGGAGATCGAGTATAGTACTTCTTCAAGAATTTGCCGTTGATAGGAGCCATTATCATATCTTCGTTTAGGCTTGGCTAATCTGTAAGCGCTATTTGAAATCATATAAGGGCCCTCCATTTCTTTATGATTATTTGTGCAAACTTTGGATATCGTACCAGAGGTAATATGGACGTAGTACGATACTGTGTTTGTTGAGGATATCCCACTGGGGGATCTTTGGTGGACCTATTATTTGTTGCGCACGTTGAGTGCAAATAATAAGTTCAAAATGAGCCCACAGAGGAAATATGGACGTGATAGGTTTTGTGGCTAGTAAAGACATCATGTTGGGGATTTTTGTGGACACATTACTTCTTTGCACACGAGAGTGCAAGTAATAGGTTTAAGATAAGTCCTGCCAGAGGTAATATAGTCGTGGTAAAATATGACTATGTGGGGATAGTGGAGAGATATAGTTCAAAAGTAATATGAACATGAACAATATGTTTCCATGGCGGGCATCCCACAGAGTTTTTTTTTTGGACCTATTACTTCTTGTACACGAGAGTGCAAGTAATAAGTTTAAGACAAGCCCTGCTAGAGGTAAAATAGATGTGGCAGTTTTCGTGGACTTAACACCACTGACGTACTTAGAGTTAAGTACGGGTGCTAAGTTGAGATGACAACCGATATCAGAGGTAATATGGACATGAAAATCGATAGCCAAAACTCGGAAGGTTTGTTCAGAGGTAATATGAACATGACAAACTCAGCCTGAGAGAAATATTATGACAACAGTTCAGAGGTAATATGAACATGAACTAGTGTCTGAAAAACTCTTTGAGGAGTGATTCGTTGAGTGTGGTCTATCCAAACATGAAGATAGACCAAAGGATTATTCCGCTGGGGAAATTGATGGGACGATAGCTTAGAGGTAATATGAACATGGCTAGCGTCTAACGAGATTGGTTTGAATAGTCATTGTGGGAGTGTGCAAGTAGACCTAATGATTGCTCCGCTGAGATTTTGAGGATCCAACATCCATTGTGTACCCGGGACTTTTGGATATGGATGATGGCTCTTTGCAAAAATTTGTAACGAAGGAGAAAATGTTGCACATAGGCACTCGTTGGGGATGCCAAATTGCTGAACATATCTATCCAGAGGTCATATGAACATGATAGAATATGATTCTCAATCTTTGACGATCGAGGAAATATTGCACATAGGCATTTGCTGGGTATGAAGAACCAAGAGTTGATTTGTACTTCTGGGTTATAGACTTATTACCCATGCCATCCCAGATAGTAAGCTGCAACGACTAGCACTATCAGGGGTTATGCAAACGTGATAGTAGGAAGTCGAAGAGAAGAACTTCACTCAGAGGAAATGTGGACATGAAAAAAGTTCTAAAAATATCTTACTCAGAGGTAAGGTGGACGTGGTAAGATATAGTGGGGATAAAGAAAAAATAGGGTAGAGGTAATATGGGAATGACCATTTTTGTGGTGATAGATTTACTCTACTGGAGAAAATAGAGAGACGTAGTTCAGAGGTAATATGGACATGAACTGATCGATAGCAACAACATGGGAGGTTTGCTCAGAGGTCACTTGGACATGGCAAACTCAGCTGGGGAAAAATAGTTTGGATGTTAAACCATGTCCGAAAAATTCATCGGAGAGTGATTTGCTGAGTGGGGATAGACCTGAAGGTTGCTAATCCGGGGAGATACCGTCTTCCCGTTATAAATGTAAAGTGATGATCTTGGCGTCGATCAACTCCTAGATTTTCCTTTTCAGCACATAGCATGCCTTTGTGGGGTGATGAATGTACCGATGAAAGAGACACTAATCTGGGCCATCGACCTTTCCAGCCTTTTCAGGGTATCTGATATTGTGTAGCCGAAGTTTATTTTCCTTCATCAATATATTAACGATTTCAATGATGTCATCCTCATTGAAGGAGAAAGTCCTCTTTGGCTTTTGGCTCCCGATACCTGAGTCATACAGTCCTTAGGGAAGATGGTCATAGTTGTATCATCTTCGGACTCATAGAGAATTCTACCCCCAGCTTTGGATGCTGCTCTGTTTTGTCGAGAGAGACTACCCCCAACCATGTCGTTGTCTGGTTCTTCTTCTTCTTTTTGTTTGCCTTTGTCCACAGAAGTTGATTTAGAAGGACCTGCCTCTGGTATTACAGGATCATACTCTAGAGGTTTGGAGTTTTGCAAGAGATGCGGTAAACCCTAACCCAAAACAAGTTCGTTGACAGTAAGGATCACCATGCAATGGTATTCGTCTGTCTTTTTCATAATTGAGGCCTTGCTTCAACTTCAAATTATAACCCATATTTTGCATAATCTTTAAAGCCTGTGGGCTATATCTGTGGATTTGTATTCTCCCAACTTCAGACTCGTGAGATTCTTCTTGTACAATCGGTCTATTTCGCATTCGACCGAAAGTTATTTGATACTGATCATTGCGAGTCAGTAGAACAATAAAAATAGATTCTTCATGTGGCTCATATGTCATGACGATATTAGATGTTGATGCTACTTCCCACACGATCTCTCCACGCTTGGTAGTTAGGGGAACTGAATCCTAGTTTTGACCCCTGTTTTTGCATTTCTGGATCAAGAAATCACGCAAATCAAGAAGATTAGCAGAAGAAGAAGAAGGCTTATTCTGCCTTTTTACATCAGTAGGCCTGTGGAGATTAGGAACCATAACCCTTTCTCGGCTATAGGAATACAACAGTCCACCCATATGAGTGGCATATGATCCATCATCTGTTTGAGGAGCGTATCTTCCCATAAGATGAGTCTTCTTTATGCGGACAGATCTCTCCTGGCACAATTTGGAGTTTTTCACAGGTTCGCGTGAAATAGGGAAAGTCCACGTAATCTGAAGAGTAGGAATTTTCTTCTCTTGTGGGCATAAAAGCCTAGAGGTTAGGAGGTTCGCCACTCGTTTTCCCTTAATGTGATCCAAGAGTACATCTGCCTTATCATAGATGGGAGATGTATTTTTATGCGAAGGGCGCATTTGAAATTTCCGAATTGGCACTGGGGCCTTGTCAGAAATTTTGTCTGCCACGTCACAGACGAGAGACAAAGTTTTACAAGCAGGGCGCATTCTAGACTTCTGGATTGGCACTGGGGCATTGCCAGAAGTTTTGTCTGCTATGTCACATACGGGAGACAAAGTTTTACGCGCATGGCGCGTTCTAGACATCTGGATTGGCACTGGGGCATTGCTAGAAGTTTTGTCTGCCACGTCACAGACAGGAGACGAAGGTTTACGCGTAGGGCGTATTTGAAACTTCTGGATTGGCACTGAGGCATTGCCAGAAGTGTTGTCTGCCACGTCACAGACGGGAGATGAAGGTTTACGCGCAGGGCGTGTAGGCAAAACTTTGTTGATCAGAGATTGAGAGCTTGCAGGAAGGGCAGAGGACGTCTTAAACATCCATACTTTATGCAGCTTCCTGTTGTTCTGGACAGAGGAGGAGGGAGAGCTACCCCTGCATAAAGCATATCTTCATAAGCAGATTGGTCGAACTGGACGACCAAAGTCTTCTTCGTCGATCCGACGGATACAGCATCGTATTGAGCAATTGCTTTCTCGTTAGATAAAAAAGTCGTCCCCAGCAGAGTCACAATCTTTGTTTGATGATAAAATAAATAGGGGGTTTGTACGAAGCTCTTTTGGTTTAGAAACTCAGGCTATTAAACTCTACTGGTATACAAAACACTATCATAGGTATTATGAGCATGATAGGTTTGAAAATTCACCTGGCGAGTCGCTATTTTGTTTGAGATAAAACAAATTGAGGGTTTGTACGAAACCTTTTTGTTTACAAACAAGAAAAGAGTATAATTAATCCTATACGAGGATATTAAGTACAATAAAATTAATTCTGGGGAAATATTGCTATAGGAGTCTGATCTGCGTTCGATCACTTTGTCCCTTGGACCACACGATGATGAAGAAGTATTATAGAAGAAAAAGAAGCTTCAAAGATTGTAAGTGGCATTGAATTCTCGTTGCCAAAGTAGACAACTAAAACCCTCTGTCTTTGCTCTCTCTCTCTCTCTCTCTCTCTGATCTCTGATAGTACCCTGTGCTTGTGCGCCCTATTTTCTGATCTGATTATCCGCTTGTGCGCCTTATTTTCTCCCCCTTGTCCCTGTGATCAGGTGTCTCTATTTATAGATATCAGTCAAATAACTGTCCAGTTGGCGTAAAAAGCCAAGCTGTGAAGAGAGTTGTACCTTTTATGCGGAGGTTATAATAACTGCTACCCACGTCTGAATGACCTTCTAAATCTGCGTATAACACGTGTCCCATTATAAGATAACACATATAACTGCTTCTCGAAGATCACGGTATGCAAGCCACATAGGTAACTGCCCCTTGCGTAAAGAAGGTTGGCGTAAAAGCCAAATAACTGTCTTGTAGGCATAAAAGCCTAGTTGGCATAAAAGCCTAGATGTGAAGAAGACTGCCTCCTTTACGTTGCGGTTATGGCAACTGCTATCCACGTTCAAATGAACTTCTTAGTCTACGTGTGACGCGTATCCCTTTTTGAGGTAACGCGTATAACTGCTTCTCGAAGATCATGGCATGCAAGCCACGTAGGTAACAGCCCCTGCTTAAAGATGGTTGGCGTAAAAGGCAAATAACTGTCTCCTTGGCATAAAAGCCAAATAGCTGTCTTGTTGGCATAAAAGCCAAACTCTGTCTTGTTGGCGTAAAAGCCAATACTCTGCATAAAACTTGATGGTTCACGAATAATAGATAACCAGCATAAAATAGCCAATTATCCATCATGACTGAGGTTTTGAGCGTATTCTGGGCTAAATAGCCTTATCACATACCTTTGCAAATATAGCCTGAGTTGGCGTATTTCGAGGAGAAACATACGACGTACTCCTATAGTTAAAAATAGCCTGGTTGGCATAAAATGCAAGGATGGTGATGTGAGTGTATTAGTCACAGTTTTAGCTTTTCCAGTCAATTATCCATCACGACTGAGGTCTTGAGCGTATTCCGGGCTAAATAGCCTTATCACATACCGTGGCAAATATGGCCGAGTTGGCATATTTCGAGGAGATAGCATATGGCGTACTCCTATAGTTGAAAATAGCCGGGTTGGCATAAAATGTAAAGATGGTGATGTGAGCGTATTAGTCACAGTTTTAGCTCTCCTCGTCATGACAAAATATGAAGGATAGAATAAAATCTCGTGCATTAAATGCAGAGATATGCCCCCATCTCGTGTATTAATTGTAGAGATTTGCCTCGATCTCTGTGCAGGAAACAGCTTTTGACGTGGTGGCAGCGTATTCAGAAGACTCCAGTCTTGAGCATAAAATACGACTTGTATCACTAAACGATAACCTGGGTCTCTGTGCAAAATTATCATCACAGCCGTCCTCTCGATCATCGTGTAGTACTTTTATCAGGAGTCAGGTTTGCTATTTTGTTTGACAAATTCATCCGAGGAATACGAAGATTTCCTCGTACAACTTTACGCTGCATTAAAAACAAATATATTTTGAACTTTACGCAGGAGGATAAAAGCCACCTTTTACGCGGAACAGCCTTGAAGCACTGCTTTACGCGGACAGCTTTGAAGCCACATTTTACGTCGAACGGTTTTGAAGCTCTGTTTTACGCATATTGCTCTGAAGCCATATTTTATGCCATATTGCTCTGAGGTTCTGCTTTACGCTGACTTCATGTATGTTGGGAAATTTGACTATATAATACGCGTATAATTCTCCAGCATATTTCATGCTTCTACAATAATTAATCCCGAAAAATACTAATTAAATCCATAATCCTATATTTTGGTCAGGGGTTCATCTAGTGGGTTTCTAGGTCTAGTCCACTAACCCATGCATTAATGAATACTATATAATATATATATATACAGATATCATGCAATTATTTAAAAATAAAATATACACAATACTTATAATAAATAAAAGACAAAAATACCCTTATTTTAGAATTTGGTAGTGACAATTTCAGATTTTTACCTATTGAGAGATGGATTCCCTATACAAAATCAAGAGTTCTCTAGCCAAGCCTCTTCTTCTCCAATGTTCCTTGAACCCTAAGCTTCTAGTCTTCTTAGATGAGAGAAATGAGAGGGTTTAGGGTTTTAAATTCTAAAATTTGTGGAGGAAAGAAAGGGTTTGGGTAAGCGCTATTTCTAGGGTTTCTTCATGAACTATGATGAATTTGAAGGAGGATCCCTCTCTCTCTCTATATAGGCCGATCACACCTAGGGTTTAGGGTTTTAAATGCATAAGGTTCCCAGTGCCCCTATGGTTAGTCATGAAGAATTATTCAAAAAGTGGGGTTAAATCCTAACTGAGGGGTTTAACTAGATTCTAATTTAATGAATGTGGATCAATTTGTGGGTTCAAATATCTAGTCTAATATAAAGTCCATGGTCACACCAAGTCTAGTCCACTAACCCATATCATTATTAATAATAATATAATATATTATACATATCAGGTAACTATAAACACAATATATATAGAGATATTGAAATGACAACAATGCCCCTACTCTAAAAATGTGATAGTAACAATATCTATGTATCTAAGTATTTTTTACTTGTTATTAATATATATATATATATATATATATATATATATATATGTGTGTGTGTGTGTGTGTGTGTGTGTGGGGGGGGGGGGGGGGTGGGGAGTGGGTTTTACTTTTAGTTGGGATATAACACTGTCGGGTTGCAGTCAATGACTGATTTGAGATGTAGCAAGAGGGGGGGTCTGATCGGGTGTGTGTGTACTGCACACTGAAGTGGACAACAGGTCTGGTTGTTGCATGCTGCAACAGCAATACAATAGCAGGGGCAGCAGCAATAGCAATGCTGCAACAGCATGCAATGCAATTGCAACAGCATGCAATGCAATAGCAGCAGCAGCAATGCTACTAGGGGCAACAGCAGCAATGCTGCAACAGCATGCAATGCATTAGCAGCATTAGTTCTAGGAAATAGGGGTGGTCGGTGTTGTTTGTCAGATCTTTTAGTATATGTTAGTATGTAGTTGATAGGATTAGTTAGTAGTTTAGTTAGTTGTCTAATTAAAAAGTTAGAAGTTAAGTATTGTTAGTTAGGTTGATTTGAATATTAGTGTTAGTTGATATATGTATATGTTAGAATCTGATGTGTGTTGGTTAGTATAGATGTTAGTAAGTTTAATACGAGTCTAGTATTACCTTGCGATACTAAGATAATGCTAATGTAATTGTAGGTATTAGGTATGGATATCAAGATGAGGGTAGCTAGTGCGATACCAGTCTAGTATATTTTATATTGTTATAGTACTTTCTTATATTATATTACGTATCTTATAATACAGTATAGTACCAATATCCCAACATAGCTAGTATAGCCTAGTTAAATAGTGCATGGACCCAATATCCAAGAGATGAACTCATAAAACCTAGAAATAGCTATTTTGACCAAGTTTGACCCAGAGATGACCTAGTTTGACTATTTTGACCTATAAATGGCTTTATGACCTAGAATTGACTAGTTTAACTTGTATTTATTCCAAAATCTTGTATTGATGTAATATTCCATATTTAGGTCTCTGAGGTACCGTTCCGGACATCTTTAATAATGTTCACCGGATTTCAGGCAATTATATTCTCTGATAGTTTCTCATTTATGATATCATCTATGTTTCTTGTATTTAGTGTAGATATACTTGATTTTTTGACACGATGCTTACACAGATTGGTATATCTGGATCTCGTCATGAGATGTTATTCCTTGGTATTTATGGTGTATCTTGTGCAAGCCTTATTCCTCGTTCTTCTTGTACATATACAGACATTGATTCTTGGGGAGACTAGCTACCTACCTAGTGAATCTCGTATCATAATGTACCATGGTTGGATCCACTATACCAGTTGGGGCAGGGAGTGTTAGTGTAGATATGTGATCATACCCCTCCTTGTGCATGTCCTTGTGAGTATTGATCATACACCGCACGTATGATTAACCAGGCCCTAATCCTTGTACAAGTTCCCAAGCCGATCACATGTTGAAGCTGGTACTCACTTACATAGTAGTAGTATTTATTGCTCATTTTTATAATGCTTATTTTCTTGTATTTAATTCCAGTATTCCTATTTTGTATATCTCTTGTACTTGTATATTGTATGTTGTATATTCGCTCTATTTACTGTTATATAGTTTTTATTATTTATTGTAACTGTTATTAGATGTGTACTTTGTTCCTTTCCTGACTGGATATATTTTTTTCAGATAACACTTAGGAGTGGTAACCTATTCACTACGGGCCTCAGGACATAGTTGGCTTAGAGCAAGAGACTTTGGCTCAAGAGAGTCTCATCCTGGTTGAGACAGACGACACAGTACCTGTAGCTCAGTAGATAGGTTTATTATACTAGATTTGTCTTCGGCTTTTGATATTAGTATTTCTTATTATATTAGATGACTCATTGGATATTATTTTGTCTTGTGAGTTATATTTGACTCTTTAGTTCTTTATATCATATTCGTGTGATTGTTCCATCTTATATATCTATGATTGAGTATTTATACTTCATTAGTGGCATTATATATCTTGATGATCATTATTGATAGATAGATAATTTACCCAAACAGTGTTCTACCATCGATGCTGCGACATAGGTTGGATGTTGTTCATTACTCATGCCCCTACACCGAGTGTAGGTCGTGATATCACATATTAAGCCGTATGATTGATTGGTCGATTAAATGAGTATGAGCTGATAGTCTAGGGACATGAACTATTATGGTGTAATGGTTCAACCCTTGTCCTTGTTTGGTTATAGTGTTGCGCCAACGTGTCATAATAGGTCATGGACCAAAGCTGCATATATATATACCTATATATTAGCATGTGTGGTTGTTCTTGATTGTGTTTTATATTGTACCTGTGGCGTGTACATGATTAGTAAGTCATACCCTATCTCGGCGTAGTACGGTACCTCTTGTCCTTGTTTTGTTGTAGGGGTGTCCTACTGCTTCGATGAAAGGTCATACGCTTACGGTTATGATGTGAATCTTATTTTATGTACTTTATTTGTTTTGCTTCATTCATTTGTGCTCCTTTGTGGTACTTGCTCTCGGGGCCTGACCCCGCTGGTTTTGTTTGGTGTGATTTAGTAGCAGAGCCCGAGGATCCTGTCCTATATCCGACCAATGGAGAATACCCAGAGGATGTCCGTCGAGAAACTTTACTACTAGAAAAAGCGGGATTAGCGACGTATTTTAGCGACGTAAGAGGAAACGTCACTAAAATGTCTAATTTAGTGACACCATATAAAAAATGTCATTAGACGTCGCTAAATGGCAACATTTAGCGACGTTTAGCGACTTTTATTAAGATTTTAAAATATTAGTCACTATAAGTTCAATTAAGGTCACTAAACGTCGCTAAAATATCTAATTTAGCGATGTTTAGCGACGTATATAGCGACGTTTATATTAAAAATATTTAGCAACGTGTTTAGCGACGTCTATGACGTCGCTAAAATTTAATTTAGCGACGTTTTTATTTGACGTCTCTAAACGTCGCTAAAATTTGATTAATTAGGGCTCGGTTTCATTTTTCCCCGACTGTCAAAAATCTTTTGATTTCAAAAACCCAAAAATTTCCCCCGTCCTCCCCCCCCCCCCGCTCCGGCGACTCTCCTCAGCGGCTACTCCGGCTTTCCCCTCCTCCTCCTCGAGCTCTAGGTAAACCCTAACTCTCTCTCTCTTTCTCTCTCTCTCAGGACACACATGTGACACTAACACAGACACGACACATACACACAGACACTAACACTGACATAGACATGACACACACACACACACACACACTAACACAGACACTAATCAAGACCTAGGGTTAGGGTTAGGTTTTTTGACCTGGGGTTAGGGTTAGGGTTAGGGTTAGGGTTAGGTTTTTTGACCTGGGGTTAGGGTTAGGGTTAGGGTTTTTGATCATGATTGATTCCTAACACCTACCTATCCCCCACGATCACACCCTGACACTACACTCGACACATACATGCACACTAAAATGTATGTGAACTAAACGACGAGAAAGTAACAAGAGGAGTGACTATTGGCACTAAATGCCAGTGCGTATAGTGTCTATATTGTTAGTGTTATTTGTGTGGTTGGTATTGATACTTTTATATTAGTTAGAGTGTATGTGAGAGTGTTATTGAAGTATGCAGGGAGGGTATATCAAAGTTGAGGGTATCATAGTGGTGTCTTATGTTAGCAACAAATGAGTGAGGAGATGGTGTATACTAATACAAGTGTATCAGTGAGCGTGACTCAAGTTGGGTTTTAGATGTGCAAGTAGAGGTCTGAGTGCCCACAAGCACATAGATTGAGGTACATATGTAAGCATGGCAAGTAGAGGTAACAACAGCAGTGAGCACTGCTTACTAGCAGTGAGCACGGGGAGACTTGAGGCATATCAGCCCAATGTGCATTGGATCATGCTGAGGTAAGTCAGATAGTCCACCGTAGGAAGAAATGCAGTAAGCATCAATGTGGGAGAATCAGGTTGCTGTTTAGGTATAGTTCAGTGGGTGTTGTATTCAGATTTGAATACAGTTAAGTCCAGGGAAGGAAGTTGATTATGAAACTTGAAGTTGATGACTGTTAGTTCAGTGGCACAGTCTGTAGTTAGATAATTGATGATGGTTAGTATATGGTAAAGGTTAGTGTCAGGTAGTTGTAGGAGTATGATAATTAGATATGACTTTTAGTTTGGTATTCGAATTAGAGGCCATGATGTAGTATCAATTGTTAGTAAATGTTGAGTTATATGTTAAAGGGTGGTTAGTATTACATGTTAGTTGGGTATTGTTCTCAGTTTGTAGGTAAGTTAATACTTGATGACTGTTAGTTGATAGGTGTATGTGTTAGTTTAAATGGTTAGTTATTGTGAATATTGCTTATTTTAGACTTTGATAAATGAAAGTATATATTATATCAATTATGATTTTTATAGTACGGTTAAGTTATAAAGTTAGATGATAAACCACTGTATGTAATGATTTATATGATACATACTGTCATTTTTACAGAAGTATATAGAAAGGGATATGAATTACTATCTGCATCATCGTTCGTGGATGTACAACCGTCATCCTGATAATATGTGCGGTGTGCAGGATGAATTCATTGAGGGTGTACAACAGTTCCTGCAGTTTGCCAAGGCGTTCCCTTAGTACATGGACGGTACCAAAATTAAGTGTCCATGTGTGAGATGTCATAATAGGAAATATCATCCAGAAGTGGAAGTCACATATTATTTGTACTCGAAGGGCTTCACGCCGAATTACTATCAGTGGACCGTGCACGGAGAACTTGTGTCTCTAGCATCAGAGTCAGAGCATTATGTGGAGCCGTATATGGATGTCCACGACCACGATGCTTACGACGATGGGTGGATGAACATGGTTTATGATGCGGCGGAGCCTAGTTTCAATCCGAACAATTATAATACGGCGGGACCTAGTTGCAATCTGGACAGTTATGATGCAGCTGAGGAGGCACCGAATGCCGATGTTACAAAGTTTATGGAGTTGCTAGAGAATGCAAGGACTCCACTATATACTGGTTGTGATGATCATTCACCGTTGGTGGTTACAATATTATTGAGCATCAAGTCCGATTTTAACATGTCGCAAGAATGCTATAATCGACTAATCGATTTGATTATAGAGATCTTGTCCGATGGTGCAAAGTTGCCTAAAGACTTTTATCGATCTAAGAGGATGGTGAGATCGCTCTGGATGGGATACGAGGATTTGATTATAGAGTTGCTGGAGAATACAAGGATTTGATTATAGAGATCTTGCCCGAGAGTCCAGGAGGCCGTTGACCGTCAGATTGCGTCTCTCCGTGACGAGTTGCTGCGAAGGATGGAGGAGCAGTCCCGGTCCCAGCCGTAGGCGGACGAACCAACGCTCATCGCACGATTCGATATGCTCGACCGCAGCATCACGGAGCTCCGGGATTTGACAAATAATATTAGAGCCTCGACAGACTACAACATCACGGAGCTGCAGGCATCACAGCTATCGATGGACGAGAGGTTGACGATGATGCAGGATTAAATGGTTCATAGCAGTATGAGGCTGTTATCTACCATGGATTCTTACAACCAGTGACTCACAGACTTGGAGTGGGTATGGCCTTCTGGTGCGCCTACATCAACACAGACTCCACTGACGTCACTACCTTCTCCATCGACATCGGTGTCGATTCCATGGGAGCAGTATGAACTGTTCTTATCCTTCATGCGCGTCGGCGGTCAGCCTCCTGCTGGTCCACAGTAGTATAGCTAGTTGCTGGATATTTGTATTTTTTGAATTATTTAGGATGAGATTGTATGGATATATATTTGCCGTATTCTTTACGATGAGATTTGCTGGATGATTTCTTTTCTTCAAATTTTATTATATTATTCATATTAAATATGTTATTTTACCGGTATTGAGTGTTCAACCCAAGGGGGATGGCAAACCCAGAAATTCAACGGAGGGTTGCTCCGGGTCTATTTGTACAGATTGTGATTTAATAAACTACAGGAATAATAGTTTGGAAACAATTCAGTATTCTTTTTTTTATTTTTTCTGTAAAATTAGCGACGTTTTTAGCGACGTTTAGCGACATTTAGCGACGTTTAGCGAAGTTTAAGCAAGTCACTAAATACGTCGCTAATTAGCGACGTTACGCCACATCGCTAATTATGTCGCTAAATATGTCACTAAAAACGTCGTTGTACGTCGTAAATTGCTGACATGGCAGTATTGCCAGGTCATTAAAGACGTCGATGTAACGTCGTTATATAAGTCGCTAATTAGCAACGTTTAGCGACGTTAATCAACGTCGGTGATTAGTGATGCTTCGTCGCTAAACATCGCTAATTTAGCGACACATCTAAGTCGCTAAAAAATGTCGTCATAGCGACGTTTAGCGACGTTTTTTCTTTCAGCGACGTGCTTTGTTTCGACTTCTTTAAAACGTTGCTAATTACGTCGCTAAAAGTGATTAGCGACATTTTTTTGTCATTTAGCGACATTTTTTGACGTCGCTAATTTGACTTTTTCTGGTAGTGCTTGAGTGGGTTTCTCCTTCACCACTCTAAGTTTTATTTTATATTACCTTTTTGGCATTTAGCTGACGGCGCTTGTTTGCCGGTTTATCTGGACATTAGTTCCCTTACATGATTATATATTATACAGACCGTGGATGATTTATAGTTGTGTACTCTTGACAATGTACTTGTTTATTATTTTGTATAACTGGTTTTATGATCATTCTGATATAGCGTCAGGGATGCCTAACTGCATTATCTTATATATTCATTCTTCCTTTTTTTTGTTGATGATTGAGACATAGTTTTTCTTGGACCCTAGGTGACTTGATTGTAGAAAGCACCATTTGTCTCTAGACAACCTTAACACATTGCAGGTTACTTCAATATTCCGTAAGGTTTGGTTTGCTGAGTCACGCTCCCGCTCTCCAATATTCTGGTTGTGGGACATGACACCATATTTTTCGTAGAAAATTTTATTTTTATTATAATATGCAATTACAAATTTCAAATTACGTAGGGACTGGAAATATTTTCTAGGATGCAACCATATATAGAGATTAGTTGAGCTTTGTGTCTGCCGTCGAATTATTTGTAGAATTATATCTTTTCAATTTCTGTCATTCCAATTTTAAATATGGATTTGTATGAAATTTAAAAAGAATACTCCGATTGAATTTTTAATTTTAGTTCATCAGTTGTCATAAACCAAACACTTAAAATCTGAACATGCTACATCTTGATTAGATTTTTGAGGTTTATAATCTCATTTCTACGATGGTAAAATTGGATATACGAGTACATATAATAATAGAATATCATAGAACTCTCTCACAAGCTTAGTTATAAGAAAATGATGGATAATAGTAAAGATTGCGGTATTGTGAGAAAGGATGGGCATCAAATGAGTTAGTTTGTTTGGTTTTGAGAAGTTATACATGTCAAATGATATGGTAACGATGCCAAGATCAAAGAGCATTGAGGACTAGGAAGCACAATTAAACATTAAGGAGTAGGAAGCATAATTTCAAAACAACTTTTGAACTATAATATATTACAATATTCACGTTTGGAGGATTATGATACTCTTTATGGTATCAGTAGCAAGATCTACAACAGTAGAAAGAATAGTAGAATTATTTTGTACCTGTTTCTTTATGCTTTTCATTTTGTATCCTAAGATCATAATGTACAGAACTAATCTGGATTGATCTCTAGTTACTAAAAGTGCCTTCTTTTCCCTTTGTCCTATTGATAACTATATGTTGTTGTTAGAGTTGTTATTACCTATATTATGTTGAAGGGAAAATCTTATGTAGTAGACGCTAAACTTTCTAAGCCTGGGCCTAATTCAAATGATAGCTACTTGAAGGAATATAAACAAAACATTGATGTCAAGGAGTTGGAAAGGAGGCTTATGGAAAATAATTGAACATTAAAAACAAAGGCTCTTGCACGACAAGACAAAGTGTCTGCAGAACCTTAGCATCTTCTTACAGAACCTTAAGGTATTTATGCCTATTGTCGCTTAACACATGATGTCAATATACAAGTTATTGTCACACCCTGATCTCCCACAGGCAAATTGGTCGTTCCCGCTAGGCGAGAATCACTGCGCGAGCGCTCCCGCAGAACGATCGCTTTGACCCATCCGGGCATGATGCCGCACGAGCGTGAGCCATGCCCGTGTAAGGTCGTGGTTCTTTGGCTGGCGGTAAGAGTTCTAAGCTACAGAGTCGCACAGATTGTCCGAGTGCAGCAGAATCATAAACGCATAGGCGATTTGGTAACAGGTTCACTGAGTCGACAATATAGCGGAAGCATTGAATAACACAAGTTGAAGTAAAGCAACTCTTTATTGATATAAACAAGTGTTACAGGCGAAGTATAGCCAAGATTACAAGTCGCTCAAGCCTCCCTTTCTGAAACAGTAAAAGCGTGCCAAGTACCTACTAATGTGGAATGATTGTGCGGGCGATGTCCAGTCAATATTTACAACATTATGTCTTGTATATGTGCTTCAGTTCCGGACGTAGCGCTGCTTCGGAGTGATCTCCATGCCTTAGCACGCACGAAGGAGGCATCCGCACCAAACGAGGTTCTCCCGCACCCTGCAAACGATCTGGTGGATTATCAGTACATTGAATGCACTGGTGGGGAAGCTACTCGCCCACTCGACAAATCCAAACACGTAATATAGATTCCGAGCACCAACTATTAAGTTGTCTTTCTAGTTGCCTTAGAATCAGTTTTATGCAAAGATTGAATAGCCTAACTCGTGTGGCAGTGCGCCGTGCAACATGAGAGAAAACACGGCGAGACTTACCAACTTACCATTTGTCCTTCCCTGTCCAAGGCAAACATTATTAATTCAAGCACGGGCATGTATATGAACATTCAGGGGCATTCATAATGAAAACCAAGTTACAGCATATACAATACGAGAGTCGTTATATCAAGATCGTTCAGGTGTTCAGTTGTTCTTTGATGCGATACAATAACTCGCACGCGAATTGCCGCTAAGCGAGGATAACTTATCTATATGAACGTTAGTCACTAGCATAGCCATAAAGGACCATAGTCATTGGCGGGGTAGAGAATGCAACGAAAGCACGTGAGGCACTGTAAACCATCCCGTCAATCACGTGAGACTATTACGTTAAGTTTTATCCAATTCGGGTCGATCCCATTGCCCCGGTGACCGCCCATGGAACGATGCCTCGTTTCTGAGTTGTCCACGACATGCAGGTCAGGGTCTTTCCAAATCCATAACTTGATATGATAATCCATGATTCATGATCTAAAACGAGCATTTGCTCCATGAGCTGGGATTCATTTGTTATATGACGTGATTCTCGTTCAGATATAAACTTGATGTGATTATCATTCAGTTGTCACGTGATAGGATTCTCGTTCAGTATTCATTACCCTGATGCGTGCCCCTGGTTCGGGGATTGCCTTGGCGATCCAACGGTCCCGGATACTTGCAGGTTTATTTATGCATGGAACGACTACGTAGTAGTCTCCCGGGGTTTGGATAAAAATAAGGCAACATACAAGTAGACAAGCATGCATTTGTATAAACACAACATTTACATTAGCTCGGGCCCGAAGGTAAGCCGATGAGTGAGATCGTAAGGGACTTCCCGAGCGACACGTTCTAGGGTAGCATGCGAGGGTCTGATCATATATAAGCAATATATTATTTCCATGTTCTAGCATAAGTAATACAAGTTAGGATTATTCCCTTAGCTAGGTGTGTTGGATTCTTATTAGCATACAGGGGGTGATTCACCTAGCGACTAGCATGTATCATTCCAGATTTTATGTGTGCTGGCTAAGCAAAGACAAGTTCACCGTAGCCACCCACCTTAGCGATGATTCGCCTCAGTAGAGCGATACGTCAAGCGAGCCTCTGAAAGCCTAAGTTGAATTCCTGTAGGGACAAGTCTGGATATCCTTTGCCTTAAACGAGTATTCTTGCCTGAGCAAAGCGGATCGAGACATGCACTTTTGTCGTTTAAAACGGCAGTCCGCTGGAACGGAACGGGGTGTTATATCCTACCCAACTCAGAAAAAGTCTCGTCCTCGAGACTTACTGAGGACAAGAAGTTGTGTTTGATAATAAACAAAAGAAATATATAGGACGAGGTTTATATGAAACCCGCTCTTTGGTTTACAAACAAGATTGTACAATTAATCCTATATGAGGATGTCGAGTATAATTTTTAAATCTGGGTAAATATTGCTATAGGAGTCTGATCTGCAGTCGATCACTTTGTCTCTTGGACCACACGATGATGAAGAAGTGTCGTAGAAGACAGAAAGCAGCTTCGAAGGTTGCAAAAGAGAGTGGATGTTCGATGCCAAAGTCGTCGATTACTACTCTTTGCCTGAGCTCTGGATTCTTCTCTCTCAAAGACTCTTCGACTCTTAGTTCCTTGACCTTCTCTCTTGATCTTGGAATCTTTGACCTTGGTTCTTCGACCTCTGAATTTGTGACCCTCTTTTTCTCCACCCGGACCTCTGTTAATAGAGGTCTCTATTTATAAGATTTTAGTGACAGTGACCATCAGTTGGCGTAGAAGCCGGGTAGTGGAAAGTGTAGCACTTTTTATGCGACGGTTATAATAATTATTGCCTACATATAAATGACCTTTTGAATGAGCGTGTGACGCGTATCTCATCAAGAGATAATGCGTATAACTGCTGCGAAGATCACGGCATAAAAGCCACGTAGGTAGTTATCCCCCGCGTATAAGAGGTTGGCGTATAAGCCAATAACTGTCACCCTGGCGTAGAAGCCAAATAGTCATCAAACTGGCATAGAAGCCAAATAGGCGTAGAAGCCGAGTAGGCATAGAAGCCGAATAGGCGTAAAAGCCTGATGCTGCGTAGATAGGTAGCTAGTGTAGAAGATAGCTGATCCTCCTTCCTTGACTGAGGCCTTGAACGAATTCTGGACTGAATAGCCTTAATACGCACCAATGCAGATGTAGCCTGAGCTGGCGTATTCCAAAAAGATAGCATACAACATGCTCCCATTGCTGAGAATAGCACGATGGCGTAATGTGCCAAAGTGATGATATGGACGTTTTAGCCGAAATTACGGCTTTTGGAGATATAATCAAATCTCTTGCATTAAATACAGAGTTCTGCCCCCATCCTACGCATTAAATGCAGAGGCGTATCTCGAAGATCTGCCATTATTTCGTGCAATAAATGCAGAGACGTGTCTCGAGCCCTGTACGAAGAGCAGCTTTTGACGTGGCAGTCTGTTTGTCTTCTGCGGAGCGTAAGAAGCTCATGCCTGCCTGTGTAAAACTAGGCAGTGTATTCCCTTGTATGCGTAAAAGCAGTTTACGCCAAGGAAATGGCACTAAATGACAGTCTGGGTCACTGTGCCGCGCCATCATTATAGACGTCATCTGGGTAGCCGTGCAGTACTTTTTGTCAGGAGTCAGACGTCAGGTTCACTGCACGATTTGATAGGTTCATTTCGGGGAATACAAAGCGTTCCTCATACACTTCAATGCTGTATTAAAGCGGATAAGATTTACGCCATAAAGGCGATGTAGCACCATTTTTACGCTGAAGCAGCCTGGATATACTGCTTTACGCGGATAGTCCTTGAGCTTATATTTTACGCTGTACTTGGTGGAAAAGCTCTGTTGTACGCTGATGGCTTCTGAAGTCATCTCTTACGCTGCCCAGCACCAAAATGCTGCGTAGAGCTTTTTAGCGTATTTTTTATGCTTCTACAAGACCCCCTTCAAAGATTTCAGAGTCCTCGTATTCTAAAGCGCTTTGAATGAAGCATGAAACGATCAAGCCTGACACGTTCTTCATGGCTGACTTCTTGGCGGATTGTTGGAGATTTGTTGGGATTTGGTGTGATTTCTTTTGCCTATATAAAGGCTGAGGAGTTAACCTGTTCTTCCCATATTTCCTTCACCACACAGAGATGATGGCCGGAGTTGGTCGGGTCGACTTGAGGAAGAAGAAGACCATGTTCTTCCAGCATGTAAGGAGCCGAAAAAGACAGCGTCTTCGAGCAAATGTCCTCTGCAATGATGGATCATGGAAGGATATCATAGCTTCCTTTGCTCGGGATAATCAGCAACTTTGTATGGCGGTTCGTCCAGGAGAGAGGAAGGGTCTCATTCGACCACACAGCTTGCAAGTTGTATTTTCTCCTATCTTTCGTAGATGAAAGAAGACAAACTAGACCTGTCTTCGAGTGTTGAGTTGGGTGAAATACCTCAACTCAATCTGTTATGGCGAACGGAGGATGGGATCTGCATAATTTAGGCAGGCCCTGTTTTGTATCCTCCCGCCATTGATCATTTTTTTACTTGTCGGTTGCGAAAACCGACTAACTGCTGGAGAAGATGGATGAAGATCTCCACCCATGCGAGAACCTAGCAGAACAGATTCTGGGCGCGATCTTTAAATGAAAATAAAAAATCCTTTGTAGACGGGATTTCCCTCATATGTAACCATAAAAATGAAGAAAAACCCTTTGTAGACTGGATTTCCCTCATATGTAATCATGATTTAATAAGATCGTCTTCTTCTGTGCATATGATCATTCACCATATATTTTGTTGTGCTGAAGTCTGAATATGTGTAGCTTCGACGCATCTGGTAACTTTATGCCGACTCTGATATAAAGAGTGCTAGGTCCCGTCCTGTCTTTTACGCATAACTGAAGATGCACAGAAAGCCGCTTAGCATTCGAGTATTCGAACTGTCCTGCTGTTAGGAATGAGAAACCGCATAGAATTCTGAACTGTTACTTCTGATAAAAAGAATTCTTGTTCAGACCATCATCTTCAAGAATGATTTCTCGAAACTCCCTTGGAACAGGGCGAGAAATGGCTGTCAAAAACTGAGTCACCATCTTGAACTGTAGATAAAATATTCAGACCGAATTCTGGATGATCCTCCAATCGACCCAAGAAGAAAAGTCATTTTCAATGCTGAACCCCGTATGCTTCGGGTACTTAGGATATTTTGAGGTCAAGAAGGAGTATCTTCTGTGTGAACTCTTGCAGTTGACCGCCTTGAGAATTGTTCAGATGTACGCATACTCTGGACTTCGTATTTTCAGGTATGCAGTAAGTCATAGATCTGTAATACAGATGAGCATAAAATTATAAGTTTGTAGCCTCTCGAGCGTAAAAGCTGCTGAGCATGAGAGCATCCGGGCATAGAAATTATAGATTTGTAGCCACTGAAAAGAAAATCTTTCGAGCGTGAAGTTGTAGATTTGTTGCTTCTGAGCGTAAAAGCCATCGAGCATGAAATCATAGATTTGTAGCTTCTGAGCGTGAAGTCGTAGGTTTGTAGCCTCTCGAGTGTAAAAGCTACCGAGCATAAAAGCATCCGGGCGTAAAACCATAGACTTATAGCCTGTGAGAGTAAAATCATAGATTTGTAGCTGTCGAACGTAAAAAGCTCCTTAGCGTAAAACCACGAATCTGCTTTGCACGAAAACTTTTCGAATTCACTGACTGTCCACCTTCTCTGAGTAATAGGCTGACGTAGTCCCCAATTATAACCAAATATTAAATGTAGGATTTGGTTAGGGATTCGAGGAGTCCATCCGAACTCTATATATACCCTAAGGCTTTTGAGAAAAACTTTTCATCTGTCTTTTGCAAAAGAAAGCTTTCGACTGTTCGAGTTCTCTCCTTCGTTTCCTCTCCGAGCATTCCGATTTTTCAGCAATGGCCCCAAAAGCAATCTCTTGCTCCAAGGGAAAGAAAGCTGCCTCCTTTTCTCGAACTTCTGCCCAAGCGAGGGCGACTCCGGTCGGGCACGGCGAGCTTCATTCTGAACGAAGTATCCCACCGACGAGCTGTGAACCTGGTGTTATAGGTGAGACTTTTGGGACGATAAGAACGAACAAAGAAAAATCCTTCCCACACGTCGTACGAGAACGCGCTAGGTCATCTTCTGTGCTGATAGCCTCTTTGAGGAAGATGATGCACAGAGATGTTTCATCTTTTACGTCCACATTTCTAATGTGTCAGCGTAAAAACTCTATATTTTCGTGGTCTAGCGTAAAAGCACAGACTGTCGAAACTTGGCGTATACCATAATACTTGAGGGTTACGCTTCTGGATGAAAATTCCGGCGTAATAACTCAAACTTTGGCAGTCTGGCGTAGAAACACAGGTTGTCAGGGTTTTTTTTTTTGTGTATACTGCCAGTCTTGAATTTTACGCCTTAGAATAAGATTCCAGCGTTAAAGATCTAGTTTTTACAGTCTTGGCGTAAAGCACAGACTGTTGCCTTTTAGCATATGCCGCAAGATTGTAATGTCTAGTATAGAAACTGACGTGTTTCTCTTGCATCTTGCAGTTAACTTGCATGCGTCTCCGCTAGCCGAGGTGATGGGTTCCGCTGTCGGGATACTGTATTCCAACTACCTGGAGGATTTGTCCCACGTGACATTTCCCATCTCTGGACCCCAATACCCTGAAGGAAGGGGAATCCTGATATCGGCTCAAGGCGAGCGAATGCTGTTGAGCATGATCAACGGAGAGCCCCTGGCATCTATAGACGGGGCCCCATATATAAAGTCGGCTTTTCTCTTCGGGGACATGATTGACAAGCAGTCCCAGACGAAGGCCAAGAAAGAACTCTAGGTTTTCTCCGCCGGGGGCTTGGTGATGTATCTGCCCAAGATACCGAGGGACTACCCCATCTCGGCGTTCTTCCATACCACACATCCCAGGAGGATGTCATGGACACTGACTCCCGATCTTCACGGCCAGCCGGGGAAGATATTTTATCAGAAGGGATCTGACCAGGGGTCATTTGTCAGCCGTCCTTCGGGTTCAGTCATGCCGTTCAGGGGATTATTCCCGGGCGTTGTCCCGAGTGAGGAAAATGTACCCTTTCAGCCAGTCCAAATATCGACTTTCTGTAACAATTTCATGGAGCACGGGGGAGTATACCCCAAGGTTAATCCTCGAACAGGTGGGTGGATCACCTCCACAAATCTTCGATAGGCTCGTTTAGCTGACTGGGTCCTGAAGCATTTTCAGACCGAGCTGGAGAGCATTGGTTTGTACGCAGCTATAATGGCCACTAGTGTTTGTTTACCTCTAAACCCCAGCCTATTTTTGGCTTTGATGGAGCGATATATCTCGCCCACCGGGACTTTTGCCACTCCACTGGGGGAGTTGGGATTGGCCCTCCACGAGATGGCAGAGATCTCGAGACTGCCGATGGGGGATACTCCATATAAAGAGTATGTTCCCACAAATCGGGAGCAGGGGGATTCAGACCCTCGGTTAGTGGTAGTATACCAGGAGCTGATGTGCCACTACCTTGCTTGCACCGCCTTTTACAATGAGCCTTCAGATTTGGCTCATACCAATAAATGGGCGTCCTACCTCTTCTTTCACCAAGCCAGGGCTGCTAAGCCAGAGAAGGTCTTGGATACTAAGGATCAGCCTCTGAGCTTTCTGAGCGTGCTTAGAGCTCAGGTAGTCGACGATCTCATGGAAGATGCTGGGGCTCCAGATCAGATTCTCGACGAAGGGATAGAAAAATATCCTGCAGGCACTAAGGCCTATAGTTTCTTGCTGAATTACAAGAATTCCTCCTGGAACGTAACCACAGTTTTAGACTGTCGGCGGGTACTGAATTTCGGTCACAGTTGGAAGATCTTCTGTACTGTCCCCTCTGTACATCTCAATCAACAGGGGCGCAGACTTCAGGACGTGGGCGACGGGAAGACCGTTCTTTCTCCTGAGGCTTTTAATTGGTTGGTCTGCATTAGACCTTCCTATCTACTATACAGAAGTGAAGACCAATGCTTCTTGGAACCCTACCTGCCTAGTTGGTTCGCCAGGCAATTCGGGTATGACCAGTTGCATGTGGGCAACGCCGTCACCAGCTTCAAGTCAAGGGGTGGACTTATTGATGGAGCGAGAGGGTGGCAATACTTTATCATGGGTTGCACTGAAGCAACTTTTATTGTGCCCACCATTTCACTCTCCACGGAGCTGTGCATCCTCCACTCGTATGCCCAGTTCTATGTGGCAACCAACACCTTCCATCACGATTTTGATATGCGTGGAAGTTTCAGGATGCCCTCTTCTAAGCCTGGGGGAAGAGTCGAAATCCCCTCAGTTTCCTTCGATGAGGGTGAAGATGCCGTCAATCCAGATAAGCCTTTGTTGGCAGTACCGAGGGGTGAAATACCTCTGCCTGCAGGGCCTCTGGTCATCTCTGGTAAGCGAAGGGCTCCTGCTCCGAAGGAGACTTCCCCTTGCAAGAAGAAAAAGAAGACGGTTAGTCGTCCTCTCCGGATTCTCGGCCATGAGGCTCCTAGAAGTGAGCCTGCTGCTTCCCCTCTCGGGGACGATTCTTTGATTGGAGGTTCCTCGCCTTTTAGAGAGGGAACCTCTATAGTTCTGGCTGGCGATGCCGGAGAATCTCTGCTTGAGGCTGTTGTCGCTGCTACCGCTTCAGGTAGTGGTACGAGATCGCCTTCGGGGCCGAGCCGAATAAGGATATCTTTATCCAGATCAGCATCGAGAGAAACCCCTACCGTGTCTGTCAGTGCACCCAGCGAGATTCCAGCCGATGAACCCCGGTTAGAACTTGACGAGGACCTGGAAGAATATTTGCCAGTTTCAGTTGACACACCACCTTCTCCAGGTATGAGAGCTTGCTTAGCATCATAAGAAATGATTTAGCTGTACTGGCTGCAGACGCGACATATATGCCATCGGCTATGGGTAAATATCGTCTTTACGCCTCTTTTTTAGGAAAATTAACATCATGTTGATATTAACTTTCTTTTGTCTTCTTTTCAGGGAAAGACATCTACGGGAAGGGCAGTGTTGACGCGCCTTTTGGCACTGTTTTAGCTCCTAGCAATGACATGGAGGTACCCGGCTTTGAAGAGGAAACATTTTTGGGTGCCGGCTCGCCCGCCGAAGAGATTTCGATATCTCAAGAGGAGGAGGAGCCTGTCATCACGACAATGCCTCCTTTGAGTACGCCAGTCACTCCAACCATTGTCGGTGCCTCTTCTTTTGCCGCACTACCTGTCGAGGCGATGACTGTGGCAACGTCGTCGACAGTCATTCCTGGAAGAGGATTCTCTAATATTGCAGCCACCCCCAGCACCCATTTGAATCTCACTAAGTTGGTTAAGCAGTTTTCTACCATTTTCTACGCCACTTTAAAGACGCTGATATCAATGGTGATGAAGAAGAATCTAGGCTTCGAGGCTCTGAGGACATCCTGCAACCTTACTATAGCGCAGATTAGACATTTCAGTGATACTGGAAGAGCTGATGCGCTAGAGCAAATAGTTAATGGTTTGGAACAACCCATTAACGAATATTTACAGCTAGCTCGAGGCAGTGTCGACGGTCTCGTCCAAGCAAGGTTCGACTCCTTGACTGCAGAGCTTGCTGGGCGACTAGAATCTCTGGACAAATCCGTCCAGGAATAGCAGCAGGAGATGGATCAGGAGCGTGCTGAACTGGAGCACGTCATTCCTCAGCTGACTCAGTGCGAAGTCGAATATGAGGAAGTGACAGCAAGGGTCCACAGTTTGAGAGATGAACTCGCTCGAGCGGAGGAGGAGGCTGTCTCTTTGTCGACAACTCGAGATGTGTTGAAGAATCAGAGGGAGACCGCCCAGCAGAATCTGACGCATGTGGGTATTATCCACGCGGGTTTCGTACATACTCGGTCCGAGCTATCCGCTTTGAACAATGATGCAGCAAGGTTGGAGCGTGCTCGCGCCGATGTCTTGAACTCCAGGGATGAGAGAATGGCTGCTCTGGCACGGCAGATTTGCGACCTAACCGCTCCCCCTGAGTGATGTACTTTTTTGCTTTCCAATGTAATTTTTCTCTTTCTGGGAATAATAAAGAGGCTTTCATCTGACTTTGTGGACCCATCATTTTGGAATATAAATGACAGGTTTGGGTGAAAGTGATATCAGAGGTAATATGGACGTGATATACTCTCGATAAGTTTTAGCAGGACATATCTATTCAGAGGTTATATGGACATGATTGAATATGCTTTAGCTAAAATTTGTACATAAAACACTATTAGAGGTAATATGGACACGATAGGTCTTGAAGTTCCAAATTAGTTGAACATATCTATTCAGAGGTTATATGGACATGATAGAATACGGTCCAACTAGTTTCATTTTGGAAGTAGTTTTGTTAGAATAAGATTTTTGCCATATTCCACTTGAGCAAAGGAGGTTAAACATAGTACCTCTTCAGGAATTTGCCATTGATAGGAGCCATCAACAAGTCTCCATTAGGCTTGGCTAACCTGTAAGCGCCGTTTGAGAAAGTCGTCTCGATCATATAAGGGCCTTTCCATTTGGGCTGGAATTTACCCTTACTCCTGTGAGTAAGAATCATCGGCCTTCTCACACCTAAAACTAGCTCGCCAACTTTGAACACTCTTTTCTTTACTTTTTGATTAAAAGATCTAGAAATGCGTGCCTGGTAGAACGCGGTACACTGTTGAGCTTGAAGGCATTTCTCGTCTAATCCTTCTAACTCTTGAAGCCTTAACAGGTCATTCTTTTCTTGAGTCAGCTCATTAGCCACTGCTATCCTGAGTGACGAAATTTGGACTTTGATGGGGAGAACTACTTTACTCCCGTAAAGTAGTGAGAATGGGGTACAACCTGTCGGTGCCCGTATCGTTGTGCAGTATGCCCAGAGATATTCTCCTAGCTTCTTATTCCAATCCCTCTTGTTCGAAGAGACGAACTCTTTTAAGATTTTAATAATGGTTTTGTTGAAAGCTTCCGCCAAACCATTAGCAGCAGGATTATATGCCGTAGAGGCCACATTTTGTATCCAATTTTTATCGCAAAATCGATGAAACATTTGGCTGATGAACTGAGGTCCATTGTCATAAATTATCCTTCGGGGGAACCCAAAGCGATAAATGACATGATGCTTGATGAAGCTGATCATATTAGATGCCTTCACCTCAGCAAGAGGGATCGCCTCTGCCCATTTGGAGAAATAATCCGTGATGGCCAGTATGAACCGGTGACCTCTGGAAGAAGACGGGTGAATAGGACCAATGATATCCATACCCCATGCTTCGAAAGGCCAGGATGCAACCGTAGGATGTAGATGTTCAGAAGGTTGATGTATAAAGTCTATATGGAGTTGACAGGCTCTGTATTGTCTTGCATACTTTGTTGCATCTTTGATCATAGTAGGCCAGTAATAGCCCATCCTCCTGATACAATCCTGTAGCTTAGGACCTGGTTGATGTGCTCCGCATACGCCGTCGTAAGCTTCACGGATAATTCGTTGTGCTTCGTCATCTGAGAGATATCTCAATAGCAGTCCGTCGTAGGTCCGGCGATATAGACATTGTGAAGAAGCGTCATGATAGAAGCGTAATGATCGTCTTTTGACGGATACTGCTTCTTTAGGGTCCTCCGGCAAGATTCCGTATGCCACGAAATCTATAAAGGGACTTCTCCAGTCTCTCTTGGGAGGATCTGTGTTCACGGCGTAGCTGTGTTCTATGTGAAAGTTATTTTTCACATAGAATAAATCTCTGTTAAGAAGGATCACCGAATTTTGCCTTCTTATAGGAATAGCTAAATCTGCAGCTAGACTGGCTAGGGCATCAGCTTCCAGATTCTGAGATCGAGGTACATGCTCTAGGAAGAATCCTTTGAATGTCATGGCCACCTCGACCATTGCCTGGTGATAGGGGATGAGGTCTGGATTCCGGACTTCATATATTCCTCTGACTTGATTGACGATCAGCAGAGAATCACCGAAAGCTTTTAGAGATTCGACACCCAATTCTTTAGCGACTTGGAGCCCAATTAGTAGAGCATTATACTCCACCATATTATTAGAACAGGGCTCGCTAAAAGAATATGCTCGGTAGATGACGAGTTTATCAGGAGTAACCAGGACAATTCCTACTCCTGAAACTACACTTCCCCTGGGACCAGTCCTGGAGGCACCATCGAAGAATAGTTGCCATGCATCACTTTCCATTGCAGAATTACATTCTGCAACTTCGTCGGGAATGTCCTCGTATAGTTTGGAGGTCTCCTGGATCGGATGAGCAGCTAGAAAATTAGCCATCGCTTGGCCTTTGATGGACTTCTGAGGGTCGTACACCATGTCATACGGTGTTAATAACATCGCCCAAGTCGCGAGTCAGGAATTAAGAATACTTGGCTTGTTTATCTGTACCCGAAAAGGATTGATCCTGGAGATGATGTGGATGGTTTGGCCTGTGACATAGTGTCGCATTTTTTGAATAGCGAACATCAGAGCCAAGCACTCTTTCTCCACTGGATTGTACAGGTGTTCGGCCCCGACCATTATCCTGCTTAGGTAGTAGATAGCCTGTTCATGACCCATATCGTTCTTCTGTGCGAGAAGAGCTCCTAGAGAATGATCCATCGCTCGAACGTACAGCAAGAATTGTCTTCCTATGACAGAAGGCACCAGAACTGGCGGACTAGTATGGTAGCTTTTGATATCATTAAACGCTTGCTGACAGGCTTCGTCCCATACGAAGGATATACCTTTCTTCATGAGACAAGAAAAAGGCTGATATCTCCCAGAGAGGTTGGATATGAATCTCCGGATATAAGCCAAATGACCTTAAAGTCCCCTGAGTTCCCTCAGATTATGGGGCGGTCGCATTTCTAAGATGGCCTTGACTTTATCAGGGTCCACTTGAATGCCTTTGACGGTAATGACAAATCCCAGGAATTTGCCACTAGATACACCCAGAAAGGACTTTGTAGGATTCATTTTGAGTTGATGTTGGTGCATCAACTCAAATACTGTCTTCAAGTCTTGGATGTGATTATCCTTGAGGCGGCTTTTGACAGCTACATCGTCCACGTAATATTCTACTATTTTGCGCAAATGCTCATGGAATATGTTACTCATAGCCCGTTGGTACGTAGCCCCGGCATTCTTCAATCCGAATGGCATGACCGTATAGCAATATACCCCCAATGGTGTCCGGAAGGTAGTATGCTTCTCGTCTTCAGGATGCATCTTAATTTGATTGTATCCTGAGAATCCGTCCATGAAAGACATACGTTCAAAACCACATGTATTGTCAATCATGACGTCTGTAATGGGAAGAGAAAACTCATCCTTGGGGCAGGCTGCATTCAGATCTCGGTAATCGATGCAGACACGTACTTTCCCATTCTTCTTCGTGACTGGGACAATATTGGCAACCCAGTCGGGATGTTGTTCTTCCCGGATGAAACCGCAGGCTATCAACTTCTTGATTTCAGCTTCAATGGCGTCCATCATATCCGAGCGGAACTGACGTTGGTGCTGCTTCACAGGCTTTGAATTGGACAATATATTGAGTTTATGAGTAGCCACATTTGGATCAAGACCAGGCATATCCTCATAATTCCACGCAAAGACATCGATAAATTCTTTTATCAGCTGGATAATTTCTTTTCTTTCTTTTTCGGAAAGATTGTTACTGATAAATATCGATTTTGGCAAAAGTTCATCCCCAACATCGATCCGGATAACTTCATCTTCAGTGGAAGGTTCTCTCTGCTTGAACCAAAATTCCCATTGTGTATCCATTTATTGAGCCCAAGAGTCATTCTTAAACGGTTCGGATTCTTGTTCGTCTGCTTCGAAAGAATCTGCCACTACCGTATTCACTGATAATGTTCGTCCGAGAGCATCAGATGAGTCGAAGGACGATGAGCCATTCTGAAAAGAGGAAAAGATATCCTCGTTTGACTCAAAAGTTGTAAGGGAGGTGGTATACCCTAACCCGAAATGAGTTTGTTGACAGTAGGGATCACCGTGCTGCGGTATTCGTCTGCCTTTCCCGTAGTTGAGACCTGGTTCCAACTTCAAGTCATAACCCATACTTTGCATGATCTTCAAAGCTTGCGGGTTGTATCTGTGAACCTGCAGTTCACCAACATCGTCATCGAAAGAATCTTCTTGTACAGTCGGTTCGTTGAGCATGCGACCGAAGACTATTGAATGCTGACTGCTGCAAGTAGGCGGGACAATGAAGATAGAATCCTCATGTGGTCCATATGTCGTGGTGACATTGGATGATGATGCTACTTCCCACATATACGGATGATAGGAATCTATAGCTTCCAAGAATTTTTGTGCTATAGGTTCTATATCGTCATGGGGAGAGGATTCCTGATTCAAAACTTGAGCATCGATGTACTGGAAAAGAGGATCTTTATTATCATCAGAAATCACGTTCCCAGTTGTATTTACATCAATCGGCTATTTGCTGCGCCAAAGTTTGATGACCAAGGGTGGAGGCTTCTAGTTCAGAGTGATCACTAGAGGATCACCTCCTTTTCCTGACCTACTTTTGTTCAGGTGGATAGCCATGGGCTCCGTGGCTTTTGGACGAGTAGTTTGTCCTTTCACCTTGATTGACAGAGGTTGTTTGGCAGAGGGTTCTCCTGGCTCCTGGTGGGATTCCTTCTCTGTTTCGCCTGACACCTCTTCCATGTAGTCTTGAGAGTACAATATGGCATCAGAGTAGTAGGATTCTACTCCTTTAAACAGGTTCAGGTCAGCAAACTCCGTTTCCACTGTTTCTTGGGCATCTACATATTTAAAGGATTGATGTATAGTCGAAAGAACGATATTGTGGTCGTGGATCCAAGGTCTACCCAGCAGAATATTGTAGGACACCTATGAATCAATGACATAACATGTAGCCACTGATCTGAGGTCGCCAATCTGGATCCTCAGGCGAATTTTCCCCAACGGTTTACTTTTCCTGGCGTTGAAACCCACGATGGTAGTGGTGGTGTAAGCCAATCCGTTGGTAGGAATCCTCAGTGGTCTGAGCAGACTATGAGTGTAAACCCCCTCGTCTAAAAATATGAATTTAATCAATTACCTTACTGAGTAGAACCCCAACCCAAACCCAAAATTTAGGTATCAGTCTACCTCAATGCGGTATGCCACGACACCGGTGTACCACTCATAATATAGTTTCAAATGTTTTAAATACACAATGAATTATCTAGTTAAATTGTTAGTTAATTATAATTAAGACTAAGTTCACCTCAAGCAACCCTTGTGTAGCCCACCAATACTCATTCCCTTTGGACCAGCCCATCTCAAGGAGACTAGACAAGCCCAAGCCAAGATCAGCCCACAAATCCTCCATATGTATATATATATGAAGTTCCTTCTTGAAACCCTAGAAAAATCTACACCACCCTCTCCAAACCCTAGCCGACCCCTCCCATACTTCTGGCCACACCACATAGCCGCTGCCGAACCCATCAGCCGCTGCTTCCCGACCCATCATCCGCTGCCCCGAGTTCCCCATCAGCCGCTGCTTCCCGACCCATCATCCGCTGCCCCGAGTTCCCCATCAGCCGCTGCCCCGAGTTCCCCATCAGCCGCTGCCCCGAGTCCCTTAGCCGCTGTTCCGAGTTCCCGCACCCCCTTCCGTCACCCCGCCGCTGTCTAAGTCGCCGCTGTCGCTGCCGCTGCGATCTGCCGCCGACTGACGCCGAAGCCACCACTAGCCGGAGAACGATCCGTCAGCGAGAAGACTCTCGTCCTGTCAAACTAGGTAAACACCCGACTCACCCTCCTTGTATTGTATCCATATAAGATCATTGTGTCGTCGTGTCAAGACTGGTAATATTGGACACAAAATCAGTTAACCCTAACTAGGTATGTGATGGCATGTTGATAGAAAAGAATTAGAATTGGTTAATAACTAACTATTTCTTAATCATAAGATCTATTGTTAGAAACCTGAAATTCAACAATAAAACTTAGACATCGCCAAGTATGGTTGAATATGGAAACCAAGGACATGTTTCCATACAGAGTAGAAATAGTTTTCAACCATAAACCGATAGATATTGTCACAAGAGAAACGTTGACCAAAGACAGAACATGGGCACACCCTAGCTACGTGCACCTGTGATGCTGTAATCGGTCAGCAGTAAACCTGTAACAATATCTAGGAGCAACGCCATAATTTCTTATGTATGTTAGTGTCTGATGTTAGATTTGTTATATTATATTTTGTTTAGGACCTTTGGATCAGCCAGGAGATATTGCAGGAACCAGCTTTTGGCATTCACAGCTCCCGGATACAGGCAAGATACCTTGCTATATTTACTGTCTAAATTAAATATGCACATGTTGTATTGTATTCTTGTTGTTTGTACAACTGTGCGCGTCCGAGTTGTCTCGGTTGCATTCGACGGGTACGTCGAAGATTAGTATAGATGGACTTAGATCTTAGCAGACCCAACCCATTGGACGATACTCTGTGATTGTCTGAGACCTGACACCTTACACGCACACTGAGATACATTCATATTGGGATGCGGGCTTGCGCACTCGACTAGCTATCGTTGCGTACATCCTACATCACGGCTAGCATGTAGTCAGGATATAATTTAGTGACTTGGCATATAGATTCATGGTATGTACGTCGAGTAGTCGACTTGCGTATCTATATTGGGCGGGGAGGACAACTAGGAGGCTTATGGGATACACACATTGGAGCCGTAGTTCGGAGGAACCCGGGTCCAATGAGTTTCCCTTTATACTGATGCCACGTTCTTCGGAGCGATATGGACGATATACTATACAGATGCCATTTTCTTTGGAGTATGGACGCTATGCCTACGCCTACTCATACGCATCAGAGTTGACCTCACATTGCATTCACTTAGATGGCTAGCACACCCTTTTTGTATTTATTTTATTCAGTATTCATATATAGCATGTTGTTTTCTTGTATCTTTTACGTCCCTCTGAGGACCTGGTACCTTTCCAAATTTAGACGAGGCTTACTACCCCATAGTATACGGCCCAGGACAAGAGACGAGATTCGCTTCAGCCGAGGAGTTGGAGGTGCAGCCGTCAGAGTTTCCGTGACCAGTTGGTAGACCTTTAGCCTAGATGGAGGGCATCATTATCCTCTCAGCTGATGCCATAGCCATTTCTTTTATATCTTATTTCAGTATTTTATTTCGTCATAGTAGTGGGTTTGTTCCCACCAGACATTACAGGTTGTACTATGATATCTTGAGACTGGTATTTATTAACCAGCATTTTATTTAGTGTTTCTTGCTCTTTATATTGTGGATGAGATTAGTTTACCTGTTATTGACTGATATTGGACATGTTAGTATCATAGGACAGCGTAGCACTCTTCGTGGATCCATTAAATTGGGATATCCTCGGAGACGTGTCAGCTGGCTATTGCCACGTGGCCTGGTTCCATATATTTTTGGGACTGGGGCGTGACATGGTTTTAGTGGTGGCCCATGCAGGTCGACTTTTTCGCTTGTGGTATGGTAACATGCCCAGCGAGCCTGCAATAGGATAGAAATTATTAGGTCTCATCCACTTTGATTCGCCTTTGAACTTCCTTCATACTGCTTCTAAATATATGCATCCTGTTTGTTTGTTCTCGTACTCTTTTAATGAAGCTCTATCCCTTGCAGCAAGATGAATTTGCGCAGTGGACGAGGAGCACCCCGTGCCGCGGTGCCAGATAACACCACTCAAGGAGATGAGGTACCCCAAGGGCAACACCCGCTGCAGATACCACTGATACATTGGCACGAGACACCACAGGGTGATCCTACACCACCACCTGAGGGACAGACTTCCCAGACCATCCCCACGCAACATTATGAGGGCCAGACTTCAGGAGCTACACCGATGCCGCAGACTGAGAGGCCGACATCTGAGGAGACGCCTACTGCACAACCAGAGATTCCACTACCACCGCCTCCACCTTATCCGCCCCAGATGCCGCAGCTAGATGGCCAGCCACAGATGCTTCAGTTCTTCCAGGCAATGATACAAGCACAGTGGCAGCAGACAGAGACATTACGACAGAGTCTGATGGCAGTACTAGAGAGGACACCTGTCACGACACCAGCACCAGCACCTCCACCAGCCCCGACAGGTGGCACTGTTAGATGGTTCCGACAGATGGGACCAGATACCTTCTCAGGCAATGAGACTGCAGAACAGATCTCCGATTGGATCGCCAACACGGAGATGCTATTAGAGGCCTCACAACTGCAACCAGACCTTTGGATGACCGCAGTAAGGGCCCAACTAAAAGGCAACGCCCATCACTGGTGGGATTCCATTGAGCACAGTGTAGGTAAGAACCAGACTTGGGAACAGTTCTTAGAGTACTTCAATGCGAAGTATTTTCCAGCAACAGTCAGAAATGCCCTATACTCCCAGTTCCTACATCTAGAACAGGAGAATATGACTGTTGACGCATATGACGCAGAGTTTAGCCGCCTTAGCAGATTCGGAGCCGTCCTGATACCCAATAATCTAGAAATGGCTCAGAGATTCCACCACGGTCTCAATTTCGAGCTACAGAGATACACCACCGCACAGGCAAGGGTTTCTTATGAGGAGGTCCTAGCAGAGGCAAGGATCCAGGAGGCCATTGTCAGAAGATCTAGACGTTCCAGCACGACCACGCCAGCTAGAGTCCAGCCCGCAGGAGGATCCATCCGTCGTCCTGGAGCACAGACACAGCAGAAAGCAGTACCATATCCACACCAGGAACTCCCGACTTGCCACTTCTGTGGTAAGAGAGGTCACTTCGAGAAGGACTGCCGAAAGAGACTTGGGACATACATAATTTGTGGAGCCAGCCAGCACCTTGCCAGAGACTGCCCACAGCGTAGGGAGACAGCCCCACAGGCCAGACAGAGACCAGCAGCACCAGCCCCGAGGATACTACCCCCACCAGGAGGCCAGCGTCCACCAGCACCCGGAGGATTCCAGAGGGGACCACCCTTGCCCCCACAGCAGGCACAGTTTGATCGTGCCCGACAGCAGGCAGGAGGACAGAGACAGGGACAGGCCTTTGCCTTAGCAACCACCGAAGAGGAAACAGAAGGAGAGGCAATCACAGGTACCATTTTAGTCGCATCTCTACCTGCGACAGCATTGTTTGATTCTGGTGCTACATTGTCATTTATATCTAGTACATTTGTAGCAATGCATAGAGTAGCGACTTCCCCCTTACCTAGGAGTTGGAAGATTCTTACCGGAGGAGGTATCGTGCCGGTTACCAGCACTATTAGAACGTGCTCGGTAGTCGTATGTGGTAGAGAGATGAGAGCGCGATTCTTGGTATTGCCTATGCCGTACTTTGATGTTGTGTTAGGTATGGATTGGTTAAGCCAGTATAACGCCATACTGAACTGCCGGAAGGGTAGCGTCACTTTTAGACCACCAGATCAACCGGAGTTCGAGTACATGCGAGGGACCGTCGAACAAGGAGTAGGACAGATAGCTGGAACTTGCATGGCTATGGAGATTGCGCCCCCACCTATAGTTGCAGAATTCGAGGATGTTTTCCCCGACGAATTGCCAGGCTTACCCCCAGATAGAGACGTGGAGTTCACCATTGAGCTAGTACCAGAAGCAGCACCGGTATCTTCTAATATGTACCGATTGGCGAAGAAGGAGTTAGACGAGTTGAAGCTACAATTGGAGGAGTTTCAGAGCAAGGGATTTATCCATCCTAGTGCATCACCATGGGGAGCACCAGTATTGTTTGTGCCTAAGAAGGATGGAACAGTACGTATGTGTATTGATTACAGAGCCCTTAATGCTTTGACTATCAAGAACAAGTACCCTCTGCCGCGGATTGACGATTTATTCGACCAGTTGACGGGAGCAGTAGTGTCCACAAAGATCGACTTAAGATCGGGTTATCATCAAGTGAAGGTGCGAAGAGAAGACATTCAAAAGACAGCATTCAGGACTCGTTATGGTCACTACGAGTTCTTAGTGATGCCTTTTGGACTGACGAATGCGCCAGCTGTATTTATGAACTTGATGAACAGAGTATTCCACCAATACTTAGACCGGTTCGTGGTAGTTTTCATCGACGACATTTTGGTGTATTCGAAGAGCCACGAGGAGCACGAAGAGCACTTGAGACTAGTGTTAGAGACACTGAGGAAAGAGAGACTTTATGCCAAGCTGAGCAAGTGTGAGTTTCTCCTAGATCGTGTCGCTTTCCTTGGACACGTCATCTCAGGAAACGGTATCTCAGTAGATCCGGCGAAGATTTCATCTGTAGAGACATGGCCAACCCCTACCAATGTCTCAGAGGTGAGAAGTTTCCTAGGACTTGCCGGATATTACCGGAGGTTCGTAGAGAACTTCGCGAAGATTGCAGAGCCAATGACCCGCTTGACCCGTAAGGAGCAAGAGTTCACTTGGACAGAGGAGTGTCAGAAGGCGTTCGATGAGCTGAAGAAACGCTTGACTACAGCACCTATCTTGACCATACCTTCTGGACCCGGAGGATTTGTAATCTACAGCGACGCATCCGGGAAAGGATTAGGATGCGTCTTGATGCAGCATGGAAAGGTTGTAGCTTATGCTTCTAGGCAGTTGAGGACACATGAGAAGAACTATCCCACCCATGACTTGGAGCTTGCCGCGGTGATCTTTGCTTTAAAGCTTTGGAGGCATTACCTATATAGAGAAAGAGTGGAGATATTTACGGATCATAAGAGCCTGAAATATGTCTACACTCAGAAGGATCTTAATCAGAGGCAGAGACGTTGGCTCGAGGTGATGACAGACTTTGAAATTGAGCTACAGTACCACCCGGGAAAGGCCAACGTAGTAGCAGACGCATTGAGCAGAAGACCTATGGCATTCTTCTTGACTACCCAACAACATCTGTTGAGAGATCTAGAGCAGATGGGTATAGAGGTTGTCATACCCAGAGTAGATGGACAGTTGTCGAGTTTCCAATTGCAATCGACACTAGTGGAGAGAATCAAGGCTGCCTTGCCGACAGATGCCAGATTTCAGAGGCTCAGACAGAGGACAGAGGCTGGATTACAGACAGGACTGCGGATGCATAAAGACGGAATACTGAGATGCGGAGATCGTCTCTATGTTCCAAATGGAGAACTTCGACAAGAATTGATGTCAGAGGCACACAGTTCCACCTATTCCATTCATCCAGGAGGCACGAAGATGTACAGAGATCTAAGACAGTACTACTGGTGGCACGGAATGAAGAGAGAGATAGCACGTTTTGTGGCCAAGTGCCTGGTGTGTCAGCAAGTCAAGGCCGAGCACCAGAGATCTGCAGGATTGCTTCAACCGCTTCCTATACCGGAGTAGAAATGGGAGCATATCACTATGGACTTTGTTACAGGCTTCCCGAGGAGTCCTAGTGGGCGCAATGCAGTATGGGTAATCGTGGATAGACTCACCAAGTCCGCACACTTTTTACCCTTTAGAGTGGGACAATCGACGGAGGCTTTAGCAGATATGTACATGAGGGAGATTGTGCGCCTACATGGAGTGCCAGTTAGCATTGTGTCTGACAGGGATACGAGATTTACGTCTTACTTTTGGCGGAGTATACAGGAGAGCCTTGGTACTCACCTAAAGTTTAGCACAGCGTATCACCCCCAAACAGATGGCCAGTCGGAGTGCACCATTCAGACGTTAGAAGACATGTTGAGAGCGTGCATGCTTGACTTCGGAGGATCATGGGAGGACCACCTATATTTGGTCGAGTTTTCCTACAACAACAGCTATCAAGCGAGCATTCAGATGGCTCCCTATGAAGCGTTGTATGGAAGGAAGTGTCGTTCTCCAGTATGCTGGAGTGATATAGGCGAGCGACAGATTCTCGGACCAGAGTTGGTTGTTCGGACAGTAGAGAAGGTAAAGAAGATCCAAGGACACCTTCGAGCAGCACAAGACCGACAGAAGCATTGGGCGAATGCACATCGTCGACCCTTAGAGTTTCAGGTAGGAGATCACGTATTCTTACGAATCTCACCTACTCGAGGGATTATTAGATTCGGAGGCAGAGGGAAGCTGAGTCCGAGGTACATCGGACCATTCGATATCTTAGAACGCGTCGGAGAGGTTGCTTACAGATTAGCTTTACCGCAGACCTTGGAAGGAGTCCACGACGTCTTCCATGTATCTCAATTAAGGAGGTACATATCGGATCCTAGTCACGTGCTTGACCATTCCAAGATCACAGTCGGGCCGAGCTTATCATACCAAGAGGAGCCTGTGGAGATTCTAGACAGAAGTGAGAAGGTATTACGAGGGCAGACCATTCCCCTAGTTCGTGTCGCATGGAGGTATCATGCACCAGGCGAGTCGACTTGGGAACGCGAGGAAGATATTCGTCAACGTTATCCCCATCTCTTCGAAGGACTAGGTACGCGTTAGAATTTCCTTTTCAGTCATTAGCTCTTACCTTACGTATGTTTTAATTTCGAGGACGAAATGCTCTAAGGAGGGTAGATTGTAAACCCCCTCGTCTAAAAATATGAATTTAATCAATTACCTTACTGAGTAGAACCCCAACCCAAACCCAAAATTTAGGTATCAGTCTACCTCAATGCGGTATGCCACGACACCGGTGTACCACTCATAATATAGTTTCAAATGTTTTAAATACACAATGAATTATCTAGTTAAATTGTTAGTTAATTATAATTAAGACTAAGTTCACCTCAAGCAACCCTTGTGTAGCCCACCAATACTCATTCCCTTTGGACCAGCCCATCTCAAGGAGACTAGACAAGCCCAAGCCAAGATCAGCCCACAAATCCTCCATATGTATATATATATGAAGTTCCTTCTTGAAACCCTAGAAAAATCTACACCACCCTCTCCAAACCCTAGCCGACCCCTCCCATACTTCCGGCCACACCACATAGCCGCTGCCGAACCCATCAGCCGCTGCTTCCCGACCCATCATCCGCTGCCCCGAGTTCCCCATCAGCCGCTGCTTCCCGACCCATCATCCGCTGCCCCGAGTTCCCCATCAGCCGCTGCCCCGAGTTCCCCATCAGCCGCTGCCCCGAGTCCCTTAGCCGCTGTTCCGAGTTCCCGTACCCCCTTCCGTCACCCCGCCGCTGTCCAAGTCGCCGCTGCCGCTGCCGCTGCGATCTGCCGCCGACTGACGCCGAAGCCACCACTAGCCGGAGAACGATCCGTCAGCGAGAAGACTCTCGTCCTGTCAAACTAGGTAAACACCCGACTCACCCTCCTTGTATTGTATCCATATAAGATCATTGTGTCGTCGTGTCAAGACTGGTAATGTTGGACACAAAATCAGTTAACCCTAACTAGGTATGTGATGGCATGTTGATAGAAAAGAATTAGAATTGGTTAATAACTAACTATTTCTTAATCATAAGATCTATTGTTAGAAACCTGAAATTCAACAATAAAACTTAGACATCGCCAAGTATGGTTGAATATGGAAACCAAGGACATGTTTCCATACAGAGTAGAAATAGTTTTCAACCATAAACCGATAGATATTGTCACAAGAGAAACGTTGACCAAAGACAGAACATGGGCACACCCTAGCTACGTGCACCTGTGATGCTGTAATCGGTCAGCAGTAAACCTGTAACAATATCTAGGAGCAACGCCATAATTTCTTATGTATGTTAGTGTCTGATGTTAGATTTGTTATATTATATTTTGTTTAGGACCTTTGGATCAGCCAGGAGACATTGCAGGAACCAGCTTTTGGCATTCACAGCTCCCGGATACAGGCAAGATACCTTGCTATATTTACTGTCTAAATTAAATATGCACATGTTGTATTGTATTCTTGTTGTTTGTACAACTGTGCGCGTCCGAGTTGTCTCGGTTGCATTCGACGGGTACGTCGATGATTAGTATAGATGGACTTAGATCTTAGCAGACCCAACCCATTGGACGATACTCTGTGATTGTCTGAGACCTGACACCTTACACGCACACTGAGATACATTCATATTGGGATGCGGGCTTGTGCACTCGACTAGCTATCGTTGCGTACATCCTACATCACGGCTAGCATGTAGTCAGGATATAATTTAGTGACTTGGCATATAGATTCATGGTATGTACGTCGAGTAGTCGACTTGCGTATCTACATTGGGCGGGGAGGACAACTAGGAGGCGTATGGGATACACACATTGGAGCCGTAGTTCGGAGGAACCCGGGGCCAATGAGTTTTCCTTTATACTGATGCCACGTTCTTCGGAGCAATATGGACGATATACTATACATATGCCATTTTCTTCGGAGTATGGACGCTATGCCTACGCCTACTCATAGCATCAGAGTTGACCTCACATTGCATTCACTTAGATGGCTAGCACACCCTTTTTGTATTTATTTTATTCAGTATTCATATATAGCATATTGTTTTCTTGTATCTTGTTACGTCCCTCTGAGGACCTGGTACCTTTCCAGATTTAGACGAGGCTTACTACCCCACAGTATACGGCCCAGGACAGGAGACGAGATTCGCTTCAGCCGAGGAGTTGGAGGTGCAGCCGTCAGAGTTTTCGTGACCAGTTGGTAGGCCTTTAGCCTAGATGGAGGGCATCATTATCCTCTCAGCTGATGCCATAGCCATTTCTTTTATATCTTATTTCAGTATTTTATTTCGTCATAGTAGTGGGTTTGTTCCCACCAGACATTACAGGTTGTACTATGATATCTTGAGACTGGTATTTATTAACCAGCATTTTATTTAGTGTTTCTTGCTCTTTATATTGTGGATGAGATTAGTTTACCTGTTATTGACTGATATTGGACATGTTAGTATCATAGGACAGCATAGCACTCTTCGTGGATCCATTAAATTAGGATATCCTCGGAGACGTGTCAGCTGGCTATTGCCACGTGGCCTGGTTCCATATATTTTTGGGACTGGGGCGTGACAATGAGGAATGATGCTGATCGATGATCCCGGATCTATGTGAATCCGGTCAACCTCCATGGAACCGACGTATCCGGTATAATAGAGGGTTTGTCATGCTTGTTGTGTTTCAACATCATGTCATCTTGAGTGAAAGTGATATTCGGGATCACCTCCATCATACTATGGCATTGAGGGCATGCCATTGGTTCTTCGTCAGGGGACTTGAGCTGGGTCAAGTATGCATCCGCCTGCATTAATGCTTCACTTAGGGTTTAACGAGTGTCTTGAGAGAGCCTGAGTAGTTCAAAGATGGACAACCTGGTTGGTGTATTAGCCAATTGGGCCAGGATGTCGAAGTTGTATGGCTTCTCTAAACCTTTGTTTTGAATATTTTTTAGAGGTTTATCGAAGCGCACTTCCTTTTGCTTCCTTTTGTCCGCCGAAGTTGGTCTTGAAGGACCGGTCTCTAGTATGGCGGGCTCCGGTTCTGAAGGCTTGGCAGCTGAGGCGTCTGTCGGTGCATCTTCCTGACTTGCTCTATAGTCCTTGAGGTAAGCTTTCCCTGAACGGGTTCCAGTAGCCAAAATCTTGTCTTCTGATGCCGAGTCTGCTGTAACCATGTGACATGGTTTACGCTTCGAGTTCTCTTTGGACTTAGCCTTAGCAGCTTGAGTCTCTTCCTCGATTTCTGACACCAGATCTGGATGAACCCATATGATCTCGCCTCGCTGGGTAGTTAGGGGTACCAGGTCATGATTTTGACCTCTAGCTGGAGGGAGATTAACGATGTTTATCGTTGTCCAAGAAATAGGTGTAACACCGTCCGGGACTTCTTGGGGAGGCAGATTGCCAAATTGTAGAGAGATCATGTTGGCTGTGACCGTTTTCTCGCTATTGCGCAGAGTGATGGCCTTAGCATCGATCAGCTCCTGGATCTTCCTCTTCAGTAAATAACACTCCTTTGTAGGGTGGTGTATGTATCTATGAAAGATGCAGTACTTGGGGTTATTAGTACTGCCGACTTTATTAGGCCGCTTCTCCTCAGGAAGGGTAATCTTGCCGCTTTTGACGAGACACTCGAATATGCTCGGAATATCGTCGTCGTCGAAAGAGTATACTTCAATAGGCCTGAAAGTCCCAGATTTCGTCTGTGTGGTTGCCGCGGTCTTTTGCCTGGACGTATTGACCGCCAGAGCTTCTTTTCCTTTGGAACCCCGAGGATGGTCGCTGTTGGAGGATGACCTCTTGCCTTTATCAGAAGCAGAGATCATGATGCCATTATCGCGCGCCTTCTGACTGTTGTCCTCAGCGGCTACCGCTGAGATGATGAACGAGGGCTAATCATGGAACTGATATGGTCCGTTGAATACCGAGATCACGGGAAGAAGGTTCTTCCTGTAAATGTCCACCAATGCCAAGTCTGGAACTCCGGGAGGCATTTGCAAAGTGGCTTGACAAAAATGTTTGATAAAAGTACGAACGTTCTCTTTTTCCTTCTGCTTCACTTCGATGAGAGAGGAAATAGACATGTCCATTCCTTCCTTGTAGAATCGTACGAAGAATAAAGCCTTGAAGTCTTCAAAGGAAGTAATGCAGTTGTCCGCCAGGCTACGGTACCACTGATAAGCTACTCCCGAGAGACAGTTCTTGAACACCAGAGTGAGGAGGGCGTCATTCCCTTGTAATAACACTGTCATCATACTGAAGTAGTTCATGTACTGACTCGATGATGTTTTTCCTTCGAACAAAGCCATAGTCTATGGTTTGTATTTAGGAGGGAAAGGGGCCTCTTCCCAGATAGCCGGGTAAGGCTGGTTGATTCCCAATTTCTTGAGCTGATCTTTGTGCTTCAAGGAATCAAATTGGGCTTTCAACTCCCGTACTACCTGCATCGGATCTTCAGCCGGTAGCGGGACCACGGAGTGGTGAGGAATCGATTGCATCGTGACTCCAACGGGAGGTAATACATTCTCCGAGTAAGAAAGCGGAGGTACTACTGATTCCTGATCTAGAGCAGGCTCTTGGATCGCGTTGGATGGTGGTAAGTCCACCCCCACACGTATTTGAGTTGGAGGGACCGATGCTTGAGCCATAGCAGCTGTGTGTTGAGTCAGCATCATCTGGTGTATGTTCTCCATCATGGATTGCATCTCTTTCAGAGATGTCTCCAGTACAACAATGTGTTACTCAGCGCTCCCCGACGGAAAAGCTTCCTCGCCTTCATCCCCAATGGCATAGACTTCCATCTCCCTGGGTGTCATGGAAGGATTAGTATAGGTCTCTGTGGAAGTGGACTCTATACTTTCAGCATCTGATTCGGGAAACTGGCGACCCCCAGCATCGGAATCAGATGAGTATGAAGTCGGTTGTCGTGACCTCGAACGGGTGTTTCGGAATACCCCAACTTCAGCGTTCTTAAGGAGCTTGTCGAATCTCCTTTGGCCTGGACGTCTTAAGCTTGACATTCCTCTAGGAACATGTGAAGCCATGTTCACTGATGCATGTGCGGGTTTTTCTTCCTGGGAAGACAGAGAGTAGTTCAACCGGTCGAAAACTGACCATTTTGCTCCAGAACAGCAACAATTAACTACAATCCTATGGCTATTATAATAGTGCTCGCTAGGAGGCATAATAGACATACTGGAAGATCCCCTATCCTTGCGCTTCTGGATCAGATACTCACGCAGGTCAGGAGGATTTACAGAAGAAGAAGAAGAAGAAGATGGCTTGTTCCTTCTGTTCACATCAGTTGGCATGCGGATGTTGGGAACCATACTCCTCCTTGTGCCACCCGTATACAACAGGTTGGCCATCTGGGTAGCGGATGATCCTCGAGGAGTATGTCTTTACGCAAACTGAGCCTGCTTTACGCTGAGGGGCCTCACCTGGCATATTTTGGAGTTCTGCTCAGGCTGGCGTAAGACAGAGGAGGTCCTCATTCGGCCATCCGGTTCTCGCATAATCTGGAGGGCTGGCAGATTCTTCCCTTGGTGGCGTAAGAGCCGAGAAGTTTAGTAGTCTGCCACTTGCTTTCCCTTGCGTAGATTGCAAGGATTATCTGCTTTTCCGCGGAGGGCAGATGCGTCTTTACGTGCGGAGCGCATTTGGGATTTCTGATTTGGCGCTAAGGCATTGTTATAAATTTTGTCTGCCACGTCATTGACGGGAGATTGAGTGTTACGCGCAGAGAGCAAAGTAGGCTTCTGGACTAATGCTGAGGCATTGTCCAAAGTTTTATCTGCCACATCAGGGACGGACGACTGAATTTTACGCGTAGAGCGTGAAGTAGGCTTCTGGACTAGCGCTGAGGCATTGTCCAAAGTTTTGTCTGCCACGTCAGGAATGGGAGACTGAATTTTACGTACGGAGCGCGAAGGTTGTGCAGCTACAACCTGGCTGGTCGAAGAGATCGGAGAGGTCGAAGAGTCGGCAAGAATGGTAGGGGATGTCTTGGGCATCCAGACCCTACGCAGCTTCCTATTGTCTTGTACAGAGAGAGAGTGAGAGCTACCCCCTGCTCGAAGCATATCTTCGTATGCAGACTGGTCGAACTGGACGACCAGGGTCTTCTTCACGGATCCCACGGATACCGCATCGTGTTGAGCAATAGCTTTCTCGTCAGAAGAGAAAGATGTCCCCAGCAGAGTCGCCATCTTAAATTTGATAATAAACGAAAGAAATATATAGGACGAGGTTTATACGAAACCCGCTCTTTGGTTTACAAACAAGATTGTACAATTAATCTTATACGAGGATGTCGAGTACAATTTTTAAATCTGGGCAAATATTGCTATAGGAGTCTGATCTGCAGTCGATCACTTTGTCCCTTGGACCACAGGATGATGAAGAAGTGCCGTAGAAAACAGAAAGCAGCTTCGAAGGTTGCAAAAGAGAGTGGATGTTCGATGCCAAAGTCGTCGATCACTACTCTTTGCTTGAGCTCTGGATTCTTCTCTCTCAAAGACTCTTCGACTCTTAGTTCCTTGACCTTCTCTCTTGATCTTGGAATCTTTGACCTTGGTTCTTCGACCTCTGAATTTGTGAGCCTCTTTTTCTCTACCCGGACCTCTGTCAATAGAGGTCTCTATTTATAGGGTTTTAGTGACAGTGACCATCAGTCGGCGTAGAAGCCGGGTAGTGGAAAGCATAGAACTTTTTACACAATGGTTACAATAACCATTGCCTACGTATAAATGACCTTTTGAATGAGCGTATGACGCGTGTCTCATCAAGAGATAATGCGTATAACTGCTGCAAAGATCACGGCATAAAAGCCGCGTAGGTAGTTATCCCCCGCGTAGAAGAGGTTGGCGTAGAAGCCAATAACTGTCACCCTGGCGTAGAAGCCAAATAGTCATCAAACTGGCGTAGAAGCCAAATAGGCATAGAAGCAGAGTAGGCATAGAAGCGGAATAGGCGTAGAATCCTGTTGCTGCGTAGATAGGTAGCTAGCGTAGAAGATAGCTGATCCTCCTTTCTTGACTGAGGCCTTGAATGAATTCTGGACCGAATAGCCTTAATACGCACCAATACAGATGTAGCCTGAGCTGGCGTATTCCAAGGAGATAGCGTACAGCGTGCTCCCATAGCTGAGAATAGCCCGATGGCGTAATGTGCCAAAGTGATGATGTGGATATTTTAGCCGAAATTATGGCTTTTAGAGATATAATTAAATCTCTTGCATTAAATGCAGAGATCTGCCCCCATCCTGCGCATTAAATGCAGAGGCGTATCTCGAAGATCTGCCATCACTCCGTACATTAAATGCAGAGACTTGCCTCGAGCCCTGTACGAAGAGCAGCTTTTGACGTGGCAGTCTGTTTGTCTTCTGCGGAGCGTAAGAAGCTCATGTCTCCTGTGTAAAACTAGGCAGCATATTCCCTTGTATGCGTAAAAGCAGTTTACGCCAAGGAAATGGCACTAAATGACAGTCTGGGTCGTTGTGCCGTGCCATTATTATAGCCGTCGTCTGGGTAGCCGTGCAGTACTCTTTGTCAGGAGTCAGACGTCAGGTTCACTGCACGATTTGACAGGTTCATTTTGGAGAATACGAAGCGTTCCTCGTACACTTCAATGCTGCATTAAAGCGGATGAGTTTTATGCCATAAAGGCGATGTAGCACCCTTTTTACGCTGAAGAAGCCTGGACATACTACTTTACGCGGATAGTACTTCAGCTTATATTTTACGATATACTTGGCAGAAAAGCTCTGTTGTACGTTGATAGCTTCTGAAGTCATCTCTTACGCTGCCCAGCACCAAAATGCTGCGTAGAGCTTTTCAGCATATTTTCTATGCTTCTACAGCAATACGTTTCAATCAATTTTGATTTAACGATACAAGGCTGAGGCAAACCTATACAAGTTGTTGCACTTATTTATTTGGATATTCACTTGCACTAGCATCGAGATCAGCGTATCATGAGTCTGGATTGTACACATACTCGAAGTGCCCCTCGAGCACGTGCATTTCACTAGCTCGACGATAGCGAATTCTTAGCACTCGAGTTTCACCTTTTCTTAAGTCTTGGATCGTGCACCAGTTCAAGGCGTCCCTCAAATAGATGCATTCAACCAAACTTAGAGTTAGTAAAATCGGACAAGCTAATACGATACTCTCAAGGGTTCGTACAGGTTGGCACAAAGGCCACTCGTAGCACAAAATCAAACAAGCAATCATATCATTCAAAATGTATTTTGAAAGTATTTAGACTTATTGTTGGAACATCCTATCGAGACATTGAGAGAGAGCGTGCACATAACCCACGAACGAGCTTTCGAAACTGAGATAATCAAAATAAAGTCCAAAGGCGTAGAAGCCAGGCTCTGATACCACTATGTCACGCCCCGATCTTCCGCAGGCAAATCGGCCGTTCCCGCTAGGCGAGAATCACCGCGCCAGTGCTCCCGCGGGATGATCGCTTTGACCCATCCGGGCGTGATGCTGCACGAGTGTGAGCCACGCCCGTGCAAGGCCGTGGTTCTTTGGCTGGCGGTAAGAGTTCTAAGCTACAGAGTCGCACAGATTATCCGAGTGCAGTAGAATCATAAACGCATAGGCGATTTGGTAACAGGTTCACTGAGTCGACAATATAGCGGAAGCATTGAATAACACAAGTTGAAGTAAAGCAACTCTTTATTGATATAAACAAGTATTACAGGTGGCGTATAGCCGAGATTATAAGTCTCTCAAGCCTCTCTCTCTCTGAAACAGTAAAAGCGTGTCAAGTGGCTACAATTGTGGAATGATTGTGCAGGCGATATCCAGGCGATGTTCACAATATTATGTCTTGTATATGTGCTTCAGTTTTGGATGTAGCGCTGCTTCGGAGTAATATCCATGCCTTAGCACGCACGAAGGAGGCATCCACACTGAACGTGGTTCTCCTTCACCCTGCAAACGATCTGGTGGATTATCAGTACATTGAATGCACTGGTGGGGAAGCTACTCGCCCGCTCGACAAATTCAAACAGTAATATAGGTTCCGAGCACCAACTATTAAGTTGTCTTTCTAGTTGCCTTAGAATCAGTTTCATGCAAAGACTGAATAGCCTAACTCGTGTGGCAGTGTGCTGTGCAACATGAGAGGAAACACGGCGAGACTTACCAACTTACCATTTGTCATTCCCTGTCCAAGGAAAACATTGTTAATTCAAGCACGGGCATGTATATAAACATTCAGGGGCATTCATAATGAAAACCAAGTTATAGCATATGCAACACGAGAGTCGTTATATCAAGATCGTTCAGGTGTTTAGTTGTTCTTTGATGCGATGCAATAACTCGTACGCGAATTGCTGCTAAGCGAGTGTCACGCCCCAGTCCCAAAATATTATAGAACTAGGCCACGTGGCATTGGCCAGCTGACACGTCTTCGAGGATATCCCAATTTAATGGATCCTGGTGAAGTGTGCTATGCTGTCCTAAATCTAATAAGTCTAATATATCAACAGGCAGTGTCTAATCTCATCCACAAACAACAAGTAAAATACTAAAATGAAAGAATAGAATATAAGGACATAGTCGAATGACATAATACAACTGAAATATGTCTGGTGGGAACAAACCCACTACAAAATGTGCTGATAGTCTGAAATAAAGTACTGATAAGGAAAGTGACTGGAACAACGGCTAACTAGGTAAGGAGCTCCAGTCATAGGCGGAAGGCCTACCAATCTGATCAGGGGTACTCTGATGGAAGTACCTCCAGCTCCTCGTCAAAAGTAAACCTCGTCTCCACACCTGGGCCATAAACTGTGGGATAATAGGCCTCGTCCAGATCTGGAAGATAACCAGGTCCTCAGAGGGACGTAACAAGATACAATATGCATGCTGGATATAGTACTGAAATAAAAGTAAAGAGGGGGTGTGCTAGCCATCTAAGTGAATGCAATATAAGGACAACCTAGGAACGTATAAGTAGGTGTAGGCATAACGTCCAACGTCCTCTAGAGTGTGGTATCTGCAACGTCCATTATTCCGAAGAATGAGGTATCTGTATATATATAACGTCCACACTCTAAGGGACATGGTATCTGCAATGTATATACGTCCGTACACTCCATAGAGCGCGGTGTCTGAATATAGGGAGTCACCGGGTCTATGGTTCCTCTGGATACCACGGAATTCGGTGGGGGTATCCCATACGTTTGTCAGTTGTCCTTCCCGCCCAATGTAGATACGTAAGTCGAATGCACGACTTGAGTGTACCGTATCTAGATGCCAAGTCTCAATTAACTATATTATTCTAGAATACAAGCTAGTCCGTGATGCATGTCGTACGTACCGATAGCGAATCAGGTACGCGGACCCGTATCCCAATATGAGTGTACCATCACGATACGTGTATAGTGCCATGGTCAAGGAAGATATCAAAATATCCTCACAGTGGGTGAGTCAACTAGCAACTAGGACATGTACACTACTCATCGACGCAATGTCGACCGCACCCGAGTCATTCTCGGACGCGCACAGTTCATGTATAATTGAAATATTTAACATTTAAAATTTAAAGCAGTAATCCAGCAAGGTATACTTGCCTGTCCCGGGTAGCTGCGAAATCCAAAGCCCTGCTCCTGATGCCTCGGCAGTAGTGTCCAGCAATCCTATATAGGATATAGTAATGTCCAAATTAGTCGCTACAATAGCACGACTAGGACACACTGTCCGTATCTACAACTGACACAGGGTCGGGGCTGTATGTATATATAGCTAACACAATTATTTATATATACACTAAAACATATTTTAATTATATTAAATAATATATTTGTTTATTAGTACAAAAATAGAGCTTACGTATTAATTAGTATACACTTATAAAAAACTCTGAACATAAATGGGGTAATATCATAAATTCACATATATATATATATACATATATTTATTTAGATAGAAAATATATATATCAATTTATATAAAACATAACCAAAGTATATAAAATATGTATACATACACTGCAAGTATATATATATACATATATATATATATATATATATATATATATATATATATATATATATATATATATATATATATATATATATATATATATATATATATATATATATATATATATTCATAGGCATATACATACTAGGGGGGTCAATACGTAAGTATTTACTATATAATATACATATAATAATAATACTTGATTTTTCCAGAAATGTATTTAATATTATAAATATTAGATATCTAATATTCTTCGTATTTTAAAAAAAGTACATTCATACATACATACATACATACATACATACATACATACATACATACGTGTATTTACAAAAAGTAAATATAGCATTATTTATATTTATACACCATTATTAATTTGGGTAAAAAAAATACATACACTATTTATTTTTCAGAAGTATACATTTATTTGTATATATATATATATATATGTATATATACATATATACATATACACTTTAGGTATTTGATCATACCAAGTAATTATATCTATACTATGTATATATATACCTTCATGTTGTATTAAGCATTTATATATATAAATTACATACATTAAAACTCAGAAATATTTTTAGTATATATACATTAAATACTTGTAAAATACAGAAAGGAATACATATATATTTAGAATACCTAATATACGTATTTCAATACTGTAAAATATGAGATCCACATATCGGAAGGCTTGCAACCTAAAATACATACTTAATTACTAATATTTATACATAAAATCACACACTAGGTTGTACCTCAGGTCGAGGGGGTCGAGTTGGTCGGTCATCGCCGGCGAGGGTGGCCGGACGGCGCTCCGGCGTCGCGCGGAGAGAGGTCGGCAGCAGCAGCGGTTTCAGGACAGTTCCTCGCTGCGGGCTTGATTGCTCCTCGAGGTGGCGGCGGCGTCGGCTGAAACTCGGCGGGGTGGTGGAGGACTGGACGGGGAAGGTCTCGGCCAAGTATGGCGGTCGGAGATGCGGTGGTGGCGGAGCACGAAGCTGAGGGGAGGTCGGCTATGCTGTGTGGGCTGAGGAAGCTAGGTTCGGTACGGGCGGCTGGGGGGTGGCTGCCAGCGGCGTAGTGGCCGGTTGGCGGTGGTCGAGGGTAGGGGAGGGTCCGGTGAAGGGGTCGGGTTAGGGTGGTGGCGACTGGTGGTGGCTGGTGGCCGGTGTCGAGCTCGGGGATGAGGAGTTGGGGTCGGCTGTGGGGAGTGGTTTTAGTGAAGTGAGGGTTTTAGGTATAAACCTTGGGTTGTGTGCCTTCAATGAGGTGTAAAAAATTGTATAAATAGGAGAGAGAGTGAGTGGGGGCTGTCTTGGGGTTAGGGCCGGCTGTAGGAGGGTTTTGGGGAGTTGGGGAAGCTCCTACATGTTGAGGGGAGGGCTAGGATTTAGTCATTTGAAATGTAGGGCCATGATGTGCCCTACATAAAGTGATGTAAGTACATAGGAAAGGGGGGGAAATCAAATGCATACGGTTGGTCATGACATCTCTTTTCTCCATGATGGTTTGGGCCAATGGGAGGGGGACACCTCATTGTAATTTTGCAATTAGGTCCCTGAACAATTTGGTATTTGCATAATAAATAGAATTGGGGATTTAATGTAAACAAACACCATGTTTGGTGTTCCTCATTGGACCATGATGGTGTTTGGTGTTTTGCATGAGGCTTGTGGGTATGGATGTGGGTCTGGGTTAGAATTGGGTCTAATTTAATTTAGGTTTAGGTCACCCCATTAATTAATTTATAATTAATATAACGGTGTTTCTAATTTAATTTAATTAAAAACCGGGAGTCTAAATTTGGTTGGACAAGGGTCTTTGGTGTAGTAGGCTCAGTGTACAATATTATCGTGATCTGGGTTGGTCAAAACTGGTTGAGGTTGGGTCTCAATGTCAATTGGAATGGGCAGCGAACGTAATTACGCATTTTAATTAAGTTGTGCACGGACGTTTGTAACGACTTTTGTGCGTCTAAAATCAGGCACAAAAATCGGTATCCGGGGTTTGTTCTAGGTTCAATATGATGGGTTTACGTGTCTAGGTCAAATATGTGGAATTCGTTTTCGGGCAACAGCTAAGGTAGTATCCTAAAACAATCAATCATTGCACAAGTATTATAATACTATATATTAAATCATAATTAATTCAAGTTAACCCTAATTAGGCTAATTAAACTAGTAAACCCTAATTTCTGGTCGAGGGGGTTTACAACATACCCTCCTTAGAGCATTTCGTCCTCGAAATTAAAACAGACATATAGAAAAACTGTTGAATGAAATAAGTACTATCACATACCTAGGCCTTCGAAGAGACGGGGAAAACTTTGCCGAATATCGTCCTCTCGCTCCCAGGTTGATTCACCTGGTGCATGATGCCTCCATGCGACACGAACTAGGAGGATAGTCTGGCCTCGCAGTACCTTCTCGCTTCGGTCTAGGATCTCTACCGGCTCCTCCTGGTTTGATAAGCTTGGACCGACGGTAATCTCCGAGTGGTCAAGCACATGGCTCGGATCCGGTATGTACCTCCTCAGTTGAGATACATGGAAGACGTCGTGAACTCCTTCCAGTGTCTGCGGCAAGGCCAATCTGTAAGCAACTTCTCCGACACGCTCTAGCACATCGAAGGGTCCGATGTACCTCGGACTCAGCTTCCCTCTGCCTCCAAATCTGATGGTTCCTCTGGTAGGTAAAATCTTCAGGAACACATGTTCTCCCACCTGGAACTCTAAGGGTCATCGATGCGCATTAGCCCAATGCTTCTGCCTGTCCTGTGCTGCTCGTAGATGCCCCTGGATTTTCTTCACCTTCTCCACTGTATGGACGATCAACTCTGTCCCTAGAATCTGCCTCTCGCCTACATCGCTCCAGCATATGAGGGAACGACATTTTCTACCATACAAAGCCTCATAGGGAGCCATCTGAATGCTCGCCTGATAGCTATTGTTGTAGGAAAATTCGACCAAGTGCAAGTGGTCCTCCCATGAACCGCTGAAGTCAAGCATGCAAGCTCTCAACATATCCTCTAGCATCTGAATGGTGCGCTCGGATTGTCCATCTGTCTGCGGGTGGTACGAAGTACTGAACTTAAGGCGGGTACCAAGACTCTCTTGCATACTCCTCCAAAAGTACGATATAAACCTCGTATCCCGGTCAGACACGATACTGACTGGCACTCCATGCAGTCGTACAATCTCCCTCATGTACATGTCTGCCAAGACTTCCGTAGATTGCCCTACTCTGAAAGGTAAGAAGTGGGCAGACTTGGTGAGTCTATCTACGATTACCCATACGGCATTGCGACCACTAGGACTCCTCGGGAAACCCGTGACGAAGTCTATGGTGATGTGCTCCCATTTCCACTCCGGTATCGGCAGCGGCTGAAGTAATTTGGCAGACCTCTGATGCTCAGCCTTGACTTGCTGACACACCAGACACTTAGCCATGAAGCAGGCTATTTCTCTCTTCATCCCGTGCCACCAGTAGTACTGCCTCAGGTCTCTGTACATCTTCGTGCCTCCTGGATGTATAGAATAGGTCGAACTGTGTGCCTCCGTCATCAGCTCCTGGCGTAGCTCTCCATTCGGAACATAGAGACGATCTCCACATCTCAAAGTCCCGTCTTCGTGTATACGCAGTCCCGTCTGTATCCCAGCCTCTGTCCTCTGTCGAAGCCTCTGAAATCTGGTATCCGTCGGCAAAGCGGCCTTGATTCTTTCCACCAATATCGATTGCACCTGAAAACTCGACATCTGGCCGTCTACTCCGGGCATAATGACTTCGATACCCAACTGTTCTAGATCTCTCAACAGATGTTGTTGGGTAGTCAGGAAAAATGCTATGGGCTTCCTGCTTAAAGCATCGGCTACCACATTAGCCTTTCCCGGATGGTACTGTAGCTCAATCTCGAAGTCTGCCATCACTTTGAGCCAACGTCTCTGCCTCTGATTCAGGTCCTTCTGTGTGTAGACGTACTTCAGGCTCTTGTGATCGGTGAATATCTTCACGCGCTCTCCGTAAAGGTAGTGCCTCCAAAGCTTCAAAGCAAAGATCACTACGACAAGCTCCAAGTCGTGGGTAGGATAGTTCTTCTCATGGGTCCTCAGCTGTCTAGAGGTATAGGCCACAACCTTCCCATGCTGCATCAAAACGCATCCTAATCCTTTCCCGGACGCATCGCTATAGATCACAAATCCTCCGGGTCCAGAAGGTATGGTCAAGATGGGTGATGTAGTCAGACGCTTCTTCAGCTCGTCGAACGCCATCTGACACTCCTCTGTCCAGGTGAACTCCTGATCCTTGCGGGTCAAGCGGGTCATCGGCTCTGCGATCCTTGCGAAGTTCTCTATGAACCTTCGGTAATATCCGGCAAGTCCTAGGAAACTCCTCACCTCCGTGACGTTGGTAGGGGTCGGCCACGTCTCTACAGATAATATCTTCGCGGGATCTACTAAAATGCCATCTTCCGAGATAACGTGTCCAAGAAATGCGACACGATCTAGAAGAAACTCGTACTTGCTCAGCTTGGCATAAAGCCTCTCTTGTCTCAACGTCTCTAGCACTAGCCTCAAGTGCTCCCCGTGCTCCTCGTGGCTCTTCAAATACACTAAGATGTCGTCGATGAAGACTACCATAAACTGGTCCAGATACTCATGGAAGACTCGGTTCATCAGGTTCATAAACACAGCAGGCGCATTTGTCAATCCGAAAGGCATCACTAGGAACTCGTAGTGACCATAACGAGTCCTAAATGCTGTCTTTGGAATGTCCTCCCTTCGCACCTTCACCTGATGGTAGCCCGATCTTAAGTCAATCTTCGTGAACACCACTGCTCCTGTCAGCTGGTCGAACAGATCGTCGATTAGCGGTAGAGGGTACTTGTTCTTAATAGTCAGAGCATTTAGGGCTCTATAATCAATGCACATCCGGAACGTCCCGTCCTTCTTTGGTACAAACAGCACTGGTGCTCCCCAGGGTGATGCACTAGGACGAACGAATCCCTTGATCTGCAACTCCTCTAGCTGTAGCTTCAGCTCGTCAAGCTCCTTCTTCGCCAACCGGTACACATTTGATTATACCGGTGCTGCTCCAGGTATTAGCTCGATGGTGAACTCTACCTCTCTATCAGGCGGTAGGCCTGGCAACTCCTCCGGGAAAACATCTTCGAACTCTGCAACAATTTCTGGGGGTGCCGTCTCCATCGCCATGTAAGCTCCAGCTGCATGTCCTACTCCTCGCTCGATGGTGCCTCGCATGAATTCGAATTCCGGTTGTCCTGGCAGTCTAAAAGTAACGCTACCCTTCCGATAATCTAGCACGGCATTGTACTGGCTTAACCAGTCCATGCCCAGAACTACGTCGAAAGCTGGCATTGGGAGTACCAATAATCGCGCTCTCATCTCTCTACCACAAACTACTACCGAGCACGTTCTAATGGTGCTGGTAACCGGTACGATACCTCCTCCGGTAAGTATTCTCTAACTCTTAGGTAAAGGGAAGGTTGCCACTCTATGCATTGCTACGAATCTACTAGATATAAATGACAATGTAGCTCCAGAATCAAACAGTACAGTTGCAGGTAATGATGCAACTAAAATTGTACCTACTATAGTCTCTCCTTCCGGTTCCTCCTCAATAGATGCTAAAGCAAAGGCTTGTCCGCGCCTCTGCCCTCCTGCCTGCTGGCGGGCCTGGTTGAAGTGTGCCTCCTGTGGAACCAAGGGTGGTCCTCTCTGCTGTCCTCCGGTAGCTGGTGGACGCTGTCCTCCTGCTGGGGGTGGTATCCTCAGTGGTGCTGCTGGTGGCCTCTGTCCAGTCTGGGGTGCTGCGTCTCTGCGCTGGGGGCAGTCTCTAGCAAGGTGCTGGCTGGCTCCACAGACCATGCAGAGCCCGAGCTTCTTCCTACAGTCTCGGATGACGTATCCCCTCTTGCCACAGAAGTGACAGGTCGGAAGCTCCTTCTGCTGGTATGGCGCTGTCCTCTGTTGCGCCTGTGCTCCTGGGCGGCAAATCGGTCCTCCTGCTCCTTGCTGGGTCTTGGCTGGTACGTTCGTGCTGGAACGTCTTGCTCCTTCTCCTCCTATAGCCTTCTGGATCCTTGCCTCTGATAGGACCTCTTCATAAGAGATCCTCGCCTGGGTAGTAGTGTACCTCTGCAGCTCGTGAGAGAGGCCATGGTAGAATTTCCTGGCTTTTTCCAGGTCATTGGGGATCAGGGCTGCTCCAAATCGGCTAAGTCTGCTGAACTCTCCATCGTAAGCGTCCACAGTCAAGTTCCCTTGCTCCAGGTGCAGGAACTGAGAGTACAGGGCGTTCCTCACCGTAGCTGGGAAATACTTCGTGTTGAAGTGCTCTAAAAATTCCTTCCAAGTCTGCTGCCAGCCAATGCTGCGCTCTATAGAGTCCCACCGGTGATGGGCGTTGCCTGTGAGTTGGGCCCTCACCGCGGTCATCCAGAGATCAGGGTGTAGCTGCGAACCCTCTCACAGCATCTCAGTGTTGGAGACCCAGTCTGAGATCTCCTCTGCCGTCTCCTTGCCCGAGAAGGTATCCGGGCCCATCGTTCTGAAGCCTCGTACAGTGCCTGCTCGCTGGGCAGGTGCAGGTACAGGTGCTGGTGCTGGTGCTTGGCCAGGTGCCCTCTCCAGTACTGCCATCAATCCCTGTCTAAGGGTCTCCGTCTGCTGCATCTGAGCCTGCATCATCATTTGAAAGAATTGCATCATCTGGGGCTGTTCTCCCCCTGGTGGCATCTGCGGTGGAAACGGTGGAGGTGGTGGTAGCGGTACCTCCGGCTGTCTCCTCGGTGTCTCCTCTGGTGCCGGCCTCTCGTACTGCGGCATCGGTGTCGCCCTCGAGGTCTGCCCCTCGAAGTACTGCCTCAAAATCGTCTGCGATGCCTGGCCCTCTGGCTGTTGCGTCTCCTCGTCGGGGGAGACCTGATGCCAGTGCATCCTCGGGGCCTGAGGGATCACCACTGCCTCTAGCTGTGGCTGCTCTCTGGGTGGTCCCTGAGTCGTATCCTCCCTCGGTGCTGCAGGTGGTGCTATGGCACCGAGTATCTCACGTTGGCTCCGAAGGTTCATCTCGCTGTAAGAGATAAAACTTCATTAGAGAGAGAGTATGGAATAATCAAACAGGATGCAAATATATTACAATTCGGAAGAGGTTCAAAGGCGTAATCAAGTGGATGAGACCTAGTAATTTCTATCCTATTGCAGGCTCACTGGGCACGTTTCCATACCACAAGCGATAGAGGTTTTATGTTTTTGAGACCTGCATGGGCCACCACTAAAACCATGTCACGCCCCAGTCCCAAAATATTATGGAACTAGGCCACGTGGCATTGGCCAGCTGACACGTCTTCGAGGATATCCCAATTTAATGGATCCTGGCGAAGTGTGCTACGCTGTCCTAAATCTAACAAGTCTAATATATCAACAGGCAGTGTCTAATCTCATCCACAAACAACAAGTAAAATACTGAAATGAAAGACTGGAATATAAGGACATAGTCGAATGACATAATACAACTGAAATATGTCTGGTGGGAACAAATCCACTACAAAATGTGCTGATAGTCTGAAATAAAGTACTGATAAGGAAAGTGACTGGAACAACGGCTAACTAGGTAAGGAGCTCCAGTCATAGGTGGAAGGCCTACCAATCTGATCAGGGGTACTCTGATGGAAGTACCTCCAGCTCCTCGTCAAGAGCAAACCTCGTCTCCACACCTGGGCCGTAAACTGTGGGATAATAGGCCTCGTCCAGATCTGGAAGATAACCAGGTCCTCAGAGGGACGTAACAAGATACAATATGCATGCTGGATATAGTACTGAAATAAAAGTAAAGAGGGGGTGTGCTAGCCATCTAAGTGAATGCAATATAAGGACAACCTAGGATCGTATAAGTAGGTGTAGGCATAACGTCCAACATCCTCTAGAGTGTGGTATCTGCAACGTCCATCATTCCGAAGAATGAGGTATCTGTATATATATAACGTCCACACTCTAAGGGACGTGGTATCTGCAATGTATATACGTTCGTACACTCCGTAGAGCGCGGTGTCTGAATATAGGGAGTCACCGGGTCTATGGTTCCTCTGGATACCACGGAATCCGGTGGGGGTATCCCATACGTTTGTCAGTTGTCCTTCCCGCCCAATGTAGATACGCAAGTCGAATGCACGACTTGAGTGTACCGTATCTAGATGCCAAGTCTCAATTAACTATATTATTCTAGAATACAAGCTAGTCTGTGATGCATGTCGTACGTACCGATAGCGAATCGGGTACGCGGACCCGCATCCCAATATGAGTGTACCATCACGATATGTGTATAGTGCCATAGTCAAGGAAGATATCAAAATATCCTCACAGTGGGTGAGTCAACTAGCAACTAGGACATGTACACTACTCATCGACGCAATGTCGACCGCACCCGAGTCATTCTCGGACGCGCACAGTTCATGTATAATTGAAATATTTAACATTTAAAATTTAAAGCAGTAATCCAGCAAGGTATACTTGCCTGTCCCGGGTAGCTGCGAAATCCAAAGCCCTGCTCCTGATGCCTCGGCAGTAGTGTCCAGCAATCCTATATAGGATATAGTAATGTCCAAATTAGTCGCTACAATAGCACGACTAGAACACACTGTCCGGATCTACAACTGTCACTACCACATTCTGAAAACAGGGGTATTTTTGAATTTTTACAATATTTAATATTATGTTATTTACAATTAATTAATTGCATGATAGTGTATTTGATTTAAATAATTTTGTACGATGTATAATTAAATATATAATTATTTGCAGTGTTAATTATTTTAGCTAGCAGACTAGACCTAGAAGCCCAGTAGACGAACCCCTGTCCGAATTATAGAATTCTGGATTTTATTATTTTATTTAGAATTGATATTTGGAGATTGTAATTAATTACTGTATTTTATTTAATATTTTTGCGCATTGCCTTTGCTTCGATATTTGGAGCACTTTCCAGACTTTTGTCTTCCAACAAATTTCATAATCTTGCTCTAGACATGCCCGCCTTCAATTCTGCTATTTTTGCAACTCATAATTGTGCTCTCTGTGCATTATTTCTGGCCGCACAAAAGTCGTCGCGGACGTTATTTTAATAAACTTCTATTTTCATCGTTGTGCGTTCCAATCGAAAATTGGAGGCCATCTTGACCTATTTTTTGTGCGGCCCAAATTAGGGTAATATTCTGTTCTGAGTCTTCTTCATTATTGGTATTGATGACTTGACCTGATTTTGACCCCAAGTACTCCTAATTAATTGTTGAACACAACTTGCATTTTATTTCTATTTAAATTGAGGATACCATTTTATCTGATTTTAAAATCCCAATTTAATTCTAGCGCCCTGCAAATTGAGCCCGTACCAGTCTTACAGTGCCCCCTGACCCTACAAAACATCGGACCCCGAATCGCCCGCCCAATTTTCGTCATTTCATGTGTTTGTGAAATTTCCCAAATTTAAGGGGCTAAATTGCAAATTGGCATTTTGTGCCTGTAACCTCCGATTTCCAATTTCCAAAATAATTAGATTTTAATTTATTTTAAAAATATCAAGTTTTATAAAATATTTCTCCTTGAAATTTTTATTAGGATTTGAACGATGTTTGATTGTAGAAGATAATTTATAATCTTGTATAAAAATCATTTTTTCATAAATGTCGCTTTCTTATAAAATAAGTACATAAATAATAATATATATTTCTAGTTTCAAATATTTATTGGGTTGAATCATAAAAATTATTGTTTTAACTAAATATTTATTTAAAAGACTAGTTCATGAAATAAAACAAATTTTTATTTTTGGGATAGTAGATAAATAAATGTCATACTTTCAAGATTTTTGCAAAATGTATTAATTAGTAGCTAATTGGAAATTAGCTAGCTTTCCTAAAAATATTTTCTGAAATTATAATCTTTATTTGTTATTTTTTTTATTTCCATTTCCCATTAACTAGCCCACACCCTCATTTTTCCCACGTGAGAAACCCGTTTGATTAATTCTGGGCCATTCATTATTGGGCCAACCCGCAACCCTTTATCCCATACCATCTCTCCCTATTTAGGTTCTCATTCTCACATTTCCCTAGAAACCCTAATCTTCAATTCATTGGCTAGCCTCCACAAAATTCCCAAGCCGAAGCCACCACCATTTTGTGTGCTCGTGTCCGTGTGACCAGCATCACCGTGTCAGCCGTGATGGCCTCGGGTCCGACCCCGGGTGTCCCACCGTATCCATTCATTTTCTGTGTCCAGTTACAATATTACAAACAGATTTTTCGTGTCCGACACACCCGGACACATCCACATCCTCCACGGTACAACCTCATCCCCGTGTCCGGCAGACCCGGACACGTCCACAGTATAGCTACCCTCGTGTCCAGACCGGACACGTACCCAAACCCCGACACAGAACCTAACCCTAACCCAGATCCCGCTGCCGCCGGCGACGGAGTCCTCCTCGTCGTCGTCGAACGCCGGAGACCGCCGAGCCCGCCTCATCGAGCGCCGAGCCCGCCTCATCGAGCGCCGAACGCCGCCGCCGCTGCTCTCGAGCTCCACGCCGTCGCTGCAGACCGCCGACCGCCTCGAAGCCGCCGCCGCGTCGTCGAACTCAGCCCGCCGCTGCCCTCGAACAGCCGCCCAGATCCTCGAGCGCCGCTGGAATCGAACAGCCGCCGACCGCCTCCCCTCGAACCGAGATCCGCCGAGACGAGCGCCGACCCCGGCGAACCCCCGCCGACGCCGGAGAACTTTCCCTCGTGAGCCCCTTCTCTTTCTTCCTCTTCCCTCTTTCTTTTGAGTAAGGATACTGTATGTAAACAGTTAATTTAATTAGTTTAGTGTATTAGTAAATTAAATAAGATTAGTTAATTAATTAATTAATATGATTAGTTAGTTAATTAATTAATTAAATTAGTTTAGTTAATTATTAATCAGTGGTTAATTAGTAATCAATTAGTTTAATTAAATTATTAATTAATCAGTTTAGTATATATAATTAGTTATTTTATAAAATTAGTTTAATTAATGTAATTAGTTTATGTACTTTGGTTATATTAATAAAATTAGTTATATTAATATGTAAATTGGTTATTTTATACAACTTGATTTTATTAGTATGTACTAGTCTAGTAAATTCATGTAACTAGTTGGTAAATACAACATAATTAGTTTTATTGTTTTATTGTATGAAATTAGTCATGTATTATGTGTAAATTAGTTATGTATTATTTTTGATATATATACAAATATGTATTTTGGTATAAAAAGTATATATGTATATACATCTACTAGTGTATATACACAGATACGTATTTTTGTAAATCACTAATAGACACTTATATATACGTTTATTGGTATACTAAGTATTAATGTATGTTTCAGTATTTAAATATAAATAAATGTATTTGGTATATATATATATAACTACGTATTCTAGTATAAGTAAATTGGTATATGTATATTTATGTATTTGTAAACCTACTTAGCATATTTTTATAGATATAAAATTAATATATATGGTAAATATATTGTTCAACCTATAAATATATATATTATGCATGAATTAAATGGTATATATATATATATATTGTATATGTATTTATTTTGGTGCAAGTAATAGTGTAGGTGTTAATGTTAGTTAACTAGGTATAATGTGTTATAGATGTCTGTCTAACTAGATGACCTAGTTGACTAGAGCCATGCCTGGCAGAGCCCTGAGTTCATGTATTTGTGATGTGTTAGTGTAGCACCTGATGCAAATGTGGTTTTGCTTGTGATATGTTTATAGGACTGTTGGTTTACCCAGGGGACACTCTGGAAACAGGACCTCGGTATTCACCAGCTAAGGACCAAAGGCGAGTACATTCTCTGATTAGTTTCTAATTTATGATATCTCCTATGTTCACTGTATCTAGTGTAAATATCCATGTTCTTGACACATTGGTTACACGGATTGGTATACACGGATCTCGTCATGAGATGTTATTCCTTATTTATGGTGTAGCTTGTACAAGACTTGTTTCCTTGATATCTTGTGCATGTACAGACACTGATTCCCGGGGAGATTTGCTACCTTCCTAGGGAATCCTGTGCCATAGCGTACCATGATTGGATCTACTATACCAGTCGGGGGTTTGGGGAGTACTTTAGTGTAGATATGTGATCATACCCAACTTTATATGCACCATAGCTCACCCCACATCTCACGTCGGGTGCGGCCTGACCATTTATATGCTCCATAGCTGTTACGTGTGATTAGCCTGATCTCTACATGCACCATAGCTAACCAACGGTTAGCCTGACTTTATATGAACCATAGCTAATCACATGTAACCAGCCTGATCAAGTTCCCAAGCCGATCACATATTAAAGCTAGTACTCACACACTTAGTCATAGAACTCTTGCTCATGGACATAATGTTTCTTTCCTGCATTTACTTACAGTATTTCCAGTATTTTCTCTCATTGTACATTTTCTCGTACCTATACATGCATCTGGTATATTTCCATCTAGAACTGCTACATAGTTTATGTCATTTATATAGAACTGCTATTTAGAGATGTACTTTGCTCCTTCCTGACTGGAAAATATTTTTCCAGACTGTGACCTTAGTGGACTTGTTCTGATACTTGGAGATTGGTTGTTCCTGATTGCAGGTATGATTGTTTTATCATTAGTCTTGTATTGTATTCTTTTGTTTCTTCAATTCCTATCGTGCTGTAGTTGTGATTGAGTATGTTGTGAATATTTTTGTAGTATTATCCGAATCTCCTTGTGGAGTTGGATACTAGCGTGAGATTGTTAGATAGTACTTGACCTAGACAGCGTTCTACCGCCGATGCTGCGGCGTAGGCTGGACGTACCCACGCTCTCGTGCCCCTAAACCGGGTGCGGGTCGTGACACGTTTTTAGTGGTGGCCCATACAGGTCAGACTTCGCAAGTTGTGCGATGTCGTGGTAGTGCGACGTCTTAGTTGTACTACTGCGTACCTGCTATAGAATATAGGACATAGGATACTAGGATGAGAGAGGATACTCAATCACAAACTCTTGAGAGATTCCTGGGACGACCCCTTGAGAATCTTGTTAAAATTTCCAATTTAACTTTTCCTTGTTTCCGCCCGCTCTCGCTTGTTGCTACTGAACTTGATTCTTGTTGAGCAGTTTTTAAATTAAAATCTTGGTATCATTGTTGAGTTTGATTCTTGTTGACCAGTTGTTAACTTTAATTCCTGGTATCGTTGTTGAGTTGATTTCAAATTGAGATGAATTTTTACGGACTAGGATTTATGGTATCATCTGATGACATATATTGATGAGGACAGTGAGGAAGGTAAAACGTCTACTTTGGTTATGGAACCTAGAATTTATCGCAGCCATATTAGCTGTGGTGACGAGAACGTAGGGACCTGACTTGGATGTACATACTATAGTTATGAAGCTTAGAGTCTTTCGCAGCCATACCGGTTGGCATGGCGAAGATTCTAGACGACATGATTATAGAGTGCATACCTTAGTTACGAAACCTATCGTTTATCGCATCTATGCTTACTGGCGTGGCGAGGATTCTGAGTGTCATGATTTCAGACAGACGTGTATGATTATCAGGTTGTATCCTAAATTGGTTCTTAAAATATCATCTCAAGACTTATCTATTTCTGTTATTCCAGGACTTTGTTCCACCGCTTCTTTCTTTACTAGCAGTAAAGATACCTTCTGTCCTCAATTCAGTCCTTGAGCTCCTATTCCTTGAGGATTTCTTGTTAAGCATGGTAATTAGTGGCTTGTAATTTTGTTTGTGTCTTGTATTAGTATTGACTGTGTTGCTAGTGATTTGTAAGTGTTTCTTAGTTGGGCATGTGAGCAGTAGGCTTTAACCTAGAGTTAGCCCTTAGCATAGTACCTTGTACCAATGATTCTAGGAGTAGTGTCATTAGAGACTGAGAATTAAGGAGGGTATAGAGTATCAGTGATAGTTCTCAGAGTCAGTATCAGAGCCAATTACCCGTCCTGGATAATCATGATTATGTAATTGAGTGATCTATATAAACGATTAAGTATCCGGGAATTGTGTTAAGGATTTATGGAGCATGATGTCCAATTGGATGATTGATATCGGAAATGTTAAAGGTAAAGAAATGTATATGTATAAAGGGTTTAATGAGATGTCATAAGTAGAGAAATATCAGGATTAGTAATGGAAGTTGTGAAGCGTATCACGGATTAGTTTAATAGGCTTTAAAGGATTGAAGGAAATACATATACAACCATCGAGATGAGGAACCATACACATACCCATGAGAGTAAAGAAACATGAGTGTTATAGGGGATACAGGTGATCATAAGTCTAATGAGCTTGATGAGATAATCCATTAATGCAGCTAGTGATATAATACCAAGAGTGCTAATGATTCTATATCGAGGATTAGTCAAGGATGACGTTAATAACAGTAAGCACTCTGTGTGTTGATAATTAGAGGATATACCAATTGACATAAATTGAAATTATGAAGGAAAACACAGTTGATGGTAACTTTGATCATTGGAGGTAATAGTACAAGTGATTCGGGCAGTACAATTTAGTACACAATTACAGACACTAGATACATTGAGTGCACCTTGAGCATCAGAGACCGTGAGCACTGATATGTATATTGTGGAGTTATAAATTAAAAGGTGGAAATAAGATTTTATTTTTAGAATAATTGAGGAGTTGAGATTATGTCATTAAATTTTGAAGATTTCAAATATGAATTCAATAAACATGGTTAAGGCTACAAAGATTTTAGAAGTGATTAAATTTTATTTCGATGTGAAGTATCTAATTTTGATGAGGTATATGCATTTTATTTTAAGTTGGTCGGGAAGTTAAACCTTGACGATTATTTTGAGGATAAATTTTTGGTAGATGGGATATATGAATATTAATATATGATTAGTTGATATGGGTACCAGTATACATGAATAGGAATTAGTTAGTGAATGTGCTAGAGTTAAGTGTTTGTTAGAGATAGTAGACACTACAAGTAATATGTTAACATGATCCTTCTTCCTTCCTAATGTTCCTTTTCTTTCGCCTTTCGATTGATTGATTGATTTTCCTAGTACTGTGGTTCACATGCATGATTTTCTTGTTAGAATATAACTAGTAGTACCCCCCAACAGAGGCTGAAATACCATGACAAGACACATGACCTATATTTTCTTAAATTGCATGGCTGTAGGTAGAGTTTTCTTAAACCATGATCATTGGGTTTGACCATAGCAAAGATCTATGACGAGTTATGACTGACCAAAAAGAGACAAGAGGATTAAATTTGTGGATAAGCTTTAATTTAAATAAAGAGTTAAGGCGTTAATAAAAGAATTGGCGGATCATTAATTTTACGAAGATTGAGGATGATTGAAACTCGAGGATAAAAATTGACTTGAAAGGAGAGTTAAGAAATTGACAGAACCAAAAATTTGAGGATTTAATTAATTTTAAGGAGGTTTTGATATGATTGAATTGATTACTTAAAATTTGAGAAATTCGAGAGATTATTATTTTATCTATTTGATTGCAAGATAGAAATTTTATATATTATGAATGTTGCATTGAAGATTCTGGAAGCATCGCATCGTTGAATATTTGAGGAAAACGAAAATCAGAAAATAAAATCGTAAATGGAATAGTGTCGAATTAAATTCTTGGGATGAGGAGTTAGATTGGAATAAGCATCAATTGAAATTGAGTTAGAGGAGTAAGATAATTGATGAGTGTTTAAAGTTAAATTTTGGGATGCAGATTTTAAGTTTTATAAATATGCATTGATTGGATTTCAATTAAAAGGGGTTGGATAGTAAATTTTGTATTTAGTTATTTACTCAAAATTTGAGGAGATTATGATACGACTGTAATTCAATTAAAATATTGAAGATTTGAGTAGTAAAAATTTTACATTGGGATAATAAATTCAGTGGATGAAAAAAAAATATATATATATATTAGTTCAAAATTCGGAACCATTATACATACGGATAAAGAAATATGGAGTGAAATGAAGCTCATGGTAAAGAAGATTATAATATAATTGATTATGGGATCATATAATTGAAGGTCGTAAGGTAAGATCATGGTATATTGAGGTTGTGATTTAAATTAAAATCTTGACCATGACAGTAACATTTGAAATCGAAGAAAATAATCGAGGTATAGTTGATGTTAAGATAAACAACTCGAATTTGATGATAAGGCTTTTGATTCAGAAATTCTAAGATCTAATCTAATAAAGTTGTGGAATTTGGAACTTTTATAAATGTTAGTTAATGATGAATCACAAGATTGAGAAAAGTAAAATGAACGAGGATAAAAAGGAAGGATTATTTTCAGAAGGTAGTAAAGACTACTCTTTTTCCTAGAATCAAGAAAGGCGATTAGATGTCTCTTGATTACATTCTGAAGGATGTATTTAAGTTTCTTAAATCAAATTGTTGACCGTATCTTTCGAATTAGCTATAACCTTCATGTCTATATCATTCATTATACTGGGTCTTCCTTGGTTTAGTTACTTTGAAATGTAACGTGCATTATTCCAATTATCTGTTTTAGTAATCGTGTCTACTTCCCAAAACCTAACTTTCTAGAGGATTCAAGGCCGAGCCATGATTCTTTCAAGTTATTCCTGTCTTAAACCATATTTTCTTTTTCTTCATGTTTTCTTCTGTTTGGTAAGTATTCTCCTTATAAAAATATTTTCTTCAATGATATATTCATCATTATGAACAACAAATTTTTTTTCTATCCTAGTCATCCCTAAAATTTCGAGGACGAAATTTTCTAAGGTGGATAGACTTGTAACCTCCGATTTCCAATTTCCAAAATAATTAGATTTTAATTTATTTTAAAAATATCAAGTTTTATAAAATATTTCTCCTTGAAATTTTTATTAGGATTTGAACGATGTTTGATTGTAGAAGATAATTTATAATCTTGTATAAAAATCATTTTTTCATAAATGTCGCTTTCTTATAAAATAAGTACATAAATAATAATATATATTTCTAGTTTCAAATATTTATTGGGTTGAATCATAAAAATTATTGTTTTAACTAAATATTTATTTAAAAGACTAGTTCATGAAATAAAACAAATTTTTATTTTTGGGATAGTAGATAAATAAATGTCATACTTTCAAGATTTTTGCAAAATGTATTAATTAGTAGCTAATTGGAAATTAGCTAGCTTTCCTAAAAATATTTTCTGAAATTATAATCTTTATTTGTTATTTTTTTTATTTCCATTTCCCATTAACTAGCCCACACCCTCATTTTTCCCACGTGAGAAACCCGTTTGATTAATTCTGGGCCATTCATTATTGGGCCAACCCGCAACCCTTTATCCCACACCATCTCTCCCTATTTAGGTTCTCATTCTCACATTTCCCTAGAAACCCTAATCTTTAATTCATTGGCTAGCCTCCACAAAATTCCCAAGCCGAAGCCACCACCATTTTGTGTGCTCGTGTCCGTGTGACCAGCATCACCGTGTCAGCCGTGATGGCCTCGGGTCCGACCCCGGGTGTCCCACCGTATCCATTCATTTTCTGTGTCCAGTTACAATATTACAAACAGATTTTTCGTGTCCGACACACCCGGACACATCCACATCCTCCACGGTACAACCTCATCCCCGTGTCCGGCAGACCCGGACACGTCCACAGTATAGCTACCCTCGTGTCCAGACCGGACACGTACCCAAACCCCGACACAGAACCTAACCCTAACCCAGATCCCGCTGCCGCCGGCGACGGAGTCCTCCTCGTCGTCGTCGAACGCCGGAGACCGCCGAGCCCGCCTCATCGAGCGCCGAGCCCGCCTCATCGAGCGCCGAGCCCGCCTCCTCGAGCGCCGAACGCCGCCGCCGCTGCTCTCGAGCTCCACGCCGTCGCTGCAGACCGCCGACCGCCTCGAAGCCGCCGCCGCGTCGTCGAACTCAGCCCGCCGCTGCCCTCGAACAGCCGCCCAGATCCTCGAGCGCCGCTGGAATCGAACAGCCGCCGACCGCCTCCCCTCGAACCGAGATCCGCCGAGACGAGCGCCGACCCCGGCGAACCCCCGCCGACGCCGGAGAACTTTCCCTCGTGAGCCCCTTCTCTTTCTTCCTCTTCCCTCTTTCTTTTGAGTAAGGATACTGTATGTAAACAGTTAATTTAATTAGTTTAGTGTATTAGTAAATTAAATAAGATTAGTTAATTAATTAATTAATATGATTAGTTAGTTAATTAATTAATTAAATTAGTTTAGTTAATTATTAATCAGTGGTTAATTAGTAATCAATTAGTTTAATTAAATTATTAATTAATCAGTTTAGTATATATAATTAGTTATTTTATAAAATTAGTTTAATTAATGTAATTAGTTTATGTACTTTGGTTATATTAATAAAATTAGTTATATTAATATGTAAATTGGTTATTTTATACAACTTGATTTTATTAGTATGTACTAGTCTAGTAAATTCATGTAACTAGTTGGTAAATACAACATAATTAGTTTTATTGTTTTATTGTATGAAATTAGTCATGTATTATGTGTAAATTAGTTATGTATTATTTTTGATATATATACAAATATGTATTTTGGTATAAAAAGTATATATGTATATACATCTACTAGTGTATATACACAGATACGTATTTTTGTAAATCACTAATAGACACTTATATATACGTTTATTGGTATACTAAGTATTAATGTATGTTTCAGTATTTAAATATAAATAAATGTATTTGGTATATATATATATAACTACGTATTCTAGTATAAGTAAATTGGTATATGTATATTTATGTATTTGTAAACCTACTTAGCATATTTTTATAGATATAAAATTAATATATATGGTAAATATATTGTTCAACCTATAAATATATATATTATGCATGAATTAAATGGTATATATATATATATATATTGTATATGTATTTATTTTGGTGCAAGTAATAGTGTAGGTGTTAATGTTAGTTAACTAGGTATAATGTGTTATAGATGTCTGTCTAACTAGATGACCTAGTTGACTAGAGCCATGCCTGGCAGAGCCCTGAGTTCATGTATTTGTGATGTGTTAGTGTAGCACCTGATGCAAATGTGGTTTTGCTTGTGATATGTTTATAGGACTGTTGGTTTACCCAGGGGACACTCTGGAAACAGGACCTCGGTATTCACCAGCTAAGGACCAAAGGCGAGTACATTCTCTGATTAGTTTCTAATTTATGATATCTCCTATGTTCACTGTATCTAGTGTAAATATCCATGTTCTTGACACATTGGTTACACGGATTGGTATACACGGATCTCGTCATGAGATGTTATTCCTTATTTATGGTGTAGCTTGTACAAGACTTGTTTCCTTGATATCTTGTGTATGTACAAACACTGATTCCCGGGGAGATTTGCTACCTTCCTAGGGAATCCTGTGCCATAGCGTACCATGATTGGATCTACTATACCAGTCGGGGGTTTGGGGAGTACTTTAGTGTAGATATGTGATCATACCCAACTTTATATGCACCATAGCTCACCCCACATCTCACGTCGGGTGCGGCCTGACCATTTATATGCTCCATAGCTGTTACGTGTGATTAGCCTGATCTCTACATGCACCATAGCTAACCAACGGTTAGCCTGACTTTATATGAACCATAGCTAATCACATGTAACCAGCCTGATCAAGTTCCCAAGCCGATCACATATTAAAGCTAGTACTCACACACTTAGTCATAGAACTCTTGCTCATGGACATAATGTTTCTTTCCTGCATTTACTTACAGTATTTCCAGTATTTTCTCTCATTGTACATTTTCTCGTACCTATACATGCATCTGGTATGTTTCCATCTAGAACTGCTACATAGTTTATGTCATTTATATAGAACTGCTATTTAGAGATGTACTTTGCTCCTTCCTGACTGGAAAATATTTTTCCAGACTGTGACCTTAGTGGACTTGTTCTGATACTTGGAGATTGGTTGTTCCTGATTGCAGGTATGATTGTTTTATCATTAGTCTTGTATTGTATTCTTTTGTTTCTTCAATTCCTATCGTGCTGTAGTTGTGATTGAGTATGTTGTGAATATTTTTGTAGTATTATCCGAATCTCCTTGTGGAGTTGGATACTAGCGTGAGATTGTTAGATAGTACTTGACCTAGACAGCGTTCTACCGCCGATGCTGCGGCGTAGGCTGGACGTACCCACGCTCTCGTGCCCCTAAACCGGGTGCGGGTCGTGACACGTTTTTAGTGGTGGCCCATACAGGTCAGACTTCGCAAGTTGTGCGATGTCGTGGTAGTGCGACGTCTTAGTTGTACTACTGCGTACCTGCTATAGAATATAGGACATAGGATACTAGGATGAGAGAGGATACTCAATCACAAACTCTTGAGAGATTCCTGGGACGACCCCTTGAGAATCTTGTTAAAATTTCCAATTTAACTTTTCCTTGTTTCCGCCCGCTCTCGCTTGTTGCTACTGAACTTGATTCTTGTTGAGCAGTTTTTAAATTAAAATCTTGGTATCATTGTTGAGTTTGATTCTTGTTGACCAGTTGTTAACTTTAATTCCTGGTATCGTTGTTGAGTTGATTTCAAATTGAGATGAATTTTTACGGACTAGGATTTATGGTATCATCTGATGACATATATTGATGAGGACAGTGAGGAAGGTAAAACGTCTACTTTGGTTATGGAACCTAGAATTTATCGCAGCCATATTAGCTGTGGTGACGAGAACGTAGGGACCTGACTTGGATGTACATACTATAGTTATGAAGCTTAGAGTCTTTCGCAGCCATACCGGTTGGCGTGGCGAAGATTCTAGACGACATGATTATAGAGTGCATACCTTAGTTACGAAACCTATCGTTTATCGCATCTATGCTTACTGGCGTGGCGAGGATTCTGAGTGTCATGATTTCAGACAGACGTGTATGATTATCAGGTTGTATCCTAAATTGGTTCTTAAAATATCATCTCAAGACTTATCTATTTCTGTTATTCCAGGACTTTGTTCCACCGCTTCTTTCTTTACTAGCAGTAAAGATACCTTCTGTCCTCAATTCAGTCCTTGAGCTCCTATTCCTTGAGGATTTCTTGTTAAGCATGGTAATTAGTGGCTTGTAATTTTGTTTGTGTCTTGTATTAGTATTGACTGTGTTGCTAGTGATTTGTAAGTGTTTCTTAGTTGGGCATGTGAGCAGTAGGCTTTAACCTAGAGTTAGCCCTTAGCATAGTACCTTGTACCAATGATTCTAGGAGTAGTGTCATTAGAGACTGAGAATTAAGGAGGGTATAGAGTATCAGTGATAGTTCTCAGAGTCAGTATCAGAGCCAATTACCCGTCCTGGATAATCATGATTATGTAATTGAGTGATCTATGTAAACGATTAAGTATCCGGGAATTGTGTTAAGGATTTATGGAGCATGATGTCCAATTGGATGATTGATATCGGAAATGTTAAAGGTAAAGAAATGTATATGTATAAAGGGTTTAATGAGATGTCATAAGTAGAGAAATATCAGGATTAGTAATGGAAGTTGTGAAGCGTATCACGGATTAGTTTAATAGGCTTTAAAGGATTGAAGGAAATACATATACAACCATCGAGATGAGGAACCATACACATACCCATGAGAGTAAAGAAACATGAGTGTTATAGGGGATACAGGTGATCATAAGTCTAATGAGCTTGATGAGATAATCCATTAATGCAGCTAGTGATTCTTCTCCCTCTTCCTTTCTTCTTCTATTCTTCTTCTCTTCTTCTCCTTCTTTCTTCTTCTTCCTTTCTTCTTCTTCTTCTAGTATTGTTTTTGAAGTTCAAAAATTCAAACTCTTAGGGGGGGGGAACTTACTGTGCACTGCCCTTACTGCGCTTTCCCCCCGACCCGGTGCTCCGGCGGCCGGCCTAGCCGATCCCCGGCGGCGAAGCCGCTGCCCCCTCTGCTCTCGTGCATCCCTGGCCACCTCCCTCTGCGCCGACGGCAGTCCCTCTCCGGCCCTCACTCCAACCCGGTGGCTGTGCTTCCCGGCCCTCATGACTCCGGCGGCCGACTGCTCCAGCCGGCAGAGCCCCACTGCACCCGATCCCGGCGGCCGCGGCTGCTCCTCCCCGATCTCCATATCACTACCACCTACACCATTCACCATCCACCACCTCCATCACCATTCATCAACTCCACCACCGGCGGCCAACTCCGGCGGCCGGCAACCTTCCACTGTAAGTCTCTTTCTTTCTTCTCCTCTTCCCTCTGTGTATATATATATATCTTTATATATATATATATATATATATATATATATATATATATATATATATATATATATATATATATATGTATATGTATATATATATAAATATACGTATAGTATAGTATAATTAGAAATGTATATGTATTCGTAGGTATATGGGTATAGTACTATTTTTATTAAATGTTTAATAGTATATATAATATTGGTATATGTATAAAAATATATTTTTGTATATGCTATATATATATTTTTAAATAGAAAATGGGAATACATGTATGTATGTATATATATTTTGTATATATAATCTAATTAATGTTTTAAATACGTAAATAAGTATAGCAATTATTAATTAATATTTAAACACCTAATGTGTAGTATTTATTTTTATTAAAAAAATTAAGTGTATGTATATAACTTGTAAAATATATTTGTGTATATAGTAACTAATGTATAGTAGTATATGTATTTGCATAAATTAATTAATGCTTTAAATATGAGAATACGTATGAGTTAAATTAATATGTTAATGTATATGTATACACTAGTATATCTATTTGTATTAATGTAAGGTATTTGTACGTATTTGAATAAATGGTATAAATATGTATTTAATTTAATTGTATATATATATAATTAATGGAAAGTATTTATATATTTTAAATGAATGTATAAATTAGCATATGTATATTATTTATTTTATTAATATTAATTATATAAGTATATGTAAATTGGTATGTATGTATATCGGTAAATCAGTATATAAAAATAATAGTATACGTACTATTTTGGTGTATATCTATATATATCTTTATTGTTCAATTGACATAGCTATATATGTGTAGGTGTATTTTTGTATAAACCATTAGTACATTTTTATAATATATACTTGTATATTTTGTAGATGTATTTAATTGGAGATATGGTTGTATGTACATACAGGTATTGGCTTTATTTAAAGTGTATATATTTATATTTATAGTTATTATTGTAATTAAGGGATATTATATATATAGTTGGCCTATCTAGTAGATGACCCCTACCGTACCTAGGGTAGCCCTAAGGCCAGTGTATTTTCTATTGTGTGTTAGTATAGCCCTGATACAAGTGTTATTGTGATATGTTTATAGGACTGTTGGTTCACCCAGGGGATACTCTGGAACAGGACACCAATAAATACCAGCTAAGGACCAAGGCAAGTACAATCTCTGATAATTTCCAATTTTTGATAATTTCTATAAGTTCAATGATCTTGAAATGTTACAACTGAATTTTTGACACTGTGCTACACGGACTAGTATATAACCTGGATCTGCAGTCATGAGATATTACCTTGATTATCGTATTGACATTGTACACGACATGTATATTAGACATCGTACATGATAGACTTGACTTGCTCGTGTATCGTGACGTGTCATGGTTGGATCCACAGTACTAGTTGGGGGCGGGGAAGTAGTTAGTAAGAAATGTGATCATAACCTCTTATTGTAGTATAGAAATTGTAAGTGTTAATCATGCTCTTCACCCATGATTAGCCAGGCCCTGTAGCTATCGTACATGTTCCCAAGCCGGTCACATTTCGAAACTACTATTTCAAACACTTAGAATATATTACAGTTCCCTAATTTAAATCATATACTGCATCACCCGTATATGATACTGTACCTTGTTCTTTCCATTTCTTTATGCACTGACTATATCACATTGTCTATTGCCTGTCTCTTTACATTGCCTGTCTCTCTTAAATTGCCATTGCATTTATTTCACTGTCTTCTCAGTAGCTAGCATGACATGTTTTATTGTATTATAGACATTACCAATTAATGGAACTGTTATTTGAGATTGTGCTTTGCTCCTTCCTGACTGGAAATATTTTTCCAGACTATGCCTTAGAGGACCGCTGTCCGACACTTATGGTGAGTAGCTGCAGACTTGATAGTAGTTGTGATTCCAGGAGGTCTAGCTGGAAATTACTATTTTTAGTTAGTTCTCTTAACAGACTATTTGGTACCGGATTTGTCTCCGGCCTTTTGATGATTCTTGTTAAGTTATTACTTGTGGACTTGTGTTGTGTTTAATTTTAGTTTTATTATTCGAAATCTTATCGTGCTGTAATCCTGTGATTGAGTATGTGTTCATCTTATTTGTGTCATCCGTGCCTCCTAATGGAGATTGGATGCTTGCGTGACAGTAGTTAGATAGTATCAAGACCTTGACAGCGTTCTACCGCCGATGCTGCGGCGTAGGCTGGACGTACCCACGCACTCGTGCCCCTAAACCGGGTGCGGGTCGTGACAACAACTGACACAGGGTCGGGGCTGTATGTATATATACCTAACACTATTATTTATATATACACTAAAACATATTTTAATTATATTAAATAATATATTTGTTTATTAGTACAAAAATAGTGCTTACGTATTAATTAGTATACACTTATAAAAAACTCTGAACATAAATGGGGTAATATCATAAATTCACATATATATATATTTAGATAGAAAATATATATATCAATTTATATAAAACATAACCAAAGTATATAAAATATGTATACATACACTACAAGTATATATATATATATACATATATATATATATATATATATATATATATATATATATATATATATATATATATATATATATATATATATATATATATATATATATATATATATTCATAGGCATATACATACTAGGGGGGGTCAATACGTAAGTATTTACTATATAATATACATATAATAATAATACTTGATTTTTCCAGAAATGTATTTAATATTATAAATATTAGATATCTAATATTCTTCGTATTTTAAAAAAAGTACATTAATACTTACATACATACATACATACATACATACGTGTATTTACCAAAAGTAAATATAGCATTATTTATATTTATACACCATTATTAATTTGGGTAAAAAAAAATACATACACTATTTATTTTTCAGAAGTATACATTTATTTGTATATATATATATATATATGTATATATACATATATACATATACACTTTAGGTATTTGATCATACCAAGTAATTATATCTATACTATGTATATATATACCTTCATGTTGTATTAAGCATTTATATATATAAATTACATACATTAAAACTCAAAAATATTTTCAGTATATATACATTAAATACTTGTAAAATACAGAAAGGAATACATATATATTTAGAATACCTAATATACGTATTTCAATACTGTAAAATATGAGATCCACATATCGGAAGGCTTGCAACCTAAAATACATACTTAATTACTAATATTTATACATAAAATCACACACTAGGTTGTACCTCAGGTCGAGGGGGTCGAGTTGGTCGGTCGTCGCCGGCGGGGGTGGCCGGACGGCGCTCCGGCGTCACGCGGAGAGAGGTCGGCAGCAGTAGCGGTTTCAGGACAGTTCCTCGCTGCGGGCTTGATTGCTCCTCGAGGTGGCAGCGGCGTCGGCTGAAACTCGCTGAGGTGGTGGAGGACTTGACGGGGAAGATCTCGGCCAAGTATGGCGGTCGGAGATGCGGTGGTGGCGGAGCACGAAGCTGAGGGGAGGTCGGCTATGCTGTGCGGGCTGGGGAAGCTAGGTTCGGTGCGGGCGGCTGGGGGGTGGCTGCCGGCGGCGTAGTGGCCGGGTGGCGGTGGTCGAGGGTAGGGGAGGGTCCGGCGAAGGGGTCGGGTTAGGGTGGTGGCGACTGGTGGTGGCTGGTGGCCGGTGTCGAGCTCGGGGATGAGGAGTTGGGGTCGGCTGTGGGGAGTGGTTTTAGTGAAGTGAGGGTTTTAGGTATAAACCTTGGGTTGTGTGCCTTCAATGAGGTGTAAAAAATTGTATAAATAGGAGAGAGGGTGAGGGGGGGCTGTCTTGGGGTTAGGGCCGGCTGTAGGAGGGTTTTGGGGAGTTGGGGAAGCTCCTACATGTTGAGGGGAGGGCTAGGATTTAGTCATTTGAAATGTAGGGCTATGATGTGCCCTACATATAGTGATGTAAGTACATAGTAAAGGGGAGGGAATCAAATGCATACGGTTGGTCATGACATCTCTTTTCTCCATGATGGTTTGGGCCAATGGGAGGGGGACACCTTATTGTAATTTTGCAATTAGGTCCCTGAACAATTTGGTATTTGCATAATAAATAGAATTAGGGATTTAATGTAAACAAACACCATGTTTGGTGTTCCTCATTGGACCATGATGGTATTTGTTGTTTTGTATGAGGCTTGTGGGTATGGATGTGGGTCTGGGTTGGAATTGGGTCTAATTTAATTTAGGTTTAGGTCACCCCATTAATTAATTCATAATTAATGTAACGATATTTCTAATTTAATTTAATTAAAAATCGGGAGTCAAAATTTGGTTGGACAAGGGTCTTTGGTGTAGTAGGCTCAGTGTACAATATTATCGTGATCTAGGTTGGTCAAAACTGGTTGAGGTTGGGTCTCAATGTCAATTGGAACGGGCAGCGAACGTAATTACGTATTTTAATTAAGTTGTGCACGGACGTTTGTAACGACTTTTGTGCATCTAAAATCAGGCACAAAAATCGGTATCCGGAGTTTGTTCTAGGTTCAATATGATGGGTTTACGTGTCTAGGTCAAATATATGGAATTCGTTTTAGGGCAACAGCTAAGGTAGTATCCTAAAACAATCAATCATTGCACAAGTATTATAATACTATATATTAAATCGTAATTAATTCAAGTTAACCCTAATTAGGCTAATTAAACTAGTAAACCCTAATTTCTGGTCGAGGGGGTTTACAGCGAGGATGACTTATCTATATGAACGTTAGTCGCTGGCATAGCCATAAAGGACCATAGTCATTGGCGGGGTAGAGAATACAACGAAAACACGTGAGGTGCTACAAACCATCCCGTCAATCACGTGAGACTATTACGTTATGTTCCATCCAGATCGGGTCGGTCCCAGTGCCCCGGTGACCGCCTGTGGAACGATGTCTCATTTCCGAGTTGTCCGCGACATGCAGGTCATGGTCTTTCCAAATCCATAACTTGATATGATAATCCATTATTCATGATCTGAAATGAGTGTTTGCTCCATGAGCTGGGATTCATTCGTTACATGACGTGATTCTCGTTCAGATATAAACTTGATGTGATTATCATTCAGTTGTCACGTGATAGGATTCTCGTTCAGTTTTCATCACCCTGATGCGTGCCCCTGGTTCGGGGATTGCCTTGGCAACCCAATGGTCCCGGATACTTGTAGGTTCATTCAGGCACGGAACGACTACGTAGTAGTCTCCTGGGGTTTGGATGTAAATAAGGCAACATACAAGCAGACAAGCATGCATTTGTATAAACATAACATTCACGTTAGCTCGGGCCCGAAGGTAACCCGATGAGTGAGATCGTAAGGGACTTCCCGAACGACACGTTCTAGGGTAGCATGCGAGGGTCTGATCATATATATGTAATGTATCATTTTCATGTTCTAGCATAAGCAATACAAGTTGGGATTATTTTCTTAGCTAGGTGCGTTGGATTCTTATTAGCATGCAGGGGGTGATTCACCTAGCGACTAGCATGTATCATTCCATATTTTATGTGTGCTGGCTAAGCAAAGACAAGTTCACCGTAGCCACCCATCTTAGCGATGATTCGCCTCGGTAGAGCGATACGTCAAGCGAGCCTCTGAAAGCCTAAGCTAAATTCCTGTAGGGACAAGTTTGGATATCCTTTGCCTCAAACGAGTATTCTCACCTGAGCAAAGTGGGTCAGGACATGCACTTTTGTCGTTTGAAACGGCAGTCCGCTGGAACGGAACGAGGTGTTATAGTTATGGTGTTTATTCTTATTGTCCTATTCAAATGTCATCACTGTGGCATCAATATGAAGTCTACTCTGATGATGCATCGTGGTCTTGATGGACCTAGGACCTTATGCAATGCATGTGGGCTTATGTGGGCAAATAAGGTAAGTGAACTTAATCATTTTGATTGTTACAACATGGACATATTCCCTGATTACTATTTTTTTATCTTTCGAAAACTAGTTTTTTTCATATGCTAATATATATATATATATATATATATATATATATATATATATATATATATATATATATATATATAATGTGTTGCAAACTAGATATTGTAAGAGTTACTTGTTTTCGGCTCCTTAAATAACTTTATTGTGAGAGGTGATTCTACTTTGGTTCATACCATTTTAATCAAGTAGCATATGCCTTATATTTTATGCATTTCCTCCTATAGTAACAAAGAGAAATTACACCAAATATTATTACCCGTATGTCTTGTAGTAGCCATGATTTTTATTTTATGTATTCATTATTTCAGGGAATATAGGTTCAAGTTAGGAGTATATATATTGAGGGACAGAGCAATCAAAAGGGCAATACTTTATTGCATAATAAACAGAAGGATAAGGTTACGGACACAATACGGAAATCATTCTTTAGTGTCCTGTGCAACATAGATCCTAATTCCTAAACCTTTATAAGCTTACCTTTTTATTACACTTACAGATCTAAAAGATTGAAAGTAAAGACCTAAATTGTTGTCACTATTTTCGTGTGCTCGACTTATGATTAACATTTTTAAGCATTTCTTGGTTATTTTTGTGTCTCCTAGTTTATTTTGGATTATCCGAGTTAGAATGACATCACCAATAACCATTGATACACCTAATATATTGGGAGGTAGATATGTGTTAGGAGGAGGTAACCTAGTTAGATGATCGTAATCTAAATTTTTTCCCTTGTGAATTTTTATGTGTTTCCCTACTTAATTGTTATCAATACATATTCTTTGCAAGGTGAGAAGATTAGCAGACGAAATAATTGGATGCAGTACCTGCTTCCCTTAATTTTGGTAAAGGATTCCCTAACTTGTTGATTATTATGTAGTGCAATATTGATAAAACATTGCTTAAGGGACCAAACTAATGCTATCTTAGTCAGAAAGAAATGTGTTATATCCTTATATCTCGGTCAGACCCAGGTGCACTCCACTCTTATGTTATTTATTGTACTCGTCAACTTGTCAACTGTTACATGATATGATACTAAAACAACCCTTTTAATCAATAGATTAATTAATTCATCTTTCCTAAATATGTAAAAATTAAATATTATATCACTTAACATCATAGATCCCAAACCAAGATTTCTTAATCCTCAAAGGAGATGCAGATAAATTAACATGGTATAACTCTTTATCGGTTACTGAAATTCCTATTACCAGTTCAAGATATTGGTGGTTGTCATGTGATATGCTAACTGTTAGTTTCTTGACCCTAGCATGGTCTGAATATAGTTTTATGTGGTTATTAATCTTATGTAGTTTAAACCCCATAAACTGAGTTCAGGGCAGATAATAATGTGATGGATGTTCACATCATTTTTTTGGCCTACAGTAGTTTCTTTCTTTATGATAGACTAAAGTATGTTTTTGTTCTCCTATTTCGGCATATATCCTCTCCTGGGCTAGTAGCTGGCCTACACATGCTTATGGAGCGCTATAAAGATCACACACAAGGCCCAAGCACTCACAGCCATACCGCAAAGTGGCACGTGTGTGCTACTATCGAATCCTTTGAAGTCGACCAAGAGACACTCTGTGAGATTGTTGCTTCCAAACGTGTATTCTTTATGATCAATGTTGAGAATCAAGAAGAATTTGATGACGATGAGGCTTGTAACGAGGATGAACTCAATGGAACGAAGATCGTTCATCCTCATGCCAATACCATCTCTTTCCAAAAAAGGCTGACTCTAGGTGACGCACTAGTGGTGTGTAAACTGCATGATCTTATTTCTTTTGACATTGTGACTAACCCGTCTTTCTACTTCTTCTTCTTCTGAATTTGCAGTGACATATTTGGAGAACAACATAACAGGGGTTATTGTTTTCAAATTTGTGTTGCATAGGGGATATCATCACATGGTATTTATGATATTGTTGAGTTTGGTTCTATGTCTATTGGGAAAGATAATTAGCCTAAATACCAAAGATGACCTTTCAGAGAAGAATGTTTCGTCCACAGGTGATCTGCAGAAGAAGACCGTTCAGCAAGCAGAGTACCAAAGTTGTCTGCCACTCCTTTTACTACAAAAAAGACTAAAGAGAATATAGGGAGGTTCACCATAAGATGTTTCATGTAGGTGAATTCACGATTTTGGATCCTTCATGTTGTATATAGTTTCTGTTGATATGGTATTTTGGGTGTCATATTTAAGTATAGTATAAGCACATGGGAATATCCTGAGGACATATTTGGGATGCCAGAATATGTCACATGATATTCCATTATGAGATTATTGTCATAATGATTGAGATCATTGTATCAATGACTGTAAGGCTATATAATGCCAATGAGACAATCAATAAAATAATTAACTAATTTCAATATAGTATCAGAGCCAAGTTTCCACAAACCCTAGCCGTCACCAAGCTTCCACAAACCCACAGGAGGATTTCCTTGATCTCCTCCACCGAACTCTTCTACGCCCCCCCCCCCTTTCTTCCCTTCTCCGCCCTTCGCTGTTGCTGTCCCGTCCCGCTACTACTGCGGCTACTACTGCTGCTGCGATGGTGGCTGTGACATGCGTGCTGCCGCCTCCTCCGCACCAGCACGAGACAGCGCCTAATAGGGATGCCTAGATCTAAAAAAAATAGGGGACATGTTCGGATCTAAGAGCGGACGACGAGGACGAGCGTGAGTCATGGAGCGGACGTGATGTGATTGGATAGACGATGCATCGATGGAGGAGATCATCAAGAAACTAGATTCTGCAGAGGTGACGACGTTGATAAAGTTGTTGATGATGTCGGCTGGTGAGAACACGACACGAACGTCGTCGGAGTTAAAGCTTCCCTCCATCGATCTGAAATTAGATGGACCAGCCACCTATCTGAGTTGGTCACGGCGGGTGAGAAGAACCCTCGCAGGAAAAAACATGGAGGGGTTCCTATCGGGCGAGGCGACAGAGCCGGACGAGGGCTCGACAGGACGCGATGAGTAGAAGTCCACTCATATGGTGATCTACATCTGGCTTCTCAACTCCTTAGTCCAGTCTATTGCCACCACAGTAGACGGTATCGAGATGGTGAAAGATGTGTGGCAGAAGTTGAGAAGGACCTATGATGGTATGGGAAACAACTTACGGGTCTTCCAGATAAAGGGGGAGATTGATGACACCGTATAGGGAGAGAAGACGGTACAGGAGTATGCCACGGAGTTGGAGCGTCTGTGGTTGGATTATGATCACTCCTCAGATCGGGCGAGCTGCAGGGACCCTAAGTGTAAGGAGAGACAGGTGTGTCTGCAGGAGAGGACGATGAAGTTCCTCAAAGGGCTGACTGCAGCTTTCGCACAAAGGACGACCCTACTTCTAGCCCAACTAAAGATCCCTAGCCTTGAGGAGGCTATCTCAGCCATGATCCAGGAGGAGACACGCATCAGGCTGTAAGCCGGGATAGGTGGTCCCCCCGAAGCAAAGTCAGCACTAACGATTACCAGCTCAGGAAACACAGGATCTAAGGGAGAGCCCTGGCAGCATAACCGGCAGTGCTACAACTGTGGGGAGATGGGTCATCATCGGTATGCTTGTACCAAACCACCTAGGGAGGGAGATTCAGGTGGTGGACGAGGACCGTTTGGCGGACGAGGATATAATGGAGGACGTGGTCGTGGTCGAGGGGGTAGACGAGGCAGCCGAGGAGGTTATCGGGCGAACCTCCTGATATCAGAAGGAAACGGAGAAGCTGATGGCACCTTTACTGTGGAGGACCGGGCATTGGGAAACATAAGGAGTAGAACAGAGGAGGCGTCCACCTCATTCTTTGTTAGGGGCAACGTTGCCATGTATGCCCATCTATCAGAAGGTACTGATGAATCACTTTTCCTTGCGTCTATCTCTTCCCTTAAATCATCAGACTGGATTATCGACTCGGGAGCATCTCGACATGTGACGGGGAATGCTAGTGAGTTTTCTTCCCACACTCACCTAGCATCAGCAGACAGCATTCAGACAGCTGATGGCACTTTCCAGCCAGTGGTCGGTAAGGGTATTGTTAATTGTACAGGTTCAGTAAGATTATCAAATGTTTTACATGCTCCATCCTTTCCAGTCAGTCTCTTGTCCATTAGTTCTATAATCCTCCAACTTAAATGCATTGTTTCTTTTGATATTCCTAAGGTGACCTTCCAGGAGAAAGGGACAGGATGAAGACTTGGGACTGGCACTTGGCATGAGGGACTGTAGTACCTAGATCGAGAAGGACTGGACTCAGCAATGGTATCTATGGCAGAGAAGGCTGGCATGGAAGGAATGCAGCAGAGGACTGAGGATACCTTGATACCCCATCATCGGAGGATGGGACATTCTTTCTTTGATACTCTAAGTAAGTTGTATCTAGAGATTTATGCAAAAAAAATAAAGAGAAATTAGTATGTGATGTGTGCGAGTTAGGAAAACTTACTAGGAGATCATATGTTGGCACGGGTCATAGGAGCACTTTTGCTTTTGAGGTAGTACATTCTGATGTCTGGGGTCCATGTGCTACTAACACTATGAATGGTTATAAGTACTTTGTTTCTTTCATTGAGTGTGCCTTTCGTGTTACCTGGTTATATTTGATGAAAAATAAGAATGATGTACCTACTTGTTTTCGAGATTTTCATAAGCATGTCCAGACTTAGTATAAAGCAGTTGTGAAGGTACTGAGGTCTGATAATGGAACAAAGTATACCAACAGGACACTTGCAGAATACTGTTCAGCACACGGAATACAGCATCAGACCACCTGTGCATACACACCAGCACAAAATGGAGTTGCAGAAAGGAAAAACAGACACCTTCTGGAGGTCACAAGAAGTATGATGATCGATATGAATGTCCCACAAAGTCTGTGGGGGCATGCAGTGTTGACAACAGCTCAACTCATCAACAGGATGCCCTCGAAGGTCCTCGGATGGAAGTCCCCATGTGAGGTATTGTAAGGCAATAATAGTGGGATAATCCCACTGAAGGTGTTTGGGTGTGTGTATTTTGTGAAGGACAACAGGCCATCAGTTAGGAAACTTGACACTAGAGCGATCAAATGCATCTTCGTAGGCTACTCGGCGACCCAGAAGGGGTATGTGTGCTGGAGTCCAGTAGAGAAGAAGAAGTTTGTCAGTATGGATGTCCACTTTCGGGAGCATGAGCCATACTACCGCCAGGACGAAACTTCACACAACACGCCTAATACTACCAGTATTAGGCGAGAGGGGGAGATGGAGAACTTGGTGGTAACCGATTTAGAAGTTTGGCATGGAGGCACGGAGAAGGGACAAGAAGGTGAAGGTATTAGGCCTACGGCTCAGGGAGAGTTACTTACCTACAGCAGGAGAGAGAAGCAAACTGCAGGACCAGTACCGACAGTGCCAATGCCAAGTCCCTTGCCTGCGTTCGTCCCAACTCCTGAGGCACCGACACCAACCCCCCTTCAGGTGATACCCCCTCCTTCACAATATATTATTCCTCCTACTTCTACTCCTCCCATACCACTATCTGTACGGAGGACCACTCGTAGCAATGCAGGAAATCCTCCAAACAGATATGGTTGGGATATTGCTCAGTTTATTTCTTATGACCATATCCCTTCTTCTCATGGAGCATTTATAGCATCTTTGGATAGTATTACTGTACCTAACAATTGGCAGGTTGCCAAGAACGATCCAAAGTGGAAAGCGACAATGCACGAGGAGTTGGGAGCTTTGGAGAAGAACCACACTTGGGAGCTTGTGAGACTGCCAGAGGGGAAGAGAGCAGTTGGATGCAAGTGGGTCTTTACCGTGAAGCAGAACCCAGATGGACAGGTTGAGCGCTACAAAGCTCGACTAGTAGCCAAAGGATACAGTCAGACGTACGACATCAACTATGACGAGACCTTTGCACCAGTTGCAAAGATGAGCTCTGTCAGGACCCTGATTTCTCTGGCAGCGAATGGTGGATGAAAGCTACACCAACTGGATGTGAAGAATGCGTTTCTTCACGGAGATCTAGTGGAGGAGGTGTACATGGAGATACCACCAGGATTTGGCACCAATCAGACAGTAGGCAAGGTCTGCAGGTTGAAGAAGTCCCTCTATGGACTGAAGCAGTCTCCTCGAGCGTGGTTTGATAGATTCAGAAGGGCGATGATAGGGATGGGATATCAGCAAATCAATGTTGATCATACTGTGTTCTTTCGTCGGAGTGGAGGCCACATCACCATGCTTGCGGTGTATGTGGACGATATGATTATCACAGAAGATGATGAGCAGGAGATCGCCCAACTCAAAGGAAAGCTTGGCAAGAAATTTGAGGTAAAGGATCTCGGCCTTCTTCGGTACTTCCTTGGGATTTAGATTGCTCGAGAAGCAGAGGGGATTGTTCTCTCTCAAAGGAAGTATGCACTGGACCTTCTCACAGAAACTGGGATGTTGGGGTGCAAACCTGCAGCGACACCAATAGATCAAAGGTTCAAGATTGATGTTGAGGCTGGAGAACCAGTTGATCGGGACAGATACCAGAGACTGGTTGGCAAGTTGATCTATTTGAGCCACACACGTCCTGATATCTGCTTTGCAGTAAGTGTGGTGAGCCGCTACATGCATAACCCACTGAAGGGTCATATGGATGCAGAGTACCAGATTCTGAGGTACTTGAAAGGTGCTCCCGGGAAGGGACTAATATTCATGAAGAACAATCACGTGAGCATCGAGGGCTACTGTGATTCTGACTGGGCTAGTTGTGCTGATGACAGGAGGTCTACCTCGGGATATTGCATATTTGTAGGAGGTAACTTGGTCTCCTGGAGGAGTAAGAAGCAGTCTTTGGTGGCCAGATCGACAGCTGAAGCAGAGTACAGAGCTATGGCCTTGGGAGTTGCAGAGCTGCTATGGTTGCAGAATATGCTGGTGGAGCTAAAGCTGGATCAAGGAGCAAAGATGAAGCTGTGGTGTGACAATCAGTCAGCTATTAATATCGCCAACAATCCAGTACAGCATGACAGGACCAAACACATCGAGATTGATAGATTCTTCATCAAAGAGAAGTTGGATAGTGGATTACTGGAGCTTGGCCATGTTCCAACCAGGGATCAAGTAGCAGATGGACTAACCAAAGGACTCGCCTCAGTGAGCATGATTAGAGGATGTGACAAGATGGGCTTAGTGAATATCTTTCACCCATCTTGAGGGGGAGTGTTGATATGGTATGTTGGGTGTCATATTTAAGTGTAGTATAAGCACATGGGAATATCCTGAGGACATATTTGGGATGACAGAATATGTCACAGGATATTCCATTATGAGATTATTGTCATAATGATTGAGATCATTGTATTAATGACTGTAAGGCTTGATAATGCCAATGAGACAATCAATAAAATAATCAACTAATTTCAACAGTTTCTTAGCTCTTTAACTTTGGTGAAACAAAGTATGTTTCAAAAGTAATGTGTTTTACATAGAAGTTGAATTATACCATTGGCATTCAATTATCTGCTAATTACAATTTTTTTGAATGGCATTCAATTTATATAAAATTGGCTCCAATGAGGTATAATATTTTGTGATATTATGTGCATTTGAAGTTTGAATGAGGATTAATGATTGCTTTAGTTGTCTGTATGTTTCCACACATCATTTTATTGAGGCGAAGGTGAATCTGTTTCCTTCACGTGCCACTTGTTAACCATGAAACTGAAGGGTAAGTGAATTATTACATATTGGGTTTATGAGCAAAAATTGATCCATTTGGAGCTGATCTACCTCCTATTGCGCTGGGTTCTTTTGGAAATTTCCTCTAATGATGTTGTGATGAATCAACAAATTGAATAACATTATTTATAACATTTTTTTAACCAAAATGAAAAGGTAATTTTCTTCTAGTGAATTTTATTAATGACTCAACAATAGTGACTGACTTATGAGTTAGTAATAATTTTACTAATGACCCAACAATAGTGACTAACTTCTTAGTTAGTAATAATTATTAATGAACCAACAGTAGTGACTGACTAATTAGTCGGTAATAAATATTAAATATTTTTGTATTGAAAGATAAATACTTATCTACGTGGCATGTCTAATTATAGTGACGGATTTAAGAATTGGCATGTCTAATTATAGTGACGGATTTAAGAATTTGTCCGTCACTAGTAGTATTAGTGTCGCTTATAGTAGTGACTGACACTAACTCCGTTACTCATGTGATTAGTCGGTCACTACTATCATTTCTGACGGTATTCAGTCAGTATTAATATATATTAGTGACTGATCTTAGTCGTTACTACAAACAAAAATTTTAGTAGTGTGTATAGAGCAATTCATGATAGCAGACTACAAAATCAGGATCCTTAGATTCAGTCTGGATTTAAAGACTGGAGCCACTTATGGAAATTCAATCATATTTGTCCAAAGGTTCTAATATTTATATGGAGGATTCTTAAGAATGCCTTATCAACATGGGAGAATCTTTAAAATTGTCTTCAATACATTGATCCAACTTGTGCTCTTTGCAAACGTACATATTGAAACTATAGATCCTTTTATTATATTGCCCAATTTTCAGGTACCATTTGGAGACATACAGAAGCACTCGAGCGGCATCTAGAGCAGCAAACAACTGTCAAAGATTTTATATAGAACATCTTACATGCTGGAGATCATAAACTAATTTCTTCATCCTTCTACCTCTTTTGGTCAATATGGAAAGCAAGGAACATGATCATCTTCCAACATCAACCATTTAACACCTCAAAGATCATTGAAGAGTCGAGGAGAATTATGAATGACACCTTCTGCCATTCAATTACGTCCCAGATACTCAAGCTGTTAGGAAAAAAATTGTTTTCTTCTTGAAAAATCCAGCATACAAAAAATAAAATTAAACAGATGTTACCGGCCTCTGGGAAAGTCGTGCACGAAGCACTGCCCTAAGAGTTTATTCGGGATCTGTGTGCAGACGTTCCCGAAGCTCCTAGTGGTAAAACCCCCGAACTACCGATATCTCGTTGCCGTACACGACTTGGAGAGAACGACCAGGACTTAGCTCTGCCCAGAGCTTGGAGACGATGAAAAACGAACAGAATGTTGACAGAGGTTTTTCGTAAAGAAATTTTTCTGAAAAATAGATTACAATGAAACACAGACGAATATATAATACTGTTGTGTAACGGTCAGAATTAATTTACGATTAATTCAGCCGTTACACAGGAGAATTAAACGAATGAATCTGGACATGAAAAATTGTAACGTTCAAACAATTGTAACGTTCAGAAATTAATTCCAACGTTAGGAAAAAAATAAATAAAAGAAAGAAGAGGAGCAAAAAGATTTTTAGGGTCCCAGTCCGAACTCGAAGAGGAAATCGGATCGGCATTCGGCGCCCGCAGATGTGGGCGCGTACCCGCACCCGTTACGCGCGCCGAACCGAACCGAACCGAGCTGAGCCGGGCCAGGCGGCGGCGCGCGCGTGTGGCCCAAGGGTTTCCCCACACAACAACTTAATAGAGCAAAGGAGAGAAACTAATATATGTACACAAGAGGGCTTTGTCCCATCCGATGTGGGACTAAAGAAAGGAAGAGGGACTTGAGCTTTTGCAAGAAAAGCAAAACCAAAACCAACAATCCCCCCCAAAAGGTCAAGTTCCGAAACAGAGATAAGAGTGAAGTAAATAGAGAGAGAGCATCTGGGCAGTAAAATACTATGCATAGATGAGATGGACTACAGCCTTGAATCTCACGTAGTGACTATTGCCTTAATCTGAAGAAGTGCTTGATGGACTATGCCTTGAATCAGACTTCTTGAACCAGATTTAGAAAAATAGCACACATAGTACGCTAGAGGTCCTTGATCTATCGGGTGGCACTTTTAAATGGCCATGCGCACTTTCCACATTCATGAGAGTTGTCTGGGATCGCCCTGTCCCATAGTCGCGGCCTTCACGACCTCTCATATAGGTAAGTCCTTAATGGTTGGTGATATGAATCAACCCAGCATTACAGCTTGGAACTATTAAGAGTTTAATCTCATCCTAACCATATCACACAGGAACACTGTCACCATAGAGATGGAAAATCATTGTACACATGTACAGCCGCTTGGGCTTTATTTTAATAAGATTTTAATCTCGAGTCAGTGTTCCATAAAGTCACCTAAGTTCAGCTTGTTTCTACCCATTGAACCGGCTTCTTGGGATCTCCAGTCAGACTCGGTTGGGTTGCCACTGCTGGTGACTAACTTATGGGCTTAACCCCATCTCCCTCGATGATTCTAGGATCAAAGTCCTAGACAGACCCTTCGTCAAGTGATCTGCAAGGTTCTTTTCTGACTTTATATAGTCAAGAACCACATATTTGCCTAGTAGGCTTTTTATTGACTTGAAGCGCAGCTGCAGGTGCCTGTTCATCTTAGTATTCACAGAATCATGCTTTAGTAGTTCAATAACAGATTTATTATCATAATTTATAGAAATTGCAGGAACAGGACTAAGAGAAACAGGTATATGCATAATAAGATTTTTAAGCCATTCAGCTTCTGTGCAAGTTGTATCTAAAGCTATCATTTCAGAGTCCATTGTACTCCTACCTATGATAGTTTGCTTACAAGAGCTCCAGGAGATCGCAGCTCCTCCTAGAGTAAATGCATATCCAGTAGTATATTTTATATCATGTGAGTCAGTTACCCAGTTTGCATCTGAATAACCTTCTATGATATCAGGGTGCATAGTAAAATGAAGTTTGTAGTCTAGGGTGCCCTTGAGATATCTAAATACCCTATCCAAGGCAGTCCAATGTGACTGATTTGGGTTACTGGTATATCTGCTTAGTCTCCTAATAGCAAATGCAATATCAGGTCTTGTCCTGTTTGTTATATACATAAGGGAGCCTATCATCTGTGAATATTTATGTTGTTCCAAAGGTGATCCTTCATTCTTTTTCAGTACAATACTACTGTCATAAGGAGTAAGGACATGTTTCTTATCAAATAACTCAAATCTTTTTAGCATTTTTTCAATTGAATGTGCTAAAGATAGAGTATAACCCTCTTTGTCTTTGGTCACTTGCATTCCTAAAATTAAGTTGGCTTCTCCTAGGTCTTTCATATCAAACTAGCTAGATAAATAGTTCTTTGTAATATTTATCAATTCCAGTGATGAACCTAGGATAAGGATGTCATCTACATACAAGCATAAAATGACACAACTTTTACATGTACCTTTAGAGTATATACATTTGTCATACTCATTTGACAAGAAATCATATTCACAAATTACTTTGTCAAATTTATTGTGCCATTGTTTGGGAGCTTGTTTCAAACCATAGAGGGATTTTACTAGTCTGCAGACTTTCTTTTCTTGACCTTTAGCAATGAAACCTTTGGGTTGGTCCATATAAAGTTCTTCCTCTATATCTCCATTCAAAAATGCTGTCTTTACATCCATTTGATGGATTAGCATATCATGAATGGATGCTAAGGCCAAGAGAGTTCTAATGGATGTGATCCTAGCTACAAGAGAGTAGGTATCAAAATAATCTAACCCTTTCTTCTGGGTAAAACCCTTAGCAACTAATCTAGCTTTGTATTTCTCTATAGTACCATCGGCTCTGAGTTTCTTCTTAAAAATATATTTACAGCCTATTGGTTTATTGCCTAAAGGTAGATCTGTTAGAAACCAAGTGTTATTCTCCATGATGGAGTTGTATTCACTGTTAATGGCTTCTTTCCAGAAGGGAGCATCAGGAGACGATATTGCTTCTTCATAAGTTGAGGGATCACCCTCTATCAAAAAAGTAAAGAATCCTTCTCCTAAATTTTTTTCAATCCTATTCCTTTTACTCCATCTTGGTTCTAAGTCTTGTTCAGATTGAGAGCTAGGTATTTGGACATGAGAACTTGAAGAGGGTATGGAGGAAGAGATTGAACTTCTATCCTTAAAAGGAAATATATTTTCAAAGTAAACTGCATCTCTTGCTTCTATAATGGTATTGTTAGAGATTTCATTTACTTCTGAATGTGTCACTAGAAATCTATTCGCATAGTTGTCTAAGGCATATCCTATGAAAACAGCGTCTACAGTCTTGGGACCAATCTTCCTCTTTTTAGGTTCGAGAATTCCGACTTTAGCAAGGCATCCCCAAACTCTAAGGTAATTAGTCCTAGGTGCTCTACCTTTCCACAGCTCATAGGGAGTCTTATCTTTTGTCTTACTAGAAATCCTATTAAGAATGTAACAGGCAGTTAAAAGGGCTTCTCCCCACAAGTTATCAGGAGCACCAGAGCTGAGAAGCATGGCATTCACTATATCTAACAGAGTGCGGTTCTTGCGTTCAGCAACTCCATTAGACTGAGGTGAATAAGGAGCTGTTACCTCATGAATTATTCCATGTTCTTCACAGAAGTTAATTATTTCGTTTGAGGTATATTCTCCACCACGATCAGATCTAAGGATCTTAATCTTCCTTTCTAATTGGTTCTCAGCTTCAGATTTGTAGACCTTAAATCTATCTAGAACTTCATCTTTGGTTTTGAGAAGGTAGATGTAACAATACTTTGAATAATCATCTATAAACGTAACAAAGTATTTTCTACCGCCTCTGGTCAAAATCCTATTTGAGTCACATACATCACTATGGATAAGTTCTAGAATGTCAGAATTTCTTTCTACAGATTTGAATGGTAATCTAGTGTGTTTGGCTTGAACACAGATTTCACATTTGTGTTTGTCATCTATTGGAGTATTGGGAATAAGGTCTAAAGTCAGCATTCTTTTAATGGAACCTAGGTTCACATGACCTAGTCTGCCATGCCAAACATTTGAAGACTCTATATTGGAGACAATGAGAGAACAATCAGACATTTTATCCATTGTACTTAAAATGAAAAGACCGTCTTTTACAAAGTCTTTTCCTATAAAAGAGTCATGCTTAGAAAAAACTACTTTATTTGCCTCCATTACAATTTTGTATCCTGAGGCTACAAGAAGGGATCCACTAACTAGGTTTTTACCTGACAGACGGCACATGAAGAACATCATGAAGAGTTAGGATTTTTTCTGATGTCATCTTCAGGTTAACTTTTTTTCTTCCAATAATTTGTGTCGTTGAGCCACCTCCTAGGGTCACACCTCCTCCACTTGATTCCTGATAGTTTGAAAAACAGGAGCGATCAAACGAAACGTGAACATTAGCTCCAGAATCCAACCACCAATCATCAGAATGGTAAGAGAGGTTAATAAGGGGTTGAAAGCTTACAGACCTGAAGGAACTCGAAGAACCTTTGTGAAGCATGTTCGCTTCTGGTCTAACTGAGCCCTTTCCTTTGTAGGAGGTCTGGACAGCTTCCTTCTTCCTATGGTAGCAGTAGGTGGCCATATGGTTTATTTTACCACACACAAAACAAAATCTCTTTTGATCCTGAGTCTGACTGAAGTTTCTAGGTTTTTGGTTTTGGTGATGATGGTTGTGGTGGTTAGGCTGAAAGTTTTTCTTCTTCTTGAAGAAATTCTTCTTGGATTTATAAGGAAAATTAGACTTGGGTTTTCCTTGGCCTTCTACAAGATAATAGTTTAGGTGGTCTTTGCTAAACAATCTTAAAATCTTTAGTTTTTCAAGTGTTAATCAACTCAGGTTAGCTGTAGGGGCCGGTTCCCAGCTAGCGGCGGTCCGAAGACTCTTAAGTACCGTGTCGCTTAGGATTGTTTACATCCGGTTGACTATTTTCTTTTGATCCTTTGGTCCTAGATTGCTTTCAAAATACTAAGTGATTAAAAATGAAACAAATTGTATGTTACAATTGAAAAGAATTTTGTGAACAAATTGCTAGAAGAATTGCTTCAGAATTGGTACAGAATTACAAATTGCTATAGTATTACAAATTGCTACAATATTAAAAGATTGGTACAATAACAAATTGCTAGAAGAATTTGCTTAAACAGACAATATAGTAAGACACTTTAGGCAAATTTAAGCAATTTGAATAATGACTCTGTAGTAAGAAAATTTTGTTAGGGCAATTAAAGCAAATTGTATATTGACAGTATAGTAAGAGTAATTTGTTATAAAATTGGTAGAAATATTTTTCTAACAAAGGTTGCTTAAATTCGTAACACAGTTGAAGCAAATTGTTACAGTAACAATTAGTTGAAGTAAATTCGTAACACAGTTGAAGCAAATTGCTACAATATTTTTCTAACAAAGGTTACAAATTGCTGCAGTAACACAGTTGAAGCAAATTGTATATTCAAAAAGGTTGTTCGTCTTAGATTGTTAGAAAAAAAAATTCTAACAAATAAACAGTAACTATTAGTTAGAAGAATCAATTCTAACAGATATTTTGAATTAAATTCTAACAGTTATTTTGCTAGAGTTAAATTCTAACAGTTATTGAACTCAATTGTAACAGTTATTTTGCTATAGTTCAATTGTAATAAATTGCTAATAGAACAATTTGCTAACAGAAGAGTTTGCTAAGAGAACAGTTTTTCTTTTTCTTTTTCTTTGTAGAACAAATCAACAGTATGTTTAGAAATCAATTCTTAACAAATAACAAATTGCTAACAAATAGAATAAACTCTTAGATTGTTAGAAAAAAAATTGTTTTCTTCTTGAAAAATCCAGCATACAAAAAATAAAATTAAACATATGTTACCGGCCTCTGGGAAGTCGTGCACGAAGCACTGCCCTAAGAGTTTATTCGGGATCTGTGTGCAGACGTTCCCGAAGCTCCTAGTGGTAAAACTCCCGCACTACCGGTATCTCGTTGCCGCACATGACTTGGAGAGAACGACCAGGACTTAGCTCTGCCCAGAGCTTGGAGACGATGAAGAACGAACAGAATGTTGACAGAGGTTTTTCGTAAAGAATTTTTTTTGAAAAATAGATTACAATGAAACACAGACGAATATATAATACTGTTGTGTAACGGTCAGAATTAATTTACGATTAATTCAGCCGTTATACAGGAGAATTAAACGAATGAATCTGGACATGAAAAATTGTAACGTTCAGAAATTAATTCCAACGTTAAGAAAAAATAAATGAAAGAAAGAAGAGGAGCAAAAAGACTTTTAGGGTCCCAGCCCGAACCCGAAGAGAAAATCGGATCGGCATTCGGCGCCCGCAGATGTGGACGCGTACCCGCACCCGTTACGCGCGCCGAACCGAGCCGGGCCGGGCGGCGGCAGCGCGCGCGTGTGGCCCAAGGGTTTTTCCACACAACAACTTAATAGAGCAAAGGAGAGAAACTAATATATGTACACAAGAAGGCTTTGCCCCATCCGATGTGGGGAAGAGGGACTTGAGCTTTTGCAAGAAAAGCAAAACCAAAACCAACACAAGCTACAACTCCTCGATTAGAATCATGGACTCTTCCTCCAAGCAACTATTTAAAGTTCAATTTTGATGGTGCCTTCCGTGATGATCAAATGGATAGTTCATGCAACTTTCGAGCAGCAAGTACCAAAATCCAAGAAGGAGGCTCTCCATTAGAAGCAGAAGGTATGGGACTACAACTTGCCATAGAATTATGCAAAAAAGGAGAGGAACATGAACATTATAATCGAAGGAGACTGCTAGATCCTCATTGACACAATCATCCACAAGGAACTGGACATTCTATGGCGGATTCGCCGTACTATTGAAGATGCTCGAGCAACTATTTTTTCAATTGAAAGGAGTTTCATTTGTCCACGTACCTCACCAAGCCAATTCAGTTGCACATGCATTAGCCTCGGATACTCTTCTATCTGATCATGTTAACTCAACTCAATTCTTTGTTGAGCCACCTCTTTGTATTAAGGATCATATCTTAAATGATGTGACCAATATTTGTTCAGCTATTTCATGAACATGCAATGCTTGTTTTCTTTTAAAAAAAAGTAAATATATAAAGTTTAGAATTTATTGTATAGTTTGGCGAGAAAGAAAGGAAAAAATCTAGGGGGGTTGTTAGACTGTTGTTTCGCTAACTAATTCCGCCGCTCTCCCGCACGCAACCCCTCCTTTCCCTCTTATTTTTAGAACATAGCATTACCACTATGACACCGGAAATCCCCATAACGCCCTCATTGGTACCACACTATTGCTATAATATGAGGGTCCGTTTTGGGAATTGGGTAGGATCTTTTTGAAAAAAAAAGGAGCGAAGAGGAGTGGAGGTAGGCCAAGAGCAATTCGTTTCTAGTGGCGAGGACATCGCCAACGTTGCCCAAACTTTCCATATTTCAGAAAGCACACGAAATGTAGCCAACCCCACATCAAGAAACATGTGTCCATCGCTCCACCGGCTATCCCCGGTTGCTTTTACTTTACAACCCCGGCATATGGATAGTAGCCAGTTGGGTAAGATACTAATTTACATATAGTAGAGCATCCACAATGGTCACAATGGGGACACTCCAAATACATATTCTAAATTATTAAAAATTATATAAATTATTACTTTTGGAATATTTTTATGATATTGGCACACAATAATACACTCCAAATAAACACTCCAAATTAATCTCCTATTCTCTCTCCCTCTTTTTCCTCTTTATTTTCCTTCCCTATTAGGTAATATTTTTCCTCTCTTTTTACTCTTTATTTTTTCTTTTTTGTTTGGTTACTTTTGGTGAGCCCATCAATTAATATAGAGGAGCTAGGACACGCTCCAAATCTGGAGTGTCTCGTAGCTTTCTAGCAATTTTTAAGTATGCACAAGTGTCCACTGCAGCCTTCAAGTGCTACAAAATTTGACTAAAGTTAAAATGTAGCACTTGAAACATCTCCACTGTGGATGCTCGTAGAGCATCATTAGTAGTAGTTGGGACACTTAAATTCAATATAAATCCAAAATTAAAAAAATAAAAATAAATAAAAACTAAATGTGGGTTGGATTTGTATGAGAATAATAGAAAATAATAAAGTGAGCTTCGGTTCCAAAGATTGTGTGGTCAAAAATTGATGTAGAAAAAAAATGTAAAATCTAGAATATAAAAAGTTGGAATCCAAATTAGGACTTAGTATTCTACAAAATGAATTCCAACAATTTAGAATTTAAAAATTGAGAGGTCAAACTCTTAACACTATAGGTGGAATGTGGACCAAAATAATAGAAATTGATATTAGGAATGAGACATATTATTCTACAAAATGACCTACTACATTTTGAATCAAGAATATAGAATATGGGATGGACCTTGCTAATGATGCTCTTAGGTGCAAGCTTGTACGGAGTAAGAGCATCCACAGTGGTGACACTCCAAACACGTACTCAAATTAATTTAAAATTGTGTAAATTGTTATTTTTGGAGTGTTCTTATGATATTGTCACACAATGACACACTCCAAATAAATACTTCAAATTAATCTCTTCTTTTTTCTCCCTCCTTTTTTTCCTTTATTTTACTTTCCTATTTGGTAATATTTTTCCTTTTTTCTTTCCTTTTTTTTATTTTTCTTTCATGTTTGATTACTTTTGGTGGACCCAACAATTAATATAGAGGAGCCATAACACGCTCCAAATCTGGATTGTCTCGTAGCTTTTTAGTAATTTTCAAGTATGCATAAGTATCCACTGCAGCTTTCAAATGCTACAAAATTTGACTAAAATTGAAATATAACACTTAAAATCTCTTCGACTATGGATGATCTAACCATTCATTCTTCCTTGCTCATTACATTTGTAGAGAGAAAATAATTGATTAATTTACATTCAAGAGAGGGGGTACATATATATAGGAGAAGGCTAGCCTCCTTCTTATTTTCTATCTAATGTGGGACTAAATAAGTCTCCCATAACTCAACACTCCCCCTCAAGATGGGTAATAGATATCAATCATCCCAATCTGGTTACAAAATGTATCAAACTCTCTAGGACCTAAACCTTTAGTTAAACAATCAGCTAACTGCTACGCTGATTTCATATAGCTCAAAGTTAAACCATTTCTATTCAGCTGCTCCTTGATAAAGAACCCATCAATCTCCACATGTTTGGTGCGATCATGCTGAACTGGATTGTTTTCGATATCAATTGTTAATTTGTTGTCACACCAAAGTTGCAGGGAGTCTCCTCTAAACAAACGTATCTCAACCAATAAGCTCTTCACCCATATCATCTCGCACAGGCTAACTGGCATAGCCCTGTACTCGGCCTCAGCTGTAGACCTAGCCACTACATCTTGCTTCTTGATGCGCCAAGATACAAGATTGTCTCCAACAAAAATACAGTAACCTGTAGTGGACCTGCGATCGTCCATACAATCCGCCCAATCGGTATCACAGTAGCCTTCAACTCTCAGATGTCCAGAACTTCTGAACCATAATTCCTTTCTTGGGCTTCCCTTAATATACCTGAGAATTCTGTGAACTGCCTCCATATGCTGCTCTTTGGGATCATACATATATCTACTCAACACACTCACGGCATAAGTAATATCAGGTCTCGTATGACATAGATATATGAGCCGACCAACTAATCTTTGATATTGCTCCTTAGTCACCATATCATCACCCTCAGCACACAACTTGTGATTATGCTCAATAGAAGTAGAAGCAACCCTACAACCCTGCAACCCTGCAACCCTGCAACCCTGCATTCTTGTCTCTGAAAGAAGGTCCAGAGCGAACTTTTGCTGAGAAAGTATTATACCCTTTCGTGACCTTATAATTTAAATTTTGAGAAAGTACTTCAATTGTCCCAGGTCCTTAACTTCAAATTCCTCTCCAAGCCTTTTTTCAGCCATAGGATCTCCTCAGTATCTTCTCCAGTAATTATAATATCATCAACATAGACTGCAAGAACAATGATACGAGTCTTGGAGTGCTTGTAAAATACAGTATGATCTCCATTGCACTGCCTATACCTTATACCATAGAATGCAAGCCTGAATCTATCAAACCATGCTCTCGGAGACTGCTTTAGCCCATATAAAGACTTCTTCAATTTGCATACCTTTTCCGTTGCTTATGAATTAGCAAAGGCTGATGGAATCTCCATATATACCTCCTCCTATAGATCCTTGTGCAAAAAGGCATTCTTGATATCTAGCTAATTTAGTTGTCAATTAAAGTTGGCAGCACACGACACCAACACTCGTACAATGCTCATCTTTGCGGCTAGAGAAAATATCTCATCATAGTCGATACCATAAGTTTAGCTATAGCCTTTAGCAACCAATCTGGCATTGTACCTGTCAATCTTGTCCTCTGGAGTATGCTTAACAGTATAAACCCATTTACATCCAACAACACGCTTTCCATCTGGCAATGGTACCAGCTCCCATGTGTCGTTCTTCTTCAAGGCCTGAAGTTCCTCCTGCATGGCACTCAACCACCTAGGATCTTTCTTAGCTACCTGCCAGTTATTAGGTACAAGTACTGAATCTAATGATGCAAGAAAGAACTTATATGCCGGTGGAGTTGATGCATATGAAATATAATATGCAATGTTAGTATCCCAACTGCCAAACTTAGTTGAAGGTTTTTTATCATTGACTCTAGAATTTCTGCAAAGCAAGACAGGAGGATTAGAAGTATCAGAGGAGGAATTATTACCAGGTGACTCAGATGGAAGGGACGAATAAGGTCCTGGAGAAGAGGGACTTGGGACATCAGCATTTGTTGGTACCAACATAGGGACATCAAGAGGAAGCTCCTGTTGCTCCTGCTGCTCCTGTTGTTGCTGCTCATGTTGCTCCTACTGTTGCTGCTCATGCTCCCTATGTACTCTCAGCTTCCCCCGACTATTGGCTCCCCTTGAGACACCATCACTCATCGCTGACTCAAAAGGACATAGAATTATACCAACCACAATACCACTCTCATTCTCTCCCTCTCTACTAGCATCAGTAGAGTCATCCTCGAATAAGGAACTTAACTCCGTCTTCTCCCCATAAAATGGTTTAAACTCTCGGAAGGTCACGTACATACTGACAAACAACCTTCTTTCAGTGGGACACCAATATTTGTATCATTTTTGACTTGGTGACTAGCCCATAAAGATATATTTAACTGCTTATAGATCCAGCTTGCTCACCATCATTTTGTGATCTCACACAAAAATGTACAACCAAACACTCTGGGAGAAAAAATAAAAATATTAGAGCCCAAGAGCATCTCACATGGTTTCTTTATCCCTAATACGCTTGACGGTATCATGTTGAATAGATAAGATACTGTCATAACAGCCTCGCTCCATAATAATTTTGGCACATTCATTATCAACATCAAGGAACGTACCACTTCTAGTAGATGCATGTTCTTACGTTCAGCCACCCCATTCTGAGCAGGAGTGTCTGGGTAAGTGGTTTGATGAAGAATTTCCTAACTAGAAATAAAATTAGCAAACTCCTTGTTGGTATACTCGGTCCCATTATCTGTTCGAAGAATCTTCACATGTACTCCAAACTGGGTCTTTACATATGTCAAGAAGTCTTAAAAATATTCGTACATCTCAAATTTCTGCTTCATCATGTAGTTTCAGGTCATACGTGAGTAGCAATCAATGACGGTAATAAACTATCTGAATCCACAGATAGATGTAGTAGGACACGGTCCCCAAACATCATAATGAACAAGTGCAAATAGCTCAAAACTTCGAAAACCAACCATTTTATAAGTAGAACGTGTATGCTTTCCAAGTTCCCAAGCATTACAAAATAACCTTTTTTGTCTACTTTATTCATTATCTCAGGTTCTAACTTATTCAAACTATCAAAAGATAAATGTCTCAATCTGCAGTATTGGAGCATTGCTTCTGTCTCTGGACCTCCACTAGTAGTAGCAGCAAGCATTGCAGCCTCCCGGTCCAGGTACCAAAGACCATTATGCCTGATGCTAGTCCCAAGCCTCTTCTCCGTGGCCTTCTCCTGGAAAGAACACATATCCCGATAAAAAAGAATAAAATAATTTAATTGATCAATGAGAAAGCTAACAGAAAGTAAGTTAACCGAAAATGATGGAACATACAATACAGATGACAGGATAACAGATGAAGTATAATGGACCAAGCTAGTACCCCTGATGGTTTGGGATATCCCATCAACAGTCAGAACTGTCTCAGGATGCATATGCTTGCTCGGATAATATAATGCAAATTCACTAGATGCACCTGTGATATGCCTAGATGCACCTGAGTCTATGATCCAACCAGTATGAGACTTAGTGGATGCAAGTGCCTGAACCGGAATACCTTTGCCCATATGAGCAGCGTAACCAGTAAAGTTACCAAGGTAGATAGTGTTATCCAGATCCTAAGTGGCCAGTCCCTTGCTCTTAGAAATCTCAACCTGAAGCTTGAACTGACGTAGTTCCTCCAACTCTTTTATCTCAGCTCCAGTCATTTCGGTAGTGGTCTCCTCCGTCACAGTTAGATGAGCAACTCCCAGGCCTCCGTGTCCCCTGCCTCCTTAACCTGCACGTCCACCCATCTGTCCTCTACCTCCTCGACCACGACCAGAATTACGGGAATGAGGGCAATTGTAGTTGAGGTACCCTTTCTTCCCGTAATTGTAGCACTCCCTGTCATCGCTGCTGGGAGCACTAGAAACCACCAATACAAAACAAATAACTTGTCACTACCACATTTTCTAGAAAATGATATTTTAGTAAATTTATATTTAATTAAATATTGTCCATGATAAATGATTATTTGTTGTATTATTTAATTATTGTTAGATGTTATTTATTTATTTTGGACTTGTGTTAGTGGACCTAACTAGTTTAGTTTAGACTCATGGACCAACATGTATTAATTGATAGATTTTAGCCCATTTAGAAAGCTCATTGTTAAGGAGATGGATTAAAATTAATTAAACCATTAGACTAGAGGCTTCCCTCCTTAATTATTTCTTTATGAGAGGCCCCAAGGGGTATATTGGACAATTCAAAGTAGCTTGAGGAAGGGGAAAGGGGGCTGGCCTATTTAGGGGGGGATTAATTCTCTCTCCTCTTTTTATTTGGAAACTAGATCTAGAAATTCCCTCAAACAAATTCCTTTATTCCCATATCATTTTTCTACCAAATTTTATCCCAATTTCTTCCCAAATCATCATTGGAGGCTAGTGGAGCAAGGATCTAGAAGGAGGAAGCAAGGATCTACAAAGAGGAGCAAGAATCTACAAGTTGGAGGGTAATTTCATCATATTTGGAGGTTGCATTGGGAATCCATCTCCCAATAGGTACAATTCAGTTTTTTCTCTTAATTTAGGTTCTAAATCTGAGATTTAACCATGAGAAATCAACCCATATGCATAGGCTACCCATAGGATTTGGTTTTGTGTTCATAGGAGGCCTATTGAGAAAGTTATGGTACTTTTGTATCAATTTTTGAAGAATTTCGAGATTGACATTTGTTATATGTGTCAATTGGTCCTATAGATCAATTTGATATGTGCTTGTGTGTTTGGGGCTAGTGTTGTGTCCATAATTGGGTACGTGTAGGTCGTATCCTAATAATTTGGTGATATATGTTGATTTAGGAGTTTTTTCCCCAACACGGGACTTTGTACATGTCATATTTGACACGGACACGTAGATTTGTATTTGACTCTTTGTATTGTTCATAAATAATATATATGACTTATTCGTGTCCTTCGGGGTACGTTTGGATGTGTGGTAGACTCGTGTCGCAAGCGTATCCTAGATCTAGTGGGATATGGGGTGATACGTTCCATGTGTGTGCAATTTAATTATAGATCTATGATCTTGTATTCTTATTTCATGGAGAATATAATTGTATATATATATATATATATATATATATATATATATATATATATTATGTGGTATATATATATTTATGTAATACTGTGTCTTAGATCTATGTATCTATGTATATACTATTGTATGTAACTATTCTTCTACATGTGTATATATATATATATATATATATATATATATATATATATATATATATATATATATATATATATATATATATATATATATATATATATATATATATTATAGTTTATATATATAGATATGTATATGTTAAGTATAATTACATGTGTTATGATTATATTTATATAATATGTGTTATATATGGGGAATGATTAGATGTACATACATATATATTTATATATATGTATAGTTATATATGTATCACTATGTATATATGTATAGTTATATATATATTGTGGGTTATATATATGGTATTTAGATATATATGGTATATATAAACATATATTTTTATTAGCGACAGCAGCGGACAAGAGCGTTACAATAGCAACAACAGGCAGAAATAGCAGCAGCAGCAACCTCTTTAGCGACAGCAGCAAGTGTCGCAACAACAAGTGTCGCAGCAGCAATAAACGCACAACAGCAGCAAGATATTACGGATACCCAAAGTATTGGTTTGGGGTATCAAAATTATGGGTTTATGTTGTGATACCAAGTTGGTTCAAAACCAAGGTACCTAATTAATGGTTGTCTTTAAGATTTTATTTAATAATATTGTTTTGGCAATTGTATGTGATATTTTTCTTTTGGATTTACGTATCCGGATATACGGTATCCTAGTATTTAAGTTATGGATTTTATGACCTAGACTTTAGTATTTGAACCCAATATCCTTGTGTTAGACTTTTGCAATCTAGAATTAGGCAGTTGACCATAGTTTGACCATAGTTGACCTTAAAGTTGACTTAGTTTGACGTTTGACTTAGAATTGACTTGTTGACCTAGAAGTTGACTAGTTTAAACTTATTTTCTTTCCGGAATCTTGTATTGATGTTGTATTCCATATCTAGGTCTTCGAGGTACCATATCAGACATCTGTGAGACTATTCATTGGACTTCAGGCGAGTACATTCTCTGATAGTTTCTCGTTTATGATATCCTCTATATTTATTGTATATAGTGCAGATATTCATGTTTTTTAACACGATGGTTAGACGGATTGGTATATCCGGATCTTGTCATGAGATATTATTTCTTGTATATGGTGTATCTTGTGCAAGTCTTGTTTCATTAATTATCTTGTGCATGTACAGACACTAATTCTCGGAAAGATTTGCTACCTTCCAAGAGAATCCCATGCCACAGCATACCATGGTTGGATCTACTATACCAGTCGGGGGTGGGGAGTATTATAGTGTAGATATGTGATCATACCTTTTTGTGCAAGTATTGTTTTCCTGTGAGTGTTGGTCATGCACCGCACGTATGACTAACTAGGCCATTATTCCTGTGCAAGTTCCCAAGTCGATCACATGTTAAAGCTAGTACTCACTCACTTAGTCATTAGTATTCTTGATCATTGTCATATTATTCATTATTGTATCTATTCCAGTATTTTCTTATTGTATATCTCTTGTATCTATTGTTGCATCTTGTATATTCATATCTACTTACTGTTACATAGTTTTTAACATTGATTAGAACTACTGTTAGAGATGTACTCTGCTCCTTTCCTGACTGGATATATTTTTTCCAGATGACACTGAGGACTGGTACCCTACACATTATGGATCTCAGGATGTTGTGGGTTTAGAGTCAGAGACCCTGGCTCAGGAGGGACTTATCCCGACTGAGACAGATGACCTGGGATTAGTACCTTCTTAGTATTTCTTATACTGGATTTGTCTCCTGCTTATTATGTTTAGTATTCTTTCAGACTCATTGATGTATTATTTTTGACTCATGAGTTGTATGTGACTATTCTATTCTTTATCTGATTCGTGCTATTTTCTATCTTAGTTATATGATTGAGTATATTGTTATTGTTGGTGGTTCATTATATTGCTAGATAGTTTACCCATACAGCGTTCTACCACCGATTCTGCGGCGTAGGTTGGGCGTTGTTTCTGACTTGCATCACTACATCGGGTGCGGGTTGTGACACAACTGGTGAGGTCTCGCCTTTCATCATCTTCTGTCAGATCTCCTCTTACTCCAGTGATGCAACAACCTTATCCAGGGACGAAAAAGATGGCAGATGACACATTGCTTTCCTCCTAGCCTCAAACTGCGGGTTCAGACCCTTGAGAAAATGAGTCATGCGCCTACGCTCAAGGTACTATTTTCCAAGGAGAACATCTGCCGGATTTTGTAATGATAGTAGATTATAGTAGTCCAAGTCCGCCCATATGTCACGCCCCAGTCCCAAAATATGTAGGACTAGGAATATGTAACATGCCAGCTACGCATTCGACCAGACTCCGGTCTGACTCGAAAACGTATAATCTATATTAAAATGGTCAATATCTATATAATCAAGTAAATATAAATATCTATGCCTCAATCCACAATGATCAGAATATACAAGAATGAGCTACATGTGCTAAAGTCGGCCACCAGTAACACATAAGCTCGAATAGACTCGAGAAAGGAATATGATTCTATAAAACTAGGCTATATCAGCAGATGAATAAACAATATGAATATAACCATGACTCCGGAAGAAATGATATAAGTACCTGGCAACAATTCCTGCAAGACTAGGCAACACACATCAGCAACTCCAGGCAGGCTCCACAATGGTCTATGCTGCAAAACTGGCAAGGGATCAGGTCCTCAGAGGGACGAAACAAGGTACAAGAAACAACATGCCAAAATAAATACAGTATAAAAATGTATCAATAGGGCAAACTATGTAACCAGCTATGTGATATGCAAGTGAGAACATTATTCATACTCAGGCTGAAACTACTATAGGCTCTGTGTCGGGGAAACCCATAGCAGTATTTGTTCTCGAAGGGCCAGTAAATGTGCCAAAGACAGAGTCAAAGGCACCTCCAGTAATGTAGTATATATATATAATTAGCCTTTAGTATGGTAAGCCTCTCCCCACCCAATATAATATCACGTCTCATGTCTATAACACGCGATATCATGACCTCTAGCTAGTACAACGAGTCATAATGATACCTATGGCAAGCACGAAAATATAGAGGATCGCGATATCAATTCTCTATGTGACGTTACACGACTCCGCGTACGACGTCGACACCAGAATATTATTTGGACGTTAAGCAACGTCTCAAGGTCCTAGGTTGAACAGGTACATACCAGAAAATAAATCAAGCAAATATTATTAAGACAATCACTACAAGTTTGTCAAGGTACACTTCCCTTGGGCTTGAACTCCTTTAGTTGCTCCGGTGTATGTGGAATCTTCAGGAACGCCTCTGGATGCTGAAACAAACATTACCATTATTTCCAAAAGATATGAAGTAGCTAGGATTGCCTATCCATAAGTCTAATTTGGACACAGGGGCAAAATTGACAGTTTCTGGTCAAAGCGGGGTCCACATGTGGCCCACTTTGCACCGAAAAGCGTACAAAAACAAAAATTTTCAAATTCATCAAACTTAGTGTCTACAAGTCCAGAACGGTGATACGAAGCCAACAGAATATCCAAAATTGGATTCTGATGATCCGATCACAAAATTGCCCGTCAAGTGGAGCCGTGGTGCCCACGGTACAGGATTTTGTCAACGTTCTCAGAATCGCACCAAACTTGGGTCACAGGACCAGCAAAATGCTATGAATCTGATGGAACAAGTTTTGTTTCAAAATGATGAGCTCACACAAAGTTACAACAAGTTTCAGAACAGGGCCGATATGGAACGATTTTGACGGATACGTGTTGATTCCGATGTGCACGCACATCCAAATCAACTTCTGCAAAATCTTACATATCCGCATTGACGATGGCACCTTTCGATGAAATTCGCACACGATCAAGTTACCTCGTTTAGCGGAACACACCCAGTTTTGAAAGAAATTCGGGTTTTAAAGACCAACTTTTTGGTCGATTTCACCCGCGAATAAAATACAACATGCAAAGAATTAAAATAAACTAATTGTAGGGCATTATGGAGAAGGACAATCCACCGCCAAGGTAGCCCAGATACACAATATGGAAAGAGGTAAAAGATTTATCAAGTGCTATCGAAGAGCCTGCTAAGGGATACAAGTGTGACGGATTTGGTCGCACCCATAATTGGACGAAGAGGAGTATATTTTGGGATCTGCCATATTGGAGTACCAATCTGATCAGACATAACCTTGATGTCATGCATATCGAGAAGAATGCGTTTGATAACATAATTAATACTGTAATGAGGTAAAAGGGAAGACGAAAGACAATCCGAAGGCCAGGTTGGACTTAGAAGAAATATGTAGACGTCATGCGTTGCATTTGATAGAGGAGGGGAATGGAAAGTTAAAGAAGCCTAAGTTAGTTTTCTCACTGGAGAAAGAGGATAAAGGAAGACTTTGTAGGTGGATTCAGGGTCTAAAGTTTTCAGACGGGTACGTGTCAAACTTGAGAAGATGCGTCGACCTCAAGGAGAATAAACTGGCGGGTATGAAGAGCCACGATTGTCACGTATTCATAGAGAGGTTAATTTCGATTGCATTTCAGGAATTCTTACCGCAGATCGTTTGGGATCCATTAACCGAGCTCAGTATATTCTTCAGAGATCTTTGTTCTACTAAGGTGCTCGTCGATCGTTTAGAAAAGCAAGAGAAGGACATTACGGTAACACTATGTAAGCTCGAGAAGGTGTTTTCTCCTGGATTATTCGACTCTATAGAGTATTTGCCAATTTATCTTTCCTATGAGGCACGTATTGGTGGTCCTGTCTGTTATCGGTGGATGTACCCCTTCGAGCGGCATCTGAATCACCTAAAGAGAAAGGTAAAAAATAAGGCACGGGTTGAGGGCTCTATTTGTGAAGCTTATGTTCTCGAGGAGTTTACAAAATTTTGCTCAACGTATTTCAAATCTTATGTTGCTACTAATAGAATGAGAGCTCCGAGAAATGACTACGGATATCAGGAATTTAATGATGCAATACTCAAAGTATTCAATATATCCAGAAAGCCTTCGGGGAAAATAAAAAAAAGATATTTGAATGACGACGAGCTAAGGGCTGCTCAGTTGTATATATTACTCAATTGCGACGAGGATGAAGTGGAGAAGCTAGAGGAGTAAGTAATTAATATGTACACGTTTACATCATCTCAATGTAATAGTATAAGCTACTATTATGCTACTAATCAGTAGTTGCTTCATTATTTTTTAGCACATATAATGATGAGTTGAGGTCGGTTAGACCCTACATAATAGACAAGAAGTAGAACAAGAAATGAGATACCATTTTCCTTCTTGGTTGAGTGCATATGTAAGGAGCTTGGTAATTACTTTTTTTTTCTGCACTTGCACAATAAATAACTTACTATCGCTACTTTGGTATTTAGGTCGATCGTCTAATAACACCCGAGACTGAATCTATTAAAACTCTAGCCAAGGGACCAATTACTGCCGTTAAAATATGGCCAAGTTTCTGTGTAAATGGGTTTAGGTTCAAGTTAACAAATGCTCCTATCAGAGACATCTTTCTGGATCTTGATTCCACGAAAAATAGTTGTTTGTGTATCAAATCTTCGAACTACAAAGACGTCGATCCAGGCAAAGATTTCTTTGGCATCTTACGAGAGATTGTGGAGTTGACATATAAATATGGCACAGAACCTGCTAATATCGTGCTATTCAAGTGTGAATGGTTCGATCCGATTCAAGATCAAGGTTGAAAAATTGACAAGCATGGCCTAGTGGATATAAACTACAAGCGTAGATATCAAGGCTACGAACCATTTGTCCTATCAAGTCAGGCTCAGCACGTGTACTTCATAACTTATCCTAGACGGGGGACATCGAGGTCAGATTGGTGGGCAGTATGCAAGGCTAAAGCTAGAAATACCTTTGATATTGACGAAATAGCTTATCAGGAGGACGAGCTACCTCTTGTAACAATGTAGATGTGGACTCAACGGAAGCTACTCATTACACGAGTAATAATGTAGAAGATGTAGAATTATCCGAAGAGGAAGACGAAGACGAAGATGAAGTAGATGAAAGTGAAGACGAGGAGGAAGAGGAAGAGGAGGACGAGGAAGGCGAACAAGATAAATTTTCTGAAGATGATTAAAAATAAAATATTTTGCCTGTAGAATGTACTATATTTTGACTGTAGAATGTACTATTTTGACGAAGATATGTATTATATTTTGACTATAGAATATACTATCCATTTAGACTTGTGACACCACTAGTTATTTACTGTACAATTCTATGAATGCTGTGAGATATGCATAACATTTTGATTGTATAATGTACTATATATTTGTGTATTTCTTTATTCATCACATGTTGTTATCAGGTATGACAGGACGACACGGAGGGTTCGGCAGGTCCTGAGGTAGACAAGTGCTCCTCCGGTACTGCTTAATGTTGATTCTGGATCCTCGTCGCCTAGTACTCCAATAAATCGATCAGTCACATCTCCGACTACGACGATGTTACGTGACATCACTCCTAGGATGAGTAGTTCCAGGCCTGATAGTACTCCCTCGTCCAGCGTTTCTCCTGCTGACGGAACCATGGAGACAAATGAGCATATGGAGGAGGTCGTGCCGACGTTGTCCCAGCATCAGCTAGATCATCCATGCGCACCTCCGGAGGAGACGAGGATAGAGATTTGGGCGATGGTACAAAGTAAGTCAATTAGATGGTTTAGCATCATATATATCGTATATTTCTTTATTCATCATATATTGAATTTTTTGATCAAAATAATTATCTCTGTATAAATATCGTCCATCATCGGTTTAGAGACGCCTGGACCTCTTTCTGAGGAACAACTATGGTGGCCCTTGGATCAACTACTCTGAAGCTCCAGAGGAGATAAAGGCATTCTGGTTTGTGCACTTCAAGGTAAAAGTATATTATATAAATCCTCTAATTTATGCATATTATATAACTTACTAAATTATTTATTATAGCAAACGTATTTCTATCCTCCACACCAGGCCGAGTTGATCGAGCAGATATTTCCTGTCGTTGCCGCCAAGCTTATCCGTGATGCTCTGGATGACCAGAAGGCTCATGATCGCGTTGGAAAACCGATCCAAGGTTGGATCATGCCTGAGCAGTGGACTGCGATGAGGGCTAGATTCGACGATCCGAGGTACAATGAAAGGTCTGAGAAGGCCAAGGCGGCTAGGCGAAATACTGCAAAGTGGTGTGGTGGCTCGATTTCGATGACGGAATATTTTCGACGTTTGGTATATTTTTTATTTTAGATATATTATTTTAATATAAGTACGATAAAATGATAGTAGGAAAAAATATTTAATTTTAGTACTAAATTATATTTTTTTAACAGGTACAGAGGGGTGATGATGCAAACATGGTGACCGTCTTCTTGGCCACCCATCGAAAGGACGAAAATCTCATTGATGAGAGGGCCTCGTAGACCTATGTAAGTATTACTTTACTTTGTGTTAATTTTAATATAACTTAGGCAATTATCGAGTATCCAAACTTTTTTAGGCCGAGTATCTTAGGCTGCGTGAGCGGGCGATTGCTAGTGCACCTACAGTTGGAGAGGCTGGTACTTTCTCGCAGCCCTCTCCAGCTCCGTCGGCGGACGAGCTATGGGTGACCGCCACTGGTGGTCTCCAGAGGGGTACGTACTACGGTACGGGATCCTATGACGCCCTTGTTGCGACGCAGTCATCTAGGGCCTCCCCGACAAGTGCGCATCCCCACAGCCCTCGCAGTCGTCGGCCCGAGTTTAGGAGGCCGTTAACCGTCAGATTGCGTCTTTCCGTGACGAGTTGCTGCGAAGGATGGAGGAGCAGCCCCGGTCCCAGCCGCAGGCGGACGATACGACGCTCATCGCACGATTTGATATGCTCGAGTACAAAATCATGGAGCTCCAGGATTTGACAGCTGATCTTAGAGCCTCGACAGAGCGCAGCGTGACGGAGCTGCAGGCATCACAGCTATCCATGGGCGTGAGGCTGACAATGATGCATGATTCAATGGTTCATAGCAGTACGAGGCTGTTATATACCATGGATTCATACAACCAGCGACTCGCAGAGTTGGAGCGGATATGTTCCCCTGGTGCGCCTATATCGACACAGACTCCGCCGACGTCACTGCCTTCTCCATCGATATTGATGTCGATTTAACGGGAGCAGTATGATCTGTTCTTATCCTTCATGCGCGCCGGTGGTCATCCTCCTGCAGATCCGCAATAGTCCTAGTTAGGATCGTTTTATTGTTGATTGTTTGTGTTTCAGATATTATTTCTTGTATTCTTTAGGACGAGACTTTTAATTTGCTGTATTCTTTGTATTCTTTAGGACGAGACTCAGTTGTATGGATATTTGCTGTATTCTTTACGATGATATTTTTTCCTGATTCGGTTTGTAGTTTCAATGTTTTGCTTTCTTCAAATTTTATTATATTATTCATATTAAATATATGTTAATTTATCGGTGTTGAGTGTTCAACCCAAGGGGGTCGGCGAACCCAGTAAATTCAACGGAGGGTTGCTCCGGGTCTATTTGTACAAATTATGAATTAATAAACTGCAGGAAGAATAGTTTGGAAATAATTCAGTATTCATTTTTTTTATTTTTTCACTGTATCTTTAGCGACGTTTAGCGACGTTTTGTGACGTTCAGTCACGTCGCTAAATATGTCGCTAATTACATCGCCAAAAATATTGCTAATTACGTCGCTATACACGTCGCTAAACAAAGTCGCTGTCCGTCACAAATTGCTGACATGGCAGTATTGCCAGGTCATAGTAACGTCGCTATAAACGTCGCTACCTACGTCGCTAATTTGTGACATATAGCGACAAATATGCATATAGCGACAAATATGCACATCGCTAATTTAGCAACGTTGCGTCGCTAAACGTCGCTAATCTAGCGACGCATTTACGTCGCTAGAAAACGTCGGCATAGCGACGTTTGGCGACATTTTTTCTGTCAGCGACTAGTTTAAAGGCGACTTCAGTAAAACGTTGCTAATTACGTCGCTAAAATTATTTAGCGACGTTTATTTACGTCGCTAATTTGACTTATTCTGGTAGTGTCTAATCTCAGAACCCACGTTGAGATCGAAATCAGATGATCACACAAGAGTTCCTCTCTGATTATCCACGATCCAACGACGAGTTTTACGACACCCGCAGGCAAACCCTCAGGGGACATCGACGATACCGGTCTTGATGTTGGAACCAATCCACGGAATGGGGGAATAAGAAGATAAGGAAGCAGGATTCATTGGTGGTCCATTCCTCCCGGTGCCTCTCCTTTCTATGGGAATACAGTTAGACACCGAAGGAGGCGCTACCGAGACTGTTGACTGATAGCATTGGGCTTAACAGCGCCTAGCCTAAGATGCACCTAGTGCATATAACACCCCCATAAGATGGGAAATCCCTTTGCAACATCTGGATCACATCTTCACTCCTGGGTCTCAGCGCAAGAACCAAAGCAAAAGAAATCGCTCTATTTAATGGGACTTCCTCCGGGCGCCTCTGGTCGCCTCACTCCCCGGTCCCAATGGAGGAAAAGCCCATCTCGACGAAAGCCGATTCTTTTTCTTTTCGAAGACTGAAGGAGGATCGGACTGAGGTCCGATAGCTGATGTCACTAGCCTGAACTTCTTTATCTACTTGAAAGCTGATGGGAGTACGACTTTCCTCAAGGAAGTGTCCCCTAAGTCCGAGTTAGCCGAGGGTAGGGGGGGCTTCGACGCACAAAGGAAGGCGGGAGGGGGGGGGCTTCCACCCGGTTAGAGGAACACGGGAGGTGGGGGGGAGGGTCTTCCACCCGGGTAGAGGAAGGCTAGAGGGGGAATCGGGTGAGAGATAGGGGGAAAGAAAATTCTCCTAGTTTTTTGGAAAAAAAAAATTTTTTTAAAAAATATTCAAAACTTTTGCTCTGATACAATGTAGAGAGAAAATAATTGATTGATTTACTTTCAAGGAAAGAATTATATATATATATATATATATATATATATATATATATATATATATATATATATATATATATATATATGAGGAGGCTAGTCTCCTATTTATTTTATATCCCATATGAAGTGTCCCATAACTCAATAACATTAACCCAACTTTTAAGAGAGAGAATAAAATAGTCTTTAATAATAACAATAAATAATGAAACAAAAAGGAGGACGGAAGAAGAAGAAGGTGGGTGTGAAACAAAATATATAAACCAAAAAGTCTGTTGCACTAGTTCCTTGGGATAGAATCCTTTCCATTCGGTCCTCCTAAAATAAACAGAAGAGGAGGAAGAAAAAAAATTGATCGAGCGATCAAAGCTAGAGAATTCGATTCTCCAGCCATGGCGTCCGGCTATCCCGGCCGTGACCTACGGGGCTACTTCGGGTACGGCGCCAGATCCACCGTCCACGCGTCCTGCCAGCAGGGGACGGACGGCGGAGGCGGCGGCCTCCTCAAGCGCTCCCTGTCCGAGCTGGAGCTGGAGCAGCAGCAGATGATACAGCAGTACTCCTTCCTCCGATCGGTGAAGCCGAAGGTTACGCAGAGTAATTTGTGGAGTCCGATCTCCTCCTCTTCGTCGTCTTCCTCGCCTTCCGGGTTGAGTACTTTCCGGAATCCGAACCCGTACCAGGTATTGGCACCGCCACCGATGGAGTCCGAGAAGAAGTCTACCATGCAGAACCAGCTGCAGGAACTGGAGAGGCAGCTTCTTGACGACGACAGCGACGTAGTCAGCGTCACCGGCTCTACCGTCACCTCCAGCGAGTGGAGCGATGCGATGAATCAACTCATCTCTCCATCTCCTCCTGCACAGCTACCTACTACTACTACTGCTGTTGCTACTTCTCCTTCTCCGACCACATCTACGTCTTCTTCTTCATCTTCGTCGACGTCCGCTTCGTGTTCTCATAATCCGTCTACGTCGAGACAGCTGCTCCTCGACACGGCGTCCGCCATCGCCGATGGCAACTTCGAGACGGCCGCCACCAACCTAGCCGTACTGAAGCTTGCAGCCAATCCACGCGGCGATCCGGACCAGCGGCTCACCGCGATGATGATGTCAGCGCTAGTGACCCGAACCAGCTCTCCGTCTGCAGCAGTTCATCCTTTTGCTGACCTTTGTAGCTTGGAGCACCAGACGGCGACACAGATGCTGTACGATCACTCCCCGTGCTTCAAGCTCGGCCTCATGGCTGCCAATCTCGCCATTCTCGACGCCACCAGAGAGAATTCAAAGATCCACGTCGTCGACTTCGACATCAGTCAGGGCGGGCAGTACGCCGCCCTCATCTACGCCATCGCCGAGAGGTCCCGCCAGATTCCGTCCCTCTTCCCTCCGTCGCTCAAGATCACCGCCATCTCCGACCCCACCTTCCCGTTCAACTCCACAACGAGCATGAACAATCTACGGGTCATCGGCGACAAGATCGCCAAGCTCTCCGAGCGCCTCGGCCTCGACGTAAAATTCAGAATAGTGAACCGAAAAACTTCCGAGCTCGACCCGGCGACCCTCGGCTGCGAGCAAGGCGAGGGCCTGGCTGTCAACTTCTCGTTCCTTCTGTCGAAAATAGCGGACGAGAGCGTCTCCCTCGCGAACCCCCGCGACGAACTGCTGCGGCGGGTGAAATCGCTCGAACCGAAGGTGGTTACGGTGGTGGAGCAGGACGTCAACTTCAACACGGCCCCTTTCCCCGCCCGGTTCACCGAGGCCTGTGGGCACTACGGCTCGCTCCTCGACTCGCTCGACGCGATGGTGGCACGCGACAGCCCGGTCAGGGCACGGATCGAGGCCTGCCTCAGCCGGAAGGTGGCCAATGCTGTGGCCAGGGATGGAGCGGACAGGCTGGAGCGGCCCGAGGTGTTCGGTAAGTGGCGGGCGAGGATGGGAATGGCGGGGCTGAAGGCGGTCGCGTTCGTTCCGGAGGTGATCGAGCCGGTGAAGTCCCGGTTCGGTTCTGTCCGGTTGAACTCACGGTTCACGTTGAAGGAGGAGGCGGGTGGGATCGGTTTCGGGTGGATGGGTCGTGTGCTCACCGTCGCATCCGCGTGGCGTTAGTCATAGGCAACCATTATTTGGATATGATGCTTTTTATTTTATATTATAAATACTTTCAATTGTTAATTAGTTAAATTAAAGATGGAATTCTCAAATGTTTGGGCATTGGGTCGGCCCCAATGAAAACTGGTTGGTTGGTTGCTTCCTTTCTTTTCATCTATCTATTATCAATAATGCTAAGTTTACTACCAAATGCTTATAACCTTCTTATAACCCTCTCATCCTCCCTGCTATGTAGGCTATTCTAGGTCTCACTTTTTCTCTAATGAAAGACCGTCACGTGACGTTTCGACTACGTAAAGATCATCCGAACAGCCACCGAGTTTCACATTTTTCTACTTTTTCAATGAACGACTGACACGTGAACGCCACGTAGCGGTTGTAAGAGGATTGTAGACAATTGGTTGTTTGGTTGTAGTCATAGCATGTTGCATCTAGTATTGCATCAATGAATGAATTATCTAAAAAAATATTGACAGCTGTATGTAATATTATATTAAAATGATGTTGATGACTTGCTTTCCTTCAAGTAGGGCTCTGCTGGCGAGATTTTATTAGGTGGGATCATCGATGGAGGTGTGTTAGGAAATTAAGTTACGATTCTGAAAAAAAAGAAGGATTAGGTTAGCTACTTACTGATCAGATGCGGATGTGTGCATACATTGATGGCTACCAACAAAAGGGTAGGGGTCTTGTATTTTACTCACTAGAAGATCTTGGTACGGCCTGTGGATCGAGTAAAACTTTGATTCAAATGGCTGTTGGCAGATGATCCCTCTTTATATATATTATTAAATTCACATGTCTCGTATGTTAAATAATTTTTTTATTTTTTATATTGATATAAAATTATTTAAATATATAAATATATTTAATTTTAAATTTATTCTAGATATATTTATATTTTGATTAGAATTTGTTACATATTTAATTATAATTAGTTATGGATATATTTTTACTTTTCATAAAAAAGTCTTGAAAACGGTTAGCTACCTAATATTTTCTAATTATAAACAAAAAAGTACTTGTAACTCATGTGGTTAAGGTGAGAGGTACTCTTTCTGGTTGGTTGAGTTCTCAAATACTTGCAGTGTTACTTATAACATATTTAGTTTTTTTCAATAAATTTTTATGTAATATTAGTTTTTAAAAAATAATAAATTGATGATATATACACATACGACTTAGACGGCTCACTTTTGAGTCATTTTAAAGCTTCATTATATTATGGAAGATATGCTTGCATGCTTTACGAAAAGAGAGGAGGGCCCACTTGACATACAGTGCATGTATTAATTTTTTGATACAACCATCTGTATCAAAGTTTTACTCGTGGGATCCAGTAGTTATAAATTTTTGTCAATGTTTTAAAACCGGACCGATGATCGAACCGAAAATCTTTCGTAAAAGTCCGACCGAAGTTCAACAGGGTTCAACCATATATGAACGATTTTTTAAACTGTGTATTAAAATAAAAAATTCAAAGGTTATAAACAAATTATCCCCACCTAGCCACTGACTCCTATATCATTTACATATAATATATGCCTATATATTAGGTATATAAAATCCAACATCCTGTGTATCATCACCTCCCCTTAGCCCGTGAGGGCCATCCTCATCCTTCTAAGAAATCCATATCCAGTAGCGGAGCTAGTCTTTAAATTTAGGGGAAGGGGGAGGCAAATTTGAGCGACACATCGGACGACATGTATGGCGGTATGACCACGTGCTCTATCTCCTGGCACCGGTGTGGAGACCATACCCCGAATGTCTATAGATGCGGTCCATGGCAAAGCGAAGCAGCGGACGGGCGTGGGACATCGAGGGGAAGCTGTTGGCGGTGGAGAAGTTGCAAGAGACGAAGATCGGCACGAGGAAGATGTCTGCCTCCTCTGGGTCCGAGACCGGGAGTGGAGACTGTAATGCCCCGTTCGTCCCGTTCCCCCTACTCGGGGAGCGCGGCTAAGATATGCTTGGTACCGTTCGATCGGGACAGATTGAATCAAGATCCTTTCCTCGTTATGGATTGGTTTCTTCGGAATCAGGTCCCATAATCAATGGATCGTGCCTCAAGGAAGGACTCGGCGGCAGAGTAGAGAGAGGCCTTTCCGTTGTGTTGGTTTTCCTTGCCCGTTTTCGATTGCCGCTTGGTTGCGTACTTGTTGGTTTTAGGACTTGCGTTTTCTTGAACGGTTTCGATGGATTTCATTGCTTTCGTTCTTAGGATTTCGTATTTCGTATCGAGCCTTAGAGACCGAAGCAGGAGGTATTGATCATCCGTTGGTGCGTGCAGGTGATCGTATAGACGACGCGCGAGCGGAGTCTTAGGGATCTCTACTTCTTCTTCCTATTCAACAAACTAGTGAGTGGCTCTATTTCGATAAGCACCTTCTTTCCAAGGGCTCCGTTCATAATAAAATTGACTCAGTTGTGCATTCAATCAAACGATACCAATTAAGTAACAAGTTGGATAACAAGATAAGATAAGAAGTAGGCTTGGAACACCCATTGCTTGTCATACAAAACCTTGCATAAATTCATTGAAGCATGCATGTTCGTTGGGTGTTTAATGGGTTGGTATTTATTGATAGTTCAAAGTGTTCTTCTATAAACTGCTGCATGTTATTTCATATAACTTGTTGGTTGATTGTGATAGTACAGTAAAGCAGTTTCGTACATGATGTTCTTTAAATCGCTAGTAAGTAAATCTATGAAGTTCGGTTCATAGAAATGGTCATGGGAATTCTTGTGCACAAGGGATCCAGGTTCCTGCGAACGGTTACCGGGGCACCGGGCCGTTTCGACCCGGGTGGAATCTACTTTCTTAGTCGTGGGAGCGGGGAATTGTAGCGGGGCTAGCTACCCGCGCTGCAAGCGTCGCCGCCAGCCCAGACTAAACCCATGATGGCTCCTAAACAACAAAGAAAGATGTTGTGTATATTTAAACTGTGCAGACTAACTATGTCTTCGTGACAGGGAAGGCTATGGTAAGTTGTACAGGTGATTCAGACGGTACAGGTAAAGTCACCGAACGGTGGCATGTGGAGTTATGTTATTTTGTTCTTGCATACCTGCTAAATGAAATCTGATCTAGGCAAGAATAGAAAGTCACATAAACACATAAATGTTGCATGTTCAATTAAAACTCATCTAAAGAGCTTGGTAAAGTTGAGCAGCTATCCTTCACCAGTACTTTTCGAAGTACTGACCCTCGTTGTAGCAGGTTCCCCGGCGCAAGGCAACGCGGCGAGGAGCTGAAGTTCTCTCCGGACTTTTGGGATCCTTGGCGGTTCGTGGCCAAGACTTTTGGAGGCTCAAGCTAGAAGCCTTCCCCTCTCTCTCCGTTGCGGAAATAACGCTAAGGCGTTGGTGCTTACTCGCACCCAAGGTGTTTGTATTTTTAAATCTATGTAAAGGGACATAATGTATGGATCGGCTATCTCATTTTGCGTCCAAGTTTGTAAGCCCGTGGGGCATTTTATACTTTTGAGTCAAGCGATGTAAAAAGATGTTCATTATGAATAAAAGAGAAACTTTTCTATGCCTCAACCTTGTGTTATCTTATATATCTACTCTGTTGCATTGTTCTAAAGAATATCCTTATGCCTAAGGCCTTGTGCACGCGCGCCCTACGCGTGCACGGCATCACGCCCGGGGGACGATTATCGATTAGCCGAAATCGGGGCGTGACATATTGGTATCAGAGCATGCTTCAGATCCTTTGATCTCACAAAGAAAGTTTCTAAAGAGGACCTTGTTCCTCCCGAGTAGACCCTTGAATTCGCTTGGTCAAAATGAGATGCGTTCCATATAATAAGTCTAAATATTTTTGAAAAGTGCGTGGGAATTATACGATTGCTTGGACGGGATTATGATGTGAGGGCTTTCGTCCCAACTCATAGAGGATGTTGTGAGAAGAGACTCGTGTTATAATCGGCAAGTTATATGTCTATATGAAAATACCAAATGAGTAGAGTGCGAGATAAGAATATCGTTCAGACAGTGGTCTATGCACATGGCCTTTTGGCCAAATTGTGTTAAGTATTATGCACCAAGACCCTTGGTGATAGTGAGTTGCAGCGAGATTTGGGTATTGTCGGGATGAGAATAAAGTTGACTTGGAGGGAAATCGATAGAGACGTTATCGGATTGCCGCTAAGGCGAGTAATGGGAATCGTGTAGGGAATTTTCAGAAATAGTTTGGACGGTTATTCATAGCGATAAGTTATGATTTGAAGCATAGTATGTATATAGGACTATGAATAGAGGTGTGTACGAGTCTAAGATCGCTAAGGCAATAAATAGGGACTGTGTTGGAGTTCTAAGGAACGAATTGGGCATACGACTGAAGGATGCGAACGCGAATCAGGAGTTATTAGGACGACTCAATTCCTGAGTATTGTATGCGATAAGTCCCCTGTTCGATTATGCAATTTGTGGATATAATGAGTTGTAAAAATTCAGGGAGTATGACTCGAACCCTGAGTGGTGTATTTATTGGCTTAGAAATGCTTGAACGAAGTCGTGGATTCGGAGAGTTAAGCGAGTCTAGCGACAAGCGACGAGATTGGGTAAAGCCTTAGTATAAATAAACAGTGCCTAGCAAGAAAACGAACTCGGAGAAAGCATGCAATGTTTAATTCGAACGAGTTACAATGAGTTGAATAAGGGATAAGGCTTACAACGAATAGAAATTCAGGGCAATTGGAATCGATATCATGGTCGAAAAAGACTTAGAGGATTGTACGAGCGAGTTTGAGTTGAAACAAGTGAATTAAAAACTTGAGTCGAGATTGAATAATCTGAGATGCGATCGAAGTAAGTGCAATTAGAAATAATGGAGTGAACGAATGATAGCGTGCATGGAAAATTTGGATTTGAGTAGGATATCGCTCGATAAAATTCGGTTGAGTATGAATGCGATGATTTCAAATTTTGGGAGATTTAGACCATAACAATGGTTGGAAAATAGTATGGATTGATGCAAGTTAGTAAAAATTATGATTTTGATGGATTGAGTTAAGCGGTAATAGATTTGGCTTGGAGTTTGGAAGAACGATCTTGAAATCAAGTTCAGAAAGATAACATTCGAAATCTGTCCCAGCGAGAACGATTATCCTGCCGGAGCGTCGGCGTGGTAATTTTACGTACGGTAGGGATAAGCAAACTCAAGAGAACAGGTTCGGTGATTATTCCAAAACGAACTCGATGAATGGAACGTATCAATGGGATAGACTTGGGTTTGGGAATTGATCTTAGTTGTTTGAGGAATACTAAGAGTAGACTAAGAAAATGAGTCTAAGGATTTTTCTTGAGGAGTTAGTCTAGAAACATAAAGTAAGAGATGTTGGACGTTTTCATGAACGGATACGTAGATTGTGCTGGACGACTTAGAGTTCATGATATACATCGATGGTCTATAATGGAAATGTGGCTTGATGATACAGGTGTAGAAAGGGATAGATTGGGGAATTCAATCAAACATGATAAAAAAGATAGTGTATGTGAATCGATGGGTTGAACCTGCAACGTAGGCGTATCGTGGGTTCGGTTGAACGAGCGTGTTGGTGTGATAGGGTGATCTGTGCTCGATGTTTAAAAATCTGAGTGAAACGAGCTTGGGTAGAATACCCGTGTAAAGGAACAATGGTTTGACCTTAGGGTGTTTTGGGCGAGCGTTGTGCAACGCGGTTGCGCGATGAGTCGCAAACTTGAGTTATACCTATGACTGTGTGTGCTGGCCTAGGGACTAGGCAGACGACCCTATGCCTTGAGTTAAACTGGAGTGGCTGACTTCAGAGTATCGTTCGGGAAGAATGATAGAACTGGGGCAACAAGACTTAGAGTTAGAATTTGGAATTGGGAATATACACTAGCAACGTTCGCGTTGAAACAAACGTAAGGCAAGATAGGACTCGGGTGATAATTGATTTGGTTGGATAGGTTACGCGACGGTAAGGGATAAGACGATAACAGGATCGAACAAGAGTTTGGTCATTCATATAGCAGGACGATCCGCATTTTGAAAGATTTTCACGAGTAGCTTGTCAGACTTAGCTGTCACTGAGCTTGGTTGAAATACACATATTTGGGGGACGCCTTGAATATGGGTACAATCCAGACTTAGCGATATGCATAACTCGGATGCAGCTGCAAAGGAAAATGTTCGGATTCGCATGGTGAGAAAATAGAGGATTGTAGTATTGAGACAGTCCTTGAAGGATAAGACGAGATGTATAGGGAAGTTTAGAAGTTATGCGATAGCACGAGTTGCGCTCAGGAAGTCTCGAGGACGGAACTTGTTCTGAGTGGTATATGGTGTAACAACCCGCTCCGCTCAACCCGGAGGGCCGATTCAAACGGCACAAGTGTAGCTATTCAACTGCCTTGCTTAGCGAGATGGCTCGTTCGATACAAAAGCTTCCATGCTGGGATCCTCAATGGAGTCAGACTTAGGCTATCAGAAGCGCGTCCGGAGTCTAGCTCGACCGATGCGATACATCGCTAAGGTGGGTGACCCCGGTGAACCTGTCTCTACTTAGCTGCACACTAAGAAAATGAATGTTACATGCTAGCTTACAGGCGATAACCTTTGTATGCTAATAAAAGAGATGAACGCACATAGCTAAGGGGATAACCCCGCCTTATATCGTATAGAACATGGAAATCTTACTTGCTAGTTGCGTAATCGACTTGGGTCAGTTGAATCTGCAAGCGAACTTGTCGTACGCGGCGGAGCCTGTCTAAATTTTGGATCGTAAAAAGAAGCAGTTGCGGAACCGAACGTCTCGCTAGTGCGCGTACTGTGGCGAAACCACTCGGTCGAGGAGTCGACCTGGGAACTTGAATCTGATATGAGGGGAAAATTTCCCTCATTATTCCTTAGTGGTAGGTTCTATTCTTAAGTTTCGGGACGAAACTTCCTATTAGATGGTTATGATGTAACGCCCCGTTCGTCCCGTTCCCCCTACTCGGGGAGCGCGGCTAAGATATGCTTGGTACCGTTCGATTGGGACAGATTGAATCAAGATCCTTTCCTCGTTATGGATTGGTTTCTTCGAAATCAGGTCCCATAATCAATGGATCGTGCCTCAAGGAAGGACTCGGCGGCAGAGTAGAGAGAGGCCTTTCCGTTGTGTTGGTTTTCCTTGCCCGTTTTTGATTGCCGCTTGGTTGCGTACTTGTTGGTTTTAGGACTTGCGTTTTCTTGAACGGTTTCGATGGATTTCATTGCTTTCGTTCTTAGGATTTCGTATTTCGTATCGAGCCTTGGAGACCGAAGCAGGAGGTATTGATCATCCGTTGGTGCGTGCAGGTGATCGTATAGACGACGCGCGAGCGGAGTCTTAGGGATCTCTACTTCTTCTTCCTATTCAACAAACTAGTGAGTGGCTCTATTTCGATAAGCACCTTCTTTCCAAGGGCTCCGTTCATAATAAAATTGACTCAGTTGTGCATTCAATCAAACGATACCAATTAAGTAACAAGTTGGATAACAAGATAAGATAAGAAGTAGGCTTGGAACACCCATTGCTTGTCATACAAAACCTTGCATAAATTCATTGAAGCATGCATGTTCGTTGGGTGTTTAATGGGTTGGTATTTATTGATAGTTCAAAGTATTCTTCTATAAACTGCTGCATGTTATTTCATATAACTTGTTGGTTGATTGTGATAGTACAGTAAAGCAGTTTCGTACATGATGTTCTTTAAATCGCTAGTAAGTAAATCTATGAAGTTCGGTTCATAGAAATGGTCATGGGAATTCTTGTGCACAAGGGATCCAGGTTCCTGCGAACGGTTACCGGGGTACCGGGCCGTTTCGACCCGGGCGGAATCTACTTTCTTAGTCGTGGGAGCGGAGAATTGTAGCGGGGCTAGCTACCCGCGCTGCAAGCGTCGCCGCCAGCCCAGACTAAACCCATGATGGCTCCTAAACAACAAAGAAAGATGTTGTGTATATTTAAACTGTTCAGACTAACTATGTCTTCGTGACAGGGAAGGCTATGGTAAGTTGTACAGGTGATTCAGACGGTACAGGTAAAGTCACCGAACGGTGGCATGTGGAGTTATGTTATTTTGTTCTTGCATACCTGCTAAATAAAATCTGATCTAGGCAAGAATAGAAAGTCACATAAACACATAAATGTTGCATGTTCAATTAAAACTCATCTAAAGAGCTTGGTAAAGTTGAGCAGCTAGCCTTCACCAGTACTTTTCGAAGTACTGACCCTCGTTGTAGCAGGTTCCCCGGCGCAAGGCAACGCTGCGAGGAGCTGAAGTTCTCTCCGGACTTTTGGGATCCTTGACGGTTCGTGGCCAAGACTTTTGGAGGCTCAAGCTAGAAGCCTTCCCCTCTCTCTCCATTGCGAAAATAACGCTAAGGCGTTGGTGCTTACTCGCACCCAAGGTGTTTTGTGTTTTTAAATCTATGTAAAGGGACATAATGTATGGATCGGCTATCTCATTTTGCATCCAAGTTTGTAAGCCCGTGGGGCATTTTATACTTTTGAGTCAAGCGATGTAAAAAGATGTTCATTATGAATAAAAGAGAAACTTTTCTATGCCTCAACCTTGTGTTATCTTATATGTCTACTCTGTTGCATTGTTCTAAAGAATATCCTTATGCCTAAGGCCTTGTGCACGCGCGCCCTACGCGTGCACGGCATCACGCCCAGGGGACGATTATCGATTAGCCGAAATCAGGGCGTGACAGAGACCCCACTAGCGCCTCGTGGACCGCCACCTCCGTCGTGAAGAGATATGACCGACACCTCCCATCGGCGAGCCAGACCCTGTTGTAGCTGGATGACAGGTCGTAGATGTTGATCCTGAGGTCCGATGGGATTTCGGCCCTGGTTGAGACTTCGGTGACCGCTCTGGAGGTGGAGGTAGGGGTAGGGAGAGGAAGATGGAATAAAGGAAATAGAGGGAGAGGCAGAGCCACAACACCAACCTGTAGGCTGTAGTAGTTCTTGAAGATGTAGATCCCTAAAAAAAATTCAATTTTTTTTCAAATATTTGAGGGGGGGGAGGGGTCTATAGCCCACCCATGCCCTAACATGGCTCCGCCTCTGCCCATACCTTCCTCATCGATGCATCTCTCCTTGATGATCCCTCGCCCTTGGAATCGTTTCTGACATTGTCATGACCCGCACCAAAAAAATGGGCATGAGTCATGGGTACGTCCAGCCTACACTGCAGTATCGACGGTAGAACGCTGTAAAGATCCACAACATAATCTAACAAACTCATGCAATGATATATATATATATATATATATATATATATATATATATATATATATATATATATATATAACCTGTCAATGGTAACTCAACTCCATAAGGAGGACAAGATGAATATATATATATCATCAATACTCAATCACCAAACTAGAGGCAAATAATGGCACGATATCATAAGAGAAAGGAAATAACAAGTCATAACAATATCCAAGTCTAAAATCTAGTAATAAACACAAATGATCTCAATATAAATAACATGCCACAGTCTAAGTTGGAGACATATCCAGTACAATAAATATCCAAAGGCCTACGATGAGTATCGGCATAGCTTTTCTGTCGGCTCTGCGCAGTGCGGAGTCTTTCCCGAATCAAGCAAACTTTTTTGACTGCCTGCTCCACCAGCTCTGGCCCGAGTACCTGCCGCTCGCCGACTTCGTCCCAACAGATTGAAGATCGACACTTGCGCCCATAGAGTGCTTCGTACGGTGCCATCTGGATGCTCGATTGGTAGCTGTTGTTGTACACAAACTCTGCCAACGGAAGGTGCGTGTCCCAACTAGTCTTTAAATCGATCGCACACAGCCGTAACATATCTTCAAGTATCTGATTTGTCCTCTCTGTTTGGCCATCAGTCTGGGGGTGGTATGTTGTACTGAACTGTAGCTTGGTTCCCAAAGCAGACTGTAGGCTAGTCCAGAAATGAGATAAGAAATGTCCGTCACGGTCAGAGACGATAGAAGCAGGCACCCCGTGTAATCGAACAATCTCGTCTATGTAGATCTGTGCTAATCGATCGACGCTCCACGTAACTTTTATGGAAAGAAAGTAGGCTGATTTGGTCAAACGATCAACTATGACCCAAATTGCATCATGCCCCCGTGGCATCTTCGGAAATCCCACAATGAAATCCATAATGATGTTGTCCCATTTCCACTCGGAAATAGCAAGATTTTGCATCTCCCCGTCGGGCCTCTGATGTTCAGCTTTCAGCTGTTGACAGGCCATGCACTGTGACACAAAGGTCGCCACATCCCGCTTCATACCTTGCCACCAGAACGTACCTTGTAAGTCCTTGTACATCTTATTGCTCCTCGGATGCAAAGAATACTTCGCGTAGTGCACTTCTGCCATAATTTCCTTTTGGAGTTCAGGGTCGCTAGGGATGCATAGCCTTCCTTTCATCTGTAAGGCCCCATCTTCGCCTGCCACAAAGTCAGACGTCTTCCCCGTCGAGATCAATCCGCGTACCTTCGCTAGGAACTGATCGCCCTCCTGAGCTGATTTGATTCTATCCCGTAAACTCGGTTCAAGATGGAGTGGTGCATTTCAGCGTGAAGGGCAAACTGAGTCCCAGGTTTGTCGGCCCCTTTGAAATACTAGAACGGGTGGCAGCTGTGGCGTACCGAATTGCACTACCTCCCGCCTTGGCTGAAGTGCACGACGTATTCCATGTTTCCCAACTTCGGAAGTATGTGCATGACTCGAGTCATGTAGTTAGCTTCGAACAACTAGAATTGTGCACGGATTTGTCATACTCAGAGGAGCCGGTGTAGATCCTGGATCGTAAGGAAAAAGTACTTCGTAACCGTACGATATCCTTGGTTCGCGTGCTGTGGCGGAACCATACAGTTGGGGAATCAACTTGGGAGATGGAATCGGAGATAAAGGAGAAGTATCCTTCATTGTTCTTTCAGTCGGAGGTAGGGCTTGTTCTTAAGTTTCGGGTCAAAACTTTTTCTTAGTGGTATATTATGTAGTGCCTCAAATCCCGATCCGACCGGAACGAGCACTATGTAATTGGGCTTGTGGCTAGTCCGTCTGAGTCGTAACTTAGATCTCGGCATCTTTTTGCCACGGACGAAATACGATGATCCTTTCCAACTCATGGAAAGGCCTCTATTGAAACGAGTCCAATAGTTTTCGTGTTTTGGATGCTTGGTTTTCTTTATTGCCGCTTTGGGATTTTGATTTGGTGTTGCTTTCGATTTGTTTGGTTTTTGCTGCTGGTTTTATCGTTTGGAGCTTGGATTTTGGGGAGTTCGACAAGGAAGGATAGGCAAGATTTCTAACTCGGTGCTTGTGCTGTTTCAGGTCCGCGTAACTGACGTTTGATCATCGCTAGCGGGATTCCTAGTTTTAGCCTCTTTTCTCTTAACCAGTGAGTGGTTTGGTCCCTTCTTTCCTACTTCTTCATGCCAACATCTCTAAGTTTCAATCGTTCACTCGATGATGCCCGGTTGGACGCCTAGGAAATCCTTAGCCACAAGTATGCCAGCCACTAAGAAAGGAACATGGGATTAGTAGACTAATTTCTTATATGCTTGCACACCTTATAATTTGAGCTTGTTTATAAGGAAAGTTGGTTGTTGGTGGCGGCCTAGTGCCTCGGATAGAGTTTTGGACTTATGGATAACTGAATCGGAACACTGCTTGAGAAAATATGAACTGTTGCATGAGATATATATATATGTTGCCGCTTTACTTCTTCTGTTTATTTCGATGCATTGTATGTAATATGAATTATTCATGCATTTGCATGGTCTGGGACAACTTGTGCACAGGGTTTGGCATTTCCTCGAAACGGCTTTCCGGGGCACTGGAACCGTATCGATCCGGAGGGAAATATTTGATTTTAGCTCGTCACGATGCATAGCGGGACCTCCAGCAGGGCTTGCTACCCGGGCTGATAGGGCGCGCCGCTAATGCTTGAAATATGTCCCTAAGGTGTCGATCACACCAATGACCGCATAGACTAGAACGTATGCTAACTTATTGTCTTGTGCAGATGGTAAGTATACTTGTGTTTTATTTCAGGGAAGGCGTGCACCGATTGAGTAAGCAGTTGGTGTACTGGTTGGATTCAATGCTATTTTTATTCCTATCAAAACATGCAACTGATATGAATTGATTTCACTTGGTTCCTTATAGAAGCTATCTTAATGCATGCTCGCCCCTAACAAGCTAGTGTCGATTTAGTCGAGTGGGTTCATCCCGCTCACCATTACAAGTTGAGTACTGACCCACGTTGTTGGCAACTATTTTAGGCACTCAGACGACGCAACGCTAGAGCATAGCGAGGAGGCGTTAGGAGCACCTCTATTTTGAAGTATAGCTGGAGTCAGTTCATTTTGGAGGCATGGACTTCAATCTATATAAGGGCATAATGTGCAAACGACATGGACTATCTGACGGAGTGCGCCCTGCATTTTGAGTTATCTTTTGTAATGCAATTCAATAGCCGAGAAGGCGCATCAATGTAAACTCTATGTAAATTACTCTGAATTATCAATGAAAAGCATGTTTCTTCCGCATTTGTGTTCAAATCTCTGTGAATGTGTTTTATAAATTGTATTTCAAAATGGGTTCCTAAAACTGTAAGTTCTTGCCTTGTGCGAGCGCAACTCTAGGCTCACACGACATCATGCCCCACGCGAGGACGAATCGGTTCCGTAAAGGATCTGGCGAGGACGATTGACCCTTTCGGGATCGGAGCGTAACATATATACTAGCTAAGGGTCTCATATAGCTAGATGTGTCTCCTCGATAGCTGGTACCAGATTTTCTTGGCCTACAGGTGCTACCTCAACTGGCTCTTCGTCCTGCGGGCCATAGTATGTAGGATACCAGTCCTCTAAATAGTCGTCTGAAAAAATATATCCAGTTAGGATTGGAGCAAGTAAAAATATCTGAAAGCAGTTTCATATACATGATATAAGATATATAACAGCAATAGAAAAGAATACAAGGTGCACAGGTACGTAGGAAATGAAAATACGGCTGAACTAGGCATATAAACACAAGGGATAACATGAAAAGTAAATACAAACAACAGGGAAATGAACTGCAATAAGATAACTATAAATAAGAGAACTGATGATACTACTAAGTACTTTAGAGTATGAGTTCTTTGTGTGATCGATTTGGGTTGCACACAAATTTAGTAAGGTAACTCACATTACCAAAATAATATATATCAGCGACGTCAAAAACCGTCGTTAATAGGTAAGAAATTTTGGTGTTGTCGCGTAATCCATGGTCGTTGACAAGAAATTCGTTGCTATTTGTCTCTATAGAGATGTATATTTGCGACACGTACACGTCGCCAAATTAGGGACGTTCAGCTACGCGACATCGGTATATCAGCAACATTGTATATTATCATATAACATCGCCAAATCAACGGTATTATCATCGACGTTTTACTACACAAATGCTGACCTGGCAAAAATTTCCATGTCAGCTTTTTAGCGACGTTATGACATAGATTAGCGACGTTCCTGATACCAGTTATCGATATTTTAACACAATTTAATGACGCACAGTCACGCCGGTAAACGTCACAGAATGTCGCTAAATTTTAAAAAAACCAGAAAAAATGATGCTATTTCTAAAATTATTTTCTAACAAAAGTCTGCTTGCAGTTATAAAATCACAGATTATATAAATAGATCCGGAGCAACCCTTTATTGAATTTCCTGGGTTCGTCGACCCCTTCGGTGGAACACTTAACACCGGTACATACATAAACATGTCAAGAATATCGAAATACGCAAAAATATCCCAAGAAATAAATACATGAATCTAAAATAATATCATATCCGTCTCATCCAAATAATATAGTAAAAAGTATAAAATAAGTACATCAAAGACCTAAGAATGGGCCAATACACACCAACATACTAAAGAAGTTCCAATAAGAACTACTGCGGATCAAGAGGAGGAGGAACACTATCGCACATCTGGGATAAGAGGAAGCCATACTACTCCTGAGAAAGCTTTACCGGTCATGATAGAAGAGGCAGTGGAATCGATGGAGTCGGTGTTGATGCCGGCGGACCAGGAGGACGTATTTGCTCTAATATTAGCAATCGAGCATTGTATGAATCCATGGCAGGAACCATCCTCAAAGTGTTTGTCTCCACTGTCTGACTCAACAAATCCTGCTTTGCATGTATCCTCGCAAGTGAATCTATCATGACCATATGTGACTCCTCCAGCTCCGCTTGTCTGCGCTCCGTAGACGCGACCAGAGTTGCCAAGCTGTGCTCTGTCGTCTGGCTCATAGTCCTGAGCTCTGTAAGGTTGTGCTCTGTCATCTAGCTCAGAGTCCTAATCTCCAATAGGCTACGCTCGAGTGCATCAAAATATGCGGTGATCATCGCATCGTCGGTCTACTGCTGAGATTGGGGCTGCTCCGTATTCCTCCATAGCAAATTGTCACGCAGGTTAGCAATTTGACGGTCAACGCCCTCTTGGGCTTGAGCCGACGCCTGTGAAGGCTGCAAGGAATACACACTGCCAGAGGGGTCCTGGATGACTGCGTTGCAATAAAGGCACCGTAGGATCCTGTACCGTAGTACGTACCCCTATGAAGACCACCAATGGCGGTCATCCAGAGCACGTCCATCGACGGATCTATAGAGGGCTGCGAGGAAGTACAAGTCCCTCCCTCTGTAGGTGTACTAGCAGTCGCCCGTCATAAAAAAATGGTTGCTAACGTCTAAGGTACTTATTACTAAATATATAGATATCTATTTGCATATTATCAAAGTTATATTAAAACTAACACAAGATAAAGTAACGTATATATGTCTGCGTGGCCTTCTCATCGATGAGCTTTTTGCCCTTCCGATGGGTGGCCAGGAAGAAGGTCACCATGTTGGTGTCCTCACCCCTCTATACCTGTTAAAAATTATATTGTTTGTTATTAAAATTAAACATCTTATCCTATTTTCATTAAAATAATATATATTCAATAGAATACATACTAGACAATAAAAATGTTCTATCATGGGAATCGAGCCACCACACCACTTTTTTACCTTCGACCTAGCCGCCTTTGCCTTCTCTGACCTCTCAATGTACCTAGGTTCGCTGAATCTTGCCTTCATTGCAGTCCACTGCTCAGGCGTGATCCAACCGTAGATCGGGGCTCCGTCGCAATCATGAGCTTTTTGATCGTTGATCGCATCATGGATCAGCTTGGCGGCGACGAAAGAAAACTGCTCCTCGATCTTCTCAGCCTGGAGTGCTGGATAGAAATATATTTTCTACAAAAAGTAAGATAAAGAGTTATATAATATGCATAAATGATTATTGATATTAGAAGTAAATATATTTTTACTTTGAAGTGGGCAAACCAAAATGCCTTCCTATCTTTAGGAGCATTTGAGTAGTTGATCAAAGAGCCACCATAGTTCTGCCTCAAAAATACCCCCCAGTGCTCTCTGTACCGCCGACAAACAATATCTATACAACAATAATTAAATTCATGAATATAAAGATATAATCATTTGGTCCGTCGGTCAAAAATGTTAACTAATTAACTTACTTTTGAGGCCCGTGGTCCAAATCTCCATTATCGTCTTGTTTGGAGGCGCGCATGGAGGATCACTCTGAACATGTACAGACGGATTCAGCTCAACCTCTACCATCTTCTCCTCTGCCTCCATGGTGTCATCAGCTGGAGGAACGCTATAAGAGGGAGTAGTCTCAGGCCTAGAACTACTCGTCCGAGGACTATTGCCACATCGTATCGTCGACGGAGTCAGTGATGCTAAATATCGGTACACTGGAGTACTTGTGAGGAGGATCCAGAACCAGTAGCCTATACCAGAGGAGCACTCCATCTAGAGGATCGACCTCCGAATGATCCGCGTCGTCCGACCATACCTGATAATAACATATGATAATAAAACAAATACACATACTTATAAAAGTTTATAAAAATAGACAGACCCGGAGTGACCCACTGTTTAATTTTCTAGGTACAAAATATCACAAAAGTATATGAAATATCACAGTCACACAATAAACATAATATAAAAGTATTACAGTGACACAATAAACATAATATAAAAGTATCACAGTCACACAATAAGCACAATAAAAGTATCACAGTCACATCATAAGTCTTATCCAATTTCTCAATCTCTTAAGAAAATCCAATTCCATATTAAAAATACAGTACATGGTTAGAGTTCTAAATGGATTTTATTTTATTTTTAAGCCTCTTCTGAGAATTTTTCTTCTTCATTTTTCTCGTCCTCCTCTTCTTCTTTCTCCTCATCTTCACTTTCATCTAATTTGTCTTTCTCTTTGGATAATTCTACCTCTTCTATACGATTAGACATGTAATGAGTAACTTTCGTTGAGTCAACATCTAAAATATTTATTATAATAGGTAGCTCATCCTCCTGATAAACTATTTCATTAATATCAAAGATATTTCTAGCTTTCGTGTTGCATACTTCCCACCAGTCCGACCTCGTTGATCCCTGTTTAGGATAAATTATGAAGTACACGAGCTGAGCCTAACTTGATAGGACAAATGGTTTATAGCCTTGGTATCGACATCGGTAGTTTATATCCATAAGACCATGAATGTCTATTTTTTAACCTTGATCTTGGATCGGATTGAACCAATCACACCTGAATAATACGATCTTCGAAGGCTCTGTTCCATAATTATATGTTAACTCCACAATCTTTCGTAAGACGCCATAGAAATTATTGCCTGGATGGTGTAAACCCCCTCACCCAAAATAGGTAATTTTGTGTATTTTATATTATTATTGTCACGCCCCGGTCCCGCAGGGCCTTTCATCCTCGCTTTGGTCCCTACGGAACCGATCGTCCTTGCACGGGCGTGATGCCGTGCAAGCCTAAAATGCGCTTCCACAAGGCTAAAGCTTTGATACAAGGGCAAGTAAGCTATTCAATACTGAAAGCAATGGCACATAACATTGTAGAAAAGTAAAGAACACAATGGCATAAGAAAACATGCTCTTTATTGATAATCAAAGTGTTACAAGCGGCGCAAGGCCGAGGTTACAATTCGCTCAAGCACTCATTCTCTCGATTACAATGACACCGTTCCATACATTATATCCCTCTATACAAAAGCAGCACAACTCGATACGGCTCAAGGCATCGACTCCAGATTTCCGGTTCCTTGGGATGAGGCACGACTATCGCTTCCTCGGACGATCAGGCACCTGAGAACAAGCAAACTGTTGGTGGGTCAGCACTTTTATAAGTACTGGTGAGATAAAACAACTGAATAAAAGCTACATCCCCTGAAACCCACACTAAGTAATCATGTGGCAAAATATTGCATTACTAGTGATCTTGCTACTTTTACCTAAGTTCATTTCATGCAGCTCAGGAATATAGTCAGATTACATCTTTTGAAAATATAAGTTTGAAACAGTTTTGCATATTCAAACCATAAGGATACGATCGGGACAGTGCTCTATCGCACAGTGCCGAGCATGTATTGTGCATCAAATCTAACTATTGGGGCAAAGTCTATAGTGGACTGAATCATAACAACTCAAAGCAAACATTTAGTGGACTATTACACATTCAAGCACACAAGAGAAACTAGCTTATATGAATTCGGTTCGCGATAAACTCAGGATCGGTAGCGGTAATACAGCTAACCAATGACTCACATTCTGATCCTATTAGCAGCTGTGACCGAGGTTCAGCTCTGCACTAATAGTCATTTTCTGACCGATGCAAATACATGAGGCACTAACAAATAAACTCTACGATGCAGACAAAATGAACGAGCAAGCTTTTATGTAAACACTTGCATTTCTTACCCCATTGCCGAACGGTTATCCCTGCAGCAGACACACAAGTTAGCCATAATTTACATATTCATAACTTATGTATCAATCTTTGGTGTCAACAAATGATAGGTATACAAGAAGATAAACCTAGCATGTGCCCTATCTATATGAGGGTCCATGAGTTGCCCCATGATTAGCAGCAGTCGCCCAAGGTTCAGCTCTTCACTAGCACGCGCGAGTGTCGACAGCTGTAACCCAAGGTTCAGCTCTTGACCAACACACCCGAGTGCAAGCAGCTATGACATCATGGGTTCTGCACAACACTAATAGACATATCGCCCTACTAGACCCTTGCGAGCCGTACACCTTAGGGCGATCCAAAAATCTCTTCCGGACCGAGCGATTCCCAGTGCCCCAGGAACCGTTCGAAAGACAAGACCTTGTGCACAAGTTGTCCGAGACTAATGTAATGACATGGACACACAATTCAAGCAAAACAATGATCACGTAAAACATATACGGTCTTAGCAGAACACATCTTATCAAATAAAGCACATCTTATCAAAACAAAGTATATCTTTCACATATCTAATAGCACACTCCACTAGACCCTTGCGGGGCGTATCCTCAGGGCGTACTATTAGTCACTGCATTCACACATTTTCACTTATAGCAGTTCGATATAGCAATACAGGCAAGCGAAACATATAATGACAAGCACAATTTATTTCATATCTAACATGCAATAACTATCTCATTCTTAGCATATTCAAAGGAACATATTCGAACGATTCATTTACTTATCGTCTTAGCATAGCAAAGGTTCGTTCGATAGCTGTGTCGGTGTTTCTAAGCATGTAACATTTCTTATACTCTTAGCATGGCAATGGTTCTATCTCATTTCAGACAAGCATTTCCAGTTCTCTAGTTAGGCAAGCTAACAGATTCGTTTCAATGACAAGCTATGTGAGTTCTCTTATTAGCATGCTGAGTCGGTTCTATCATTCTTCTTATGAAACAATCTTCTTAAGCAACAAGCATTCAAAAACTCAGATTCATTATTAAGTCATGCAAGAATCAGAGAATGCAGTTCTGCCCACTCACATTGATCAATCGGTCGGGAACTCTCCGAGAAGACTTTCGTTCGAGCAAGCAAGGCGATATCACTTGTACATAGCGCCTACGCGGAGCGGGGCGCTACATACTTACCCACCAATAAAGAGTTTCGTCCTTGAAACTCAAGGAGAAACTCATGAAAACACAGAGCAGCGATAGTCCTCATCCCTCACCTTCCTTAATCAAAACACAAGCAAATCACAACATAACTCTCAAGCAACAAATCAAATCCAAAAAACTTTTGCGCGCATCTTTGAGAATATTTATGGACTTATTGTATGGAACATTTATTGCAACACAATCACAACTCAGAGTCGGAGGCAACGGAATGGGCAAAGAATCGAGTTGCTCTGATACCACTATGTCAAGCCCCGGTCCCGCAGGGCCGTTCGTCCTCGCTTTGGTCCCTACGGAACCTATCGTCCTCGCACGGGCGTGATACCGTGCAAGCCTAAAATGTGCTTGCACAAGGCCAAAGCTTTGATACAAGGGCAAGTAAGCTATTCAGTACTAAAAGCAGTGGCACATAACATTGCAGAAAAGTAAAGAACACAATGGCATAAGAAAATATGCTCTTTATTGATAATCAAAGTGTTACAAGCGGCGCAAGGCCGAGGTTACAATTCGCTCAAGCACCCATTCTCTCGATTACAATGACACCGTTCTATACATTATATCCCTCTATACAAAAGCAACACAACTCGATACGGCTCAAGGCATCGACTCCAGATTTTCGGTTTCTTGGGATGAGGTACGGCTATCGCTTCCTCGGAAGATCAGGCACCTTAGAATAAGCAAACTGTTGGTGGGTCAGCACTTTTATAAGTACTGGTGAGATAAAATAACTGAACAGAAGCTACACCCCCTGAAACCCACACTAAGTAATCATGTGGCAAAATATTGCATTACTAGTGATCTTGCTACTTTTACCTAAGTTTATTTCATGCAGCTCAGGACTATAGTCAGATTACATCTTTTGAAAACATAAATTTGAAACAGTTTTGCATATTCAAACCTTAAGCATACGATCGGGACAGTGCTCTATCGTGCAGTGCGCAGCATGTATTGTGCATCAAATCTAACTCTTGGGAAAAAGTTCTATAGTGGACTGAATCATAACAACTCAAAGCAAACATTTAGTGGACTATTACACATTCAAGCACACAGGAGAAACTAGCCTATATGAATTTGGTCCCCGAGAAACTCAGGATTGGTAGCGGTAATCCAACTAACCAATGACTCACATTCTGATCCTATTAGCAGCTGTGACCGAGGTTCAACTCTGCACTAATATTCATTGTCTGACCAATGCAAATGCATGAAGCACTAACAAATAAACTCTACGATGCAGACAAAATGAACGAGCAGGCTTATATATAAACACTTGCATTTCTTACCCCATTGCCGAACGGTTATCCCTGCAGCAGACACACAAGTTAGCCACAATTTACATATTCATAACTTATGTATTAATCTTTGGTGTCAACAAATGATAGGTATGCAAGAAGGTAAACCTAGCATGCGCCCTATCTATATGATAGTCCATGAGTTGTCCCATGATTAGCAGCAGTCGCCCAAGGTTCAGCTCTTCAATAGCACGTGCGGGTGTCGGCAGCTGTGACCCAAGGTTCATCTCTTCACCAACACACCCGAGTGCAAGCAGTTGTGACATCATGGGTTCCGCACAACACTAATAGACATATCGCCCCACTAGATCCTTGCGAGCCGTACACCTCAGGGTGATCCAAAAATCTCTTCCGGACCGAGCGATTCCCAGTGCCCCAGGAACTGTTCGAGAGACGACATTGTGCACAAGTTGTTCGAGACCAATGCAATGACATGAACACACAATTCAAGCAAAACAATGATCACGCAAAATATATACGGTCTTAGCAGAACACATCTTATCAAACGAAGCACATCTTATCAAAATGAAGCACATCTTTCACATATCTAATAGCACACCCCACTTGACCCTTGCGGGCCGTATCCTCAGGGCGTACTATTAGTCACTACATTCACACATTTTCACTTATAGCAGTTCGATATAGCAACACAGGCAAGCAAAACATATAATGACAAGCACGCTTTATTTCATATCTAACATGCAATAACTATCTCATTCTTAGCATATTCAAAGGAACATATGCGAACGATTCATTTACTTATCTTCTTAGCATAGCAAAGGTTCGTTCAATAGCTGTGTCGGTATTTCTAAGCATGCAACTTTTCTTATACTCTTAGCATGGCAATGGTTCTATCTCATTTCAGACAAGCATTTCCAGTTCTCTAGTTAGGCAAGCAAACAGATTCATTTCAATGACAAGCTATGTGAGTTCTCTTATTAGCATGCTGAGTTGGTTCTATCATTCTTCTTATGAAACAATCTTCTTAAGCAACAAGCATTCAAAAACTTAGATTCATTATTAAGTCGTGCAAGAATCAGAGAATGCAGTTCTGTCCACTCACATTGATCAATCGGTCGGGAACTCTCCAAGAAGACTTTCGTTCGAGCAAGCAAGGCGATATCACTTGTACATAGCGCCTACACGGAGCGGGGCGCTATAATTATATTTATTATAGATTATTTTAAATATTGAATTTTTTTAGAGTATTCTCTTAGTTAATTAGAAAATAAATTTCTTGATATATTTACTTATATAAATATTTATTTAGAAATATTTTTAGGCTATTTTAGATATTTGTAGATTTTTCTAGAATTTTAGGGTAATTAAATCATAGAAAATATAAATTTCTAGGACTTTCATGATTTACTATGAGAGCATACTTGCATATTGTTCCTACCAAATATTTACTTTAGGTTAAAATATTTAATTATATTTTTTCTGTAATTTATTTAGATTTTTGAAATTATTTAGGATTTATTTGGATATATATAGTCTTAATATTAGATAGATGCTAATTTAGTATTAATTGATATTAATAAGATTATAAATAAACTATTTGTATTATCTTTAATTCTATTTAATATTATAAATTATTGAGATGAACTCAAACTCTATTTTAAACTAATTCAAATCCTGAGCCTACTAGGAAAGCAACTTCATGCATATCCTATCCTTATTTAAACTGATCCTAATCATATCCAAATTAGCCAATCATAGTCGTATTCAATTAAGTAATCTCTACCATTATAAATACCTATTAGACTTAGGGAATAAACTCATATTTTATATTTTTTTCCCCAAACTCTCCTCTTTTTTGTCCAAAATGAGTCAAAATTCGTCATAAATTCAGCCTCATTTTCTAGTAGTTATGACGACTTAAAAAGACGATATCTCCTAGCTCCGGACTCCAAACGCGCTCCAGTTTTTTTATTAAAACTATATCAAGGTTAGTTTTCTGATTATATAAATTATTTTAATAATTTATGAACCTATCTTTCCAGAAAATTTTAAAAGTGTCAGCTGTCCGAAATCAAACTCATTTTGGTATTTTTGAGATTACGGGAGATCCCAAACTCGGAATTACGAACCGTTTAAAGTTTCGAAAAGTTACATGATGAACTTACATAAAATTGTTTTTCCAGAATTTAACATGCAAGTTTAATCTACTATAAAATTTGTGCAACGTAGACGTAAATAGGAAACCACCGAAAACTGTCATCTATTCGCCCTTGTGGCCATAACTCTTTACCGACTTGTGCTTTTATAAAACTGTCGATTCTGGCATTTATGTAGTGCTAAAATCTATAAAATTTTATACATAAATCCAGGATTTGAGTCGGTTAACTTTTTGGTCAACGGATTGTCTCAATTTGTGTGCCACGGATCACAAATCCGTAAAGTTGATTTTCTTTGGACCAAAATTAGGGTTTAGTAATAAAATCAGATTATAATAAGATTAAAATACTACTCTAGGTTATTTTATTCAGAATTAAAATATATTAAAATGGAGGAACCTATTCACCCACTTTTATAATCTAACTTGTTTAATTTATGTGACGGGTAGATTGGACGACGCCTTGAGTTGGGACTTCATTCCTTTTCAGACCAGGCAAGATATCTTGCCAAATTGCTTACAGTACTTTGCATGCTTATTATATTTTTATATATTCATTGCATATGTATTTTCTTTCAGTCATAATTATATACTATATATATGTTGACACACACTTGACACATAGTATCATGGGAGGGGAGGACAATCAATAGGCGTATGGGCTATAACCACTCTGGTAAACCGTAGTAACTAGCACGCACTATGGTAGTCGTGTACGATGGTCGCTACCCTCGCGGTATGTCGGCTTATGGTGTCACGATGGTCGCTACCCTCGCGGTATGACGGCTGATGATGTCCCTGACGTATGTGTGAGTTGTGAGATTAGATAGAGTAGCCTACCCATGCCCATACGTCGAAAAGTTATTCTCATTATGCATATTCATATAAATTGTCTAGTACAACGTACTTATATATATTTTATCTATTATGCATGTTTACTATATTCAATTGGCATGCTTCTATGTATCTTGTTACGTCCCTCTGAGGACCTGGTCCCTTTCCAGGTGTAGACGATCTTGACTATTCGCAGGAGCACGGATCAGAACTTGCTACTTATCTCTCTTTCGATGAGGTCTTCTCTTCTTGTCTCATTGTTCATTAGATGTTCTTATGGGATTTCTCTTATATTCTAGTTTAATAGTGGATTTGTTTCCACCCGACTATCATTCTTTGATAATTCATATTGAGATTCAGTTATATAGTAGATTGATTATTTATTTCTATTTGATTCTGTAGATAAGATTTAGTTGTGCCCTGTGACTTGTGATAATATATATACACGATGTGAGTTAATATTCATATTACAGCGTACGTGTGTATTATGGTATCCATATATTAGAGTTGCCATATTCATACGGCTGACATGCTTACGTATTCCTAGTCCTACGTATTTTAGGACTGGGGCATGATAGATGGATATCTTTGTAGCTAAAAGATCTGATACACAAATAACTATTTTTCGTAGAATCGAAATCCAAGAAGTTCTCTTATCAGGGCTTTTGTTGACTTAAATTTAAACTTATTCACACAGTAGCTTGGCCAGATTTTGACGGCATAAATTGGTCTCTTGGCTAAAGTTCTAATAGACCCATTCTCGTGTGTTGTGTGGGGACGATCGACCTAAATACCAATAAAATAATATTAAATTCAAGGTTCTGTTAAATATTATGCAAGTGCATACACAAAAAGATCCTTACATATACACTCAACCAAGAAGGGAAATGAAGTCTTATTTCTCGTACTACTTCTTTATCTATTATGTTTAGTCTCATCGACCTTACCTCTTCATTAAATGTGCTAAAAAATAATAAAATATTATCCGATTAGTGTAACAATATTAGCGTATAGTATTACATTAAGATGACTTAAATGTTGACGTATTAATTACTTACCCCTCTAGCTTCTCCACTCTATCCTCGTCGCAATTGAGTAATATATACAACTGAGTAGCCCTAACTCGTCGTCAATCAGATATCTCTTCATTATTTTGTCCGAAGGCTTACTGAAAGCATTGAATACTTTCAATATTGCATTATTAGATTCCTGATATCCATCATTGTTTCTCAGAGCTCTTGTTCTATTCGTAGCAATATGTGGCTTGAAATACATCGAGCAAAAATTTGTAATCTCCTCAAGAACATAGTCTTCACAAATAGAACCCTCAACCCTTGTCTTATTTTTTACCTTTCTCTTTAGGTGGTTTAGTTGACGTTCGAATGAGTATATCCACCAATAACCGACAGGGCCACCAATACATTCCTCATTGGAAAGATGAATTGGTAAATGCTCCAAGGAGTCTAAGAATCCAGGAGGGAGCACTCTTTCAAGCTTGTACAATATTACCGCAATGTACTTCTCTTACTTTTCTAGACGATCGACGATCAACTTGGCAGAAAAAAGATCTCTGAAGACTATGCTAAGCTCTGTTAAAGGATCCTAAACTACTTGCGGTAAGAATTCCCAAAATATAATCAGAATTAACCTCTCCATGAATACGTGACAGTCGTGGCTCTTCATACTCGTCAGTTTGTTCTCCTTCAGTTCGATGCATCTTCTCAGATTTGACACGTACCTGTCTGAAAATTTTAGCCCCTGAATCCACCTACATAGTCTCTCTTTATCCTCCTTGTCCAGTGAGAAAATTGCCTTAGACTGGTTTTACTTCCCATTCCCTTTCTCTATCAAATGCAACGCAGGGCATCTGTATATTTCTTTCAAGTCCAACCTAGCCTTGGGATTGTCTTTCGCCTTCCCTTTTATGTCCATCACATTATTAATTATGTTGTCAAACAAATTCTTCTCGATATGCATGACATCAAGGTTATGTCTGATCAGATTGGTGCTCCAATATTGCATGTCCTAGAATATGCTCCTCTTCGTCTAGTTATGAGTGTGACCAAATCTATCGCACTTGTACCCCGTAGTAGGCTCATCGATAATACTTGATAAGTCTTTAACCTCTTCCCATATCACTACTAGAATAAGCGGAATTAGCTATATTTTTTAGCGACGACAAAGAAAATGTCGCTAATTTAGCGACTCCATGTAAAACCGTCGCTAGACGTTGCTAATTGCGACATTTAGCGACTTTTATTCAGTTTTTAAAAGATTAGTCGCTATAAGTTTAATTTAGGTCGCTAAACGTCGCTAATATGTTTCATTTAGCGATGTTTAGCGACGTATATCTTTTGGACATTTAGCGACATCATTAGCGACGTTTCAAATGTCTCTAATTTAGCGACGCCAATAATGACGTCGCTAAAACATCGCTAAATTTTTTACTTAGGGTTGATTCTCCCCCATTTCCTTTGATCTCTCCCTCCCTCTCCCTCTCCCTCTCCCAAATTTTAAACTCGTGTCCTCCCCCACCGGCTCCCCTCCTCCCTCCGGTGCCCCCTCCTCCCTCCCGGCGACCCCCCTCCGGCCGCGTCCTCCCCCCCCTCCTCCTCCCATCCTCCCTCCGGCGCTTCCTCCTCCCTCCTGGCAACCCCCCTCCGGTCGCATCCTCCCCCCTCCTCCTCCTCCTACTCTAGGTAAACCCTCTCTCTCTCTTTTTCTCACACACACACACACACACACACAGAGAGGATACATATGGCACTAACACTGACATGACATACACACGTGACAAACACTGACACAGGCACGACACACACACACACGTGACACCAAAACTGACATAACCTGGGATCATGACCTAGGGTTAGGGTTTTTGACCTAGGGTTAGGGTTAGGGTTTTTGACCTGGTGTTAGGGTTACAATTTTTGACCTCGGGTTAGGGTTAGGTTTTTTGTACTGCTATGTTGCTTGTTGTATGTGTCTGGGCAGTGTTGATTGTGACTGACTGTGTCTGTGTGTGTCTGGGCAGTGAAGAGTGGGGTGCCTGTTGTAGAAGCATGAAAAATACGTCGGATGACTATACGCGGCATATTGGTGCAGAGTAGCGTAAGCAGAAGCCTTCAGAGCCATCAAGCGTGCAACAGAGCTCTTTCCGCTAAAACACAACGTGAAATATGAAAGCTCAAAGGACCATCCGCGTAAGGCAGTACGTCCAAGCCGCTTCAGCGTAAACAGGGTACGCCATCGCCTCTAGGGCGTAAAACTCATCCTCTTTCAGACGCAGCATTGAGGTGTACAAGAGACGCTTCATATTCTCCGAAGTGAACCTGTCAGACCCTGCAATGAAGATCCTGCAATGAACCTGACGTCTAGACTTCTGACAAAGGGATACGGCTCAACTACCCAGACGACGGCTATAATGATGATACAGCACTGTGACCCAGGCTGTCAAATACCGCCATCCCCTTTGCATAAACTACTTTTACAAGCACGAAGGGATACACTGTCTTGTTTTACACAGGAAGACATGAGCTGTTTACGTTCTACAGTAGACAAACAGCCTGCCACGTCAAAAGGTGCACTCCGTACGGGGTCGAGGCACGTCTCTAAGTCTAATGCACAGAGCGGTGATAGTTTCTCAAGGCACGTCTCTGCGACTGATGCGCAGAAGGGGTTGCAGACCTTCAAAGACATGCCTCCATATTTAATGCACAGGATGGTGGCAAATCTCAGCATTTAATGCAAGAGATTTGATTATATCTTCAAAAGCCGTAATTCCGGCTAAGACGTCCCCATCAGCACTCTGGCATGGTACGCAGCAGCTTCTATGCCCATCCAGCTCCTACGCCTGCTCGACCTCTATGACCACTCAGCTTCTACGCCTACTCGGCTTCAACGCCCATTCGGCTTTTATGCCTGCTAGGCTTCAACGCCCATTCGGCTTCTACGCCTGCTCGGCTTCAACGCCCATTCGGCTTCTACGCCTGCTCGGCCTCTATGACCACTCGGCTTCTACGCCTATTCGGCTTCTACGCCTATTCGGCTTCTATGCCGGTTTGATAACTATTTGGCTTCTATGCTATGGTGACAGACATTTGGCTTCTATGCCAACCTCTTCTACACAATGGATACCTACCTACGTGGCTTCTACGTCGTGATCTTTGTAGCAATTATACGCGTTTTGTCCCTTAGTTGGACCCGCGTCACACGCTCATTCAAAGGATCATCTATACGCAGGCATTGGTTACTTTAACCGTTGTGTAAAAGGGTGCTGTACTTTCCACTCCTTGGTTTCTACACCGACGGAGTGGTCACTGTCACTAAAACTCTATAAATAGAGACCTCTATCAATGAGGGAAAAGGTCGAAAAATTGGTCAAGAAACCAATATCAGATCCAGGGTCGAAAGATTGAAAGGTCAGAAAATTGGTCAAGAAACCAATAGCAGATCCAAGGTCGAACTTCCAAGAAAGATCGAACCAGAGGTCAAGAGAGAGAGAGAGAGAGAGAGAGAGAGAGAACCCGGAGCTCAGGCAGAGAGTAGGGATCGACGACTTTGGCATCGTGCATCCACCCTCTTTTGCAACCCTCGAAGCTGCTTCCTGTCTTCTACGATACTTCTTCAATATCGTGTGGTCCAAGGGCTAAAGTGATCGACTGCAGATCAGACACCTATAGCAATATTTATCCAGATTAAATAAATTGTACTCCCATATCCTCGTATAGGATCAAATTGTATAAGTTTGTTTGTAAACGAAAGAAGGCGGGTTTCGTATAAACCCCATCCTGAATACATTTTTCATTCTTTCGTTTAATACCACAAACAAGATGGCGACTCTGCTGGGGACATCTTTCTCTTCTGATGAGGAAGCAATTGCTCAACAAGATGCGGTATCTATAGGAACCGTAAAGTAGACACTAGTCGTCCAATTCGACCAGTCTGCCTATGAAGACATGCTTCGAACCGGGGGTAGCTCTCACCCTCTCTCCGTCCAAGACAACAGGAAGTTGCGCAAGGTCTGGATGCCCAAGACATCCTCTACCATTCCTGTGGACTCTCCGATCTCTCCGACCTCTCCGACCAATGAGGTTGTAGCATTGCTCCCTCCGTTCCCTGCACGTAAAATTCAGTCTCCCGCTACGCGCGGTACAGACAAAACTTCGGGCAAAGCCTCAGCGCTAACCCAGAAGTATCCACTGCGCTCTATGCGTAGGAACCAGTCTCCCGCTACGCGCGGTACAGACAAAACTTCAGGGCAAAGCCTCAGCGCTAACCTAGAAGTATCTACTGCACTATACGCGTAGGAACCAGTCTCCCGCTACGTGCGGTACAGACCAAACTTCTGATGATATCTCAGCGCCAAGTCGGAAGTACAAATCACTCTCCATGCGCAAGACAACATCTGACCTCTACGGGAAACCAGATGAGCGCTGTGATTTTTGCAAGGGGAAGTAAGCGGCAGAGTACTCAACTTCTCGGCCGTTACGCCAGTAAAGAAGCAATCTGCCTACCCTCCGGATTACGCGGGAAGCCGATGGCCGACTGAGGACCTCTTCAGCTTTACGCCAGTCTGAGCAAATCTCCAAATTATGCCAGGCGAAGTCCCACGACGTAAAGCAAGCTCAGGTTGCGGGAAGGCACCCTCCCCGGGGATTATTTGCCACCCAGATGGCTAACCTGTTGTACACAGGTGGCATAGGGAGAACCATGGTGCCCAATCTCCGCATGCCCACTGATGGGAACAGAAGGAACAAGCCGTCGTCTTCTTCCTCTACTCCTCCTGACTTGCGCAAATATCTAATCCAAAAGTGTAAGGAGAGGGGACCTTCCAACATGTCTATTATGCCCCCTAGCGAGCGATGTTGTAATAGTCATAAAATTGTGATTGACTGCTGCTGTTTTAAAGCAAAACGGTCAATTTTTGACCGATTGAGCTACTCTCAGTCTTTCCAGGAAGAAGAGCCCGCGTATGCATCCGTGAACATGGCTTCACACATACCTAGAGGAGGGCCGAGCTCAAGACGTCATCCCTCTAGGCCTCCGAGCCGAAGGAGATTCGAAGACCTCCTCAGGAACACTGAAGCTGGGGTATTCCAAAACACCCATGCAAGGTCACAGCAACCAGCTTCGTACTCGTCTGATTCCGACGCTAGGGGTCGCCAATCTCCCAGATCAGACGCTGAGAGTATAGAGTCGACTTCTGCGGTGACCTATACTAATCCTTCGATGACGTCCAGGAAAATGGGAGTTTACGCCGTTGAAGATGAACGCGAGGAAGCTTCGCCGTCAGGAAACGCGGAACAACGCATCACTGTGCTGGAGACATCTCTGAAACAAATACAATCCATGATGGAGAACATGCACCAAATGATGCTAACTCAGCACGCAGCTGCCATGGCTCAAGTGTCTGTCCCGCCAACTCAGATACGTGTGGGGGTGGACTTACCACCATCCAACCCGAGCCAAGAGCCTGCTCTAGATCAAGAGTCAGCAGTTCCTCCGCTTCCTCACTCGGAGAATATATTACCTCCCGTTGGAGTCACGATGCAACCAACTCCGCGCTATACCGTAGTCCCGCTTCCAACTGAAAATCCGATGCAGGCAGTATGGGAGTTGAAAGCCCAGTTCGATGCCTTGAAGCACAAAGATCAGCTCAAGAAACTGGGAATTAACCAGCCTTAGCAGCTATCTGGGAAGAAGTCCCTTTTCCTCCGAGGTACAAACCTCAGACTATGGCTCTGTTCGAGGGAAAAACATCACCAAGTCAGTACATAAACTATTTCAGTATGATGACGGTGTTGCTACAAGGGAACGACGCCCTCCTCACTCGGGTGTTCAAAGGATGCCTCTCGGGAGTAGCCTATTAGTGGTACCGTAGCTTGGCGGACAACTGCATTACTTCCTTCGAGAACTTCAAAGCTTTATTCTTCACACGATTCTACGAGGGTGGAATGGACATGTCTATGTTCTCTCTCATCGAAGTCAAGCAGAGGAAAAAGGAGGACGTTCGCACCTTCGTCGAACGTTTTCGTCAGGCCACCTTACAGATGCCTCCAGGAGTTCCAGACTCTGCGTTAGTAGACATTTACAGGAAGAACCTCCTTCCTGTAGTCTCGGTGTTTACAGGACCATATCAGTTTCATGATTGGCCCTCGTTCATCATCTCGACAGTGGCCGCCGAAGACAACAGTCGCACGGCACGCGACAATGGCATTATGATCTCCGCCTCTGATAGAGGCAAGAGGTCATCTCCCAGCAGCGACCATTCTCGCAGCTCCAAGGAAAAAGAAGCTCTGGCGGTCAATACATCCAGACAAAAGACTGCGGCGACCACGCAGATGAGACCCGGGACTTCCAGGCCCGTCGAAGTCTACTCTTTTGACGATGACGATATCCCAAGTATATTCGAGTGTCTCGTCAAGAGTGGCAAGATCACCCTTCCGGAGCTAAGGCGGCCCAAAGAAGTCGGTAGTACTGACGACCCCAAATACTGCATCTTCCACAGATATATACACCACCCAACAAAGGCGTGTTATATACTGAAAAAGAAGATCCAGGGGTCAATCGATGGTAAAGCCATCACTCTGCACAACACCGAGAAGACGGTCACGGCCAACATGATCTCTCTGCGGTTTGGCAATCTGCCCTCCCAAGAAGTCTTGAACGGTGTCACACCCATTTTCCGGACTACGATGAGCATCGTCAATCTCCCTCCGGCTAGGGGTCAAAATCATGACCTGGTACCCCTAACCACCCGGAAAGGCAAGATTATGTGGGTTTATCCGGATTTGGTATCAGAGCTCGAGGGGGAGACTAAAGCTACTAAGGCTACGTCAAGAAAGAGCTCCAAATACAAACCATGCCATATGGTCGCAACTTCTTCGCCATCAGACGAAGACGAGGTATTTGCTGCAACCCGTTCAGGGAAAGCCTACCTCAACGACTACGGAGCAAGTCAGGAAGATGCGCCGGCGGACGCTTCGGCTGCCAAACCTTCAGGACCAGGCCCCGTCGTACCAGATGCCAGCCCTTCAAAACTGACTCCGGCGGATAAGGAAAAGCAAAGAGAAGTACGCTTTGATAAACCTGTGAAAAATATTCCAAACAAAGGTTTTGAGAAGCCCTACAACTTCGACATCCTTGCCCAACTGGCTAATACACCAGCCAGGCTCTCCATCTTTGAGCTACTCAGGCTCTCCCAAGACACTCGTCTAGCCCTGAGTGAAGCGCTGATGCAGGCGGAGGCATGCTTGACCCAGCTCAAGTCCCCCGGCGAAGAACCAGTGGCGTATCCTCAATGACACAGTATGATGGAGGTGGTCCCAAATATCACTTTCATCCAAGATGACATGCTGTTAAAGCATAACAAGCATGACAGGCCCCTCTATTACACCGGGTACGTCAGTTCCATGGAGGTCGATCGGATTCACATAGATCCGGGATCGTCGATCAGTATCATCCCTCACAGTCTGCTCCGGCCGCTGAGGATTCCTACCAGCGAATTGGCTTACACCTCCACTACAATCATGGGTTTCAACGCCGGAAGAAGTAAGCCGTTGGGGAAAATTCGCCTAAGGATCTAGATTGGCAACCTCAGATCGGTGGCCACATGTTACGTAATCGATTCAGAGGTATCCTACAACATTTTGCTGGGAAGACCGTGGATCCACGACCACAACATCGTTCCTTCAACTCTAGATCAATATCTTAATTATGTAGACCCCCAAGGAACAGTACAGACGGAGGTTGCTGACCTAAACCCGTTTAAAGGAGTAGAATCCTACTATTCTGATACCGTGTTGTACTCTCAAGACCACACGGAAGAAGTATCGGGCGAGACGGAGAAGGAATCCCACCGGGAGCCAGGAGAACCCTCTACCGCACTACCGCTGTCAATCAGAGTGAAAGGGCGAACCACTCGTCCAAAAGCCATGGAGCCTATGGCTATTCACCTGAACAAATCTAGGTCAGGAAAAGGGAGTGATCCTCTAGTGGTCACTCCAAACCAGAAGCCTCCACCTTTGGTCATCAACCTTCGGCGCAACGGGCAGCCGACCGATGTAAATGCGACCAGGAACGGAGTTCCAGATGATAATAAACATCCTCTTTTCCAGTACATTAGCGCTCAAATTCTAAATCAGGAATCCACTCCCCGTGATGAGGTAGAACCCATAGCACAAAAATTCTTGGAAGTTATGAACTCCTACCGTCCGTATGTCTGGGAAGTAGCATCATTATCCAACGTCGTCACGACATATGGACCACAGGAGGATCGTATCAGCCCGGTCCTAAGCTACAGGATCGTATCAGGAGAATGGGCTATTACTGGCCCACTATGATCACAGACGCGATCAACTATGCAAGGCAATGCAGAGCCTGTCAGGTTCATGCAGACTTCATACATCAACCGTCTGAATATCTATATCCTACGGTTGCATCCTGGCCTTTCGAAGCATGGGGTATGGATATCATTGGTCCTATTCACCCGTCTTCTTCCAGGAGTCACCGGTTCATACTGGCCATCACAGATTACTTCTCTAAATGGGCAGAGGCGATCCCTCTTGCTGAGGTAAAGGCGTCTGACGTAATCAGCTTCATCAAGCATCACGTCATTTATCGCTTTGGGATTCCCCGAAGGATAATCCATGACAATGGGCCTCAGTTCATCAGCCAAGCGTTTCATCGATTTTGTGATAAAAATCGAATACATAATATTGCCTCTACGGCATATTATCCAGCTGCTAATGGTTTGGCGGAAGCTTTCAACAAAACCATTATCAAACTCTTGAAGAAGTTCGTCTCTTCAAACAAAAGAGACTGGAATAAGAAACTGGGCGAATGTCTCTGGGCATACCGCACAACGGTACGGACACCGACAGGTTGTACCCTATTTTTACTGGTCTACGGGAGCGAGGCAGTCCTTTCCATTGAAATCCAGATCCCGTCGCTCAGGATAGCCATGACTAATGAGCTGACCCAAGAAAAGAATGACCTGTTAAGGCTTCAAGAGCTAGAAGGATTAGACGAGAAACGCCTCCAAGCTCAACAGCGCATCGCGCTCTACCAAGCACACATTTCCAGAGCTTTCAATCATAAAGTAAAGGAAAGAGTGTTCAAAGTCGGCGAGCTAGTTTTAGCCGTAAGAAGGCCGATGATTCTTACTCACAAGAGTAAAGGCAAATTCCAGCCCAAGTGGGAAGGCCCTTATGTGATCGAGACAACGTTCTCGAACGGCGCTTACAGGTTAGCCCAGCCTAATGGAGACCTGTTAATGGCTCCTATCAACGGTAAATTCCTGAAGATGTACTATGCTTAACCTCCTCTGCTCAAGAGGAATATAGCGAGAATCTCAAAGTCTGACCAAACTACTTCCAGAAAGAAACTAGTTAGGTCATATTCTATCATGTCCATATGACCTCTGAATAGATATATCCTGCTAAAAGTTTATCGAGAGTCTATCATGTTCATACTACCTCTGATATCACTCTCGCCCAAACCTGTCATTTATATTCTGAAATGATGGGTCCACAAAGTCAGAAAAGATTCGCTTTATTTATTCCCGAAATGATCAAAATTATATTGGGGAAGCAAAAAAAGAAAGGGCACATCATTATGGGGGAGCGGTCAGATCGCGAATCAACTTTGCCAGTGCAGCCACCCTCTCGTCCCTGGAAACCAAGGCATCAGCACGGGCCTATTCCAGCCGTGCCTCGGGATTGTTCGTAAAGGACAGTTCGGCCCTTGCCCGAAGAGAGCCAGCTCGGGCAGCTTCTGCACGCTCCAGGTCCCGTCGTGCTGTGCTCAGTCGACTAGTCGCTACGTCTAGACCTGCCAACGACTGAGAAGCCCACTCCTCTGCCAGAGCAAGTTTCTCCTGCAACTTGCGAACCCACGCTACATTCCCTTCATGCTCGGATTGGCACTTCGTCTGAAGAGCAAGAGCCTCCTCCACGACAGCTTTTCTTTTATCCATCTCCAGCTTATGTGCTTTGATGGAGTTATCTAGGCTCTCCAGCTGTTTGGTAAGCCGCGCAGTCATGAAGTCGTATCTGGCCTGGAACTTAGCTTCAAAACTGCCCCGAGTCAGCTGCAAGTATTCGTTAATAGGTTGCTCCAACCTATTAACCATCGCCTCCAGGGCGTCAGCTACCCCAGAATCGCCGAACTCCCAGACCGCCCTAATTAAAAACTGGGAAGCCTTCTTTAGACGCTCAAAATCCAGATTCTTCGCCAACACCATGGATATCAGCGTTTTCAGACTGGTGTAAAAGAGGCTGGTATACAGCTCGGTCAGCGCAACCAGATCTGGTTGAACGCCAGGAGTGGCCGCGATATTGGCGAGTTTCCCTCCAGGAATGATTGCAGACGAGGTGACCACAACCGCCGCCTCGACGGGTGGTGCGACCGAAGAAGGTGCGACAACGACGGTCGAAGTCATCGGCATACTCGTAAGAGGCGAGGTCATGATAACGGGTTCGTCCTCCTCTGGAGGTGACAAAACTACTCCGGGCGAGCTGGCCCCCGAAGGTATTTCCTCCTCGAAGTCGAACGCCTCCGTATCATCGTCAGGAGCCCGAGCAGAGCCAGAAGGCGCTTCAGCGCTATACTTCCCGTGGACGCCATCCCCTGAGAAGAGGACAAGAAAGTTGATATCAATATGATAGTAATCTTTCTAAGAGGAGACATAAAGATGACCTTTACCCGTAGCCAACGGTATATATGCCGCGTCTGCAGCCGATGTAGCTATATCACACCTTAATGACGCAATACGAACTGTCATACCTGGAGAAGGAGGTGGGCCAACCGACATCGCCAGGAGCTCTACCAAGACTTTACCAAGACGCGGTCGGGGTTCGTCAGTTGGAACCTCGCTAGTCATGCTCACGGACGCGGCAAGAGTTTTATCCGTTGCCGGTCTAGGAAAAGATTCTCCCATTTGCCTCGGCCACGCAGACGATTTCATTCCACTACCGGAGGCAGTGGCAACAACGACAGCCTCAAGCAGGAGTTCTCCGGCTCCGCCAGCCAAAACTGAGGGTCCCTCTCCGAGAGGCGGGGAACCTCCAGTCAAAGAGACATCCCCAACAGGAGAGACAGCAGGTTCCTCTCTAGGAGCCTCAATGCTAGGAATCCGAAGAGGGCGATTAACCGTCTTCTTCTTCCTCTTACGAGGGAAAGTCTGCTTCGAAGCAGGAGCCCTTCGCTTCCCAGAGACCGCCAAAGCCCCCGCAGGCGGAGGCACTTCACACCTCGGCACCGACACCAGAGGCTCATCCGGAGTGACGGACTCCTCACCCTCGTCAGATGAAACCGAGGGGACTTCGATTCTTCTCCCAGGCTTGGGAGAAGGCACCCTAAAGCTTCCACGTATGTCAAAATCGTGATGGAAGGTGTTGATCGCCACGTAAAATTGAGCGTACGAATGGAGGATCCACAGCTCCGTGGAGAGGGTGACGACCGGCACGATGAAGATCGCTCCCGTGCAGCCCATGATAAAATACCGCCATCCTCTGGCTCCATCAATGAGTCCGCCCTTGGACCTGAAGCTGGTGACGACATTGCCCACGTGCAGCTGATCGTACCCAAACTGCCTGGCGAACCGACTGGGCAAGTAAGGCTCGAAGAAGCAATGATCTTCGCTTCTGTACAGCAAATAGGAGGGTCTGATGCAGACCAGCCAATTAAAAGCTTCCGGAGAAAGATTGGTCTTCTCTCCACCTAAATCCTCAAGCCTAATCCCCGACTGATTGTGATACACAGAGGGGACAGTGCAGAGGAGCTTCCAGCAATGACCGAGGCTCAGCACCAGCCGACAGTCTAAGACTGTGTTCACATTCCAGAGGGAATCCTTGTAGTTCAGCAAGAAACTACCCCCCGTGCTACTACCAGGGCCGAGAGACATCACCCTGGGGTTGTGGAGGATTAACCATCCCATCAAGTACAGGTATGGTAACTCTACCCGGGGAAAGCTATCACGCCGAGCTTAATCAACGAGCAGTCTGTCAGTCATAGCTCTCAGGCCACCCTGTATACGGCACACCATGGCAGGGAGCAAGCCCAGTCTTGCCCCGAATACCAGACGAACGGCGGGCTACAGGATGTTCCGGTGAATGCGGTCCGCGGACGTGATGCCGGGCACCACTACTCGACGCAGCCATAGGGAGAGAAAGCCTGCCAGCTTGGCTTCCTCAGACAAAGGCCTGCGACAGCGCCTCAAGTAACTATAGGCCTTAGTGCCTTCAGGGTACTTTCCTACCCCGTTAGTGAGAAACTGGTCGGGAGCTTTAGCCTCCTCCATAAGATCCTCGACGACCTGGGCACTGAGCACGCCCAAACAGTTCACGGGCTCATTCTTGCCCCCCAAAACTTTCTCCGACTTGACGGCCCTGGCCCGGTGGAAGAAGAGGTAGGACATCCACTTAGTGGAGTGAGCCAAATCAGAAGGCTCATTATAAAAAGCAGTGCACGCAAAATAGTGGCACATCAACTCCTGATACACCTCCACAACCCGAGGGTCCGAGTCCTCCAACTCCCGGTTAGTGGGAACATACTCTTCATACGGGGTATCCTCCATCGGTAGTCTCGAGATCGCTGCCATTTCGTGGAGGGCCAACCCCAACTCCCCCAGTGGAGTGGTGAAGGTCCCAGTGAGCGAAATATATCGCTCAATCAGTGCCAGAAATAGGTTAGGGTTGGGAGGCAACCCAACACTCGTCGCGCTCACGGCAACATACAGTCCGATGACCTCCAGCTCTCTTCGAAAATGTTTTAAAGCCCAGTCAACTAGGCTAGTCCATCGGAGGTTTGCTGGGGTGATCCACCCGTTGCACCGAGGATTCTCCTTGCGGTATACCCCCCCTCGTACCATGAAGTCGTTGCAGAAAGTCGGTAATTGGACCGGCTGGATCACTGAACTATCTTCACTCGGAACGCTGCCCGGGCACAGTCCCCTGAACAACGTCACAACGCCAAAAGGGCGGCTGACAAACGACCCCTGGTAAGCTCCTTTCGGATGAAAGATCTTCCCCGGCTTGCCGTAAAGATCGGGAGTCAGCGTCCACGACATCCTCCTGGGATGTGTGGCATGGAAGAAAGCCGAGATGGGATAATCTCTCGGCATCGTGGACAGATACAAGACCACACTCTTGGCGGAGAAAACCCAGGGTTCTCTCTTGGGCTTCATCTGGGACTATTTGTCTATTATATCCCCAAAGAGAAAGGTCGGCTTGATGTACTGGTCCCCGTCTATGTACGTTAGGGGCTCTCCGTTAATCATGTTCAGCAATGTCCGCTCGCCCTGAGCCGATATCAAGATCCCCCTCCCTTCAGGATACTGGGGTCCGGAGATAGGAAATGTCATGTACGACAGATCCTCCAGGCAGTTCGAGTGCAGCATCCCGGCAGCGGAACCCATCACCTCAGCCAGTGGAGACTCATGCAAGTTAACTGCAAAAGTGCAAGGAAAATACGTCATTACAAATCTTGCAACACAAAGACCAAAAAATGACAGTCTGTGCTTTACGCCAAGACTGTACAAAATTTGGTCATTTTACGCCGAAAGTCACATCCTGAAGTGTAATTGGCGGTATACAGTCCGTGCTTTATGCCAGACTGCCAAAATTCTAGTTATTATGCCGGAGGTCCCATCCAAAGCGTAAAACTAAAATTTTATAGTATACACAAAGTTTTCGGCAGTCAGAGCTTTTACGCTCAAAACTGCGAAAACATGGAGTTTTTTACGCTGGCACATTAGAAATATGGACGTAAAAGATGAAAACGTCTCCGTGCGTCATCTTCCTCAAAGAGGCTATCAGCACAGGAGACGACCTAGCACGGTCACGTTCAACGTGTGCGAAGGATTTTTCGTCGTTCTTTATCATCCCAAAGGCTATACCTCTAAGGCCGGGTGCGCTACTCGTCGGCAGGATGCTTCGCTCAGAAGGAAGTTCACCTTGCCCGACCGAAGACTCTCTCGCTGGGGCAGAAGAACGAGAAGAAGAGCCTATACTCTTTCCCTTGGTGGAGGGGGTTTGTTTCGGCGCCATTTCTGAAAACTCAGAGTGCTCGGAGAAAGAACGAGGGGAAAAACTCAAACAATCGAAGGCTCTCTTTCGCAGAAGACGAATAAAAAATTTTTCTCTCAAAAGCTTGGGATATATATAGAGTTCGGGTCGACTCCTCGAATCCTCAGATGGGCTCCTCAAAGCCCCAACCAAATCTCACAAATTAAATATTTGGTTATGATTGGGTACTACGTCAGCCCACTACTCTCGAAAGACGGACAGTCAGCAAATTCGAAGAGTTTTTTGTGCAAAAGCAGGTCAGCGGTTCCTATGGTAAAGATCTTTCTACGCTCGACAGCAACAGATCTACGATTTTACGCTCGCAAGCTATCAGTCTATGGTTTTATGCCCGGATGCCTTTGTGCTCAGTAGCTTTTATGCTCGAGAGGCTACAAACCTACGACTTTATGCTCAGCAGATACCAAATCGATGATCTCACGCTCGATGGCATTTAGTTTACGCTCGGAGGCAACATATTCGTAACCTTACGCTCGGAAGATTTCTTTTTCACAGGCTACAAATCTACAGTTCTATGCTAAGGAGCTTTCTACGCTCGACAGGAACAGATCTACGGTTTTATGCTCGTAAGCTATCAGTCTATGGTTTTATGCCAGGATGCCTTTGTGCTCGGTAGCTTTTACGCTCGAGAGGCTACAAACCTACCACTTTACGCTCAGCAGCTCCGAATCTACGATCTCACGCTCGGTGGCTTTCTACGCTCAATAGACTACGAACTCAGGATTCTCAGCTCATCTACACTACGGATCTCTGACTTTCCGCATATCCGAACAACAAGGTGGTCGATTACAAGAGTTCATACAGAAGATACTCCTTCTTGACCTTAACATATCCCGAGTACCCGAAGCATACAGAGTTCAAGCATTGAGAAATAACTCTTCTAGGGTCGAATTGGAGGATCGTCCAGACTCCAGTCTGAATATCTTGTCTATCAAGATGGCAACTCAGTTTGACAGCCATTTCTCGACCCTGTTCCAAGGGATTTTTGAGAAATCATTCTTGAAGACGAAGTCTGAACAAAAATTCTGTTCATCAGAAGTAAAAAACAACAGTTCAGAGCTCTACGCGGTTCCTCAGTCCTAGCAACAGGATAGTTCTAAATGTTTAAAATGCTCAACAGCGTTCTATGGACTATTCGCTATGCATAAAGGACAAGACCTAGCACTCTTTCTAAACAGAGTCGGCGTAAAGAATCAGACGTGTCGAAGCTACACATATTCATACTTCACAGCAACGTATGGCAAAAAAGATCATATGCACGGAGAAGAAAGACGATTTTATTAAAATCAAAATCATGATTACATATGAGGGAAATCCTATCTACAAGGGGTTTTTTTTTATTTTTTCATGGTTACATATGAGGGAAATCCCGTCTACAAAGGATTTTTTCGTCTTCATTGGAAGGCCGCCCCAGAATCTGTTCTACCGGGTTCTCGCATCGGTACAGGTCTTCCTCTTCTTCCATGGCAGTTCATCGACCACCACAGTCATGAACAAGAAGATCGATGGCGGAAAGATACATAACTGGGCCTGCATAAATGATACAGATCCCATGCTCCGTACGCCATGACCGATCCAGTTGAGGCTTCTTTAAGACCCAACTCGATCGAGGATAGCAGTTACAGTTTGTCTGCTCTTGTCTGCGGAGGTCTCAGGGGAAAATATACAGCTTGCAAGCTGTGTGGTCAAATACGACCCTTCCCCTCTCCTGAAGAACCACCATACAAAGTTGCTGATTATCCCGAGCAAGGGAGGCTAAGATATCCTTCCATGATCCATCGTTGCAGTGGACACTTGCTCGAAGATGCCGTCTTTTTCGGCTCCTTACACGCTGGAAGAATATGATCTCCTTCTTCCTCAGATCGACCCGACGAACTCCGACGATTATCTCTGCGTGGTGATAGGAGTGTGGGGAGAACAGGTTAAACTCCCCCAGCCTTTTTATAGGCAAAAGAGGTCACACCGGTCCCCAATAAATCCGCCATAAAGTCAGCATCGACCGTTTCAATGCTCCATTCAGAAATATTTTGAGTCACGAGGAGCAGTTCATGCTTCATTCAAAGCATTCCAAATTCCGAGGAATTTGAAAGCTTTGAAGGGGGTCTTGTAGAAGCATGAAAAATACGCCGGATGACTATACGTGGCATATTGGTGCAGAGCAGCGTAAGCAGAAGCCTTCAGAGCCATCAAGCGTGCAACAGATCTCTTTCTGCTAAAACGCAGCGTGAAATATGAAATCTCAAAGGACCATCCGCGTAAGGCAGTACATCCAAGCCGCTTCAGCGTAAACAGGGTGTGCCATCGCCTCCAGGGCGTAAAACTCATCCTCTTTCAGATGCAGCATTGAGGTGTACAAGAGATGCTTCGTATTCTCCGAAGTGAACGTGTCAGACCCTGCAATGAAGATCCTGCAATAAACCTGACGTCTGGACTTCTGACAAAGGGATATGACTCAACTACCCAGACGACGGCTATAATGATGATACAGCACTGCGACCCAGGCTGTCAAATACCGCCATCCCCTTTGCGTAAACTACTTTTACAAGCACGAAGGGATACGTTGCCTTGTTTTACACAGGCAGACACAAGCTATTTACGTTCTGCAGTAGATAAACCGCCTGCCACGTCAAAAGGTGTACTCCGTATGGGGTCGAGGCACGTCTCTACGTCTAATGCACAGAGCGGTGACAGTTTTTCAAGGCACGTCTCTGCGACTGATGCGCAGAAGGGGTTGCAGAACTTCAAAGACACGCCTCCACATTTAATGTACAGGATGGTGGCAAATCTCAGTATTTAATGCAAGAGATTTGATTATATCTTCAAAAGCCGTAATTCCGGCTAAGACGTCCCCATCAGCACTCTGGCACGGTACGCAGCAGCTTCTACGCCCATCCAGCTCCTACGCCTGCTCGGCCTCTATGACCACTCGGCTTCTACGCCTACTCGGCTTCTACGCCTACTCGGCTTCAACGCCCATTCGGCTTCCACGCCTGCTCGGCTTCAACGCCCATTCGGCTTCTACGCCTGCTCGGCTTCAACGCCCATTCGGCTTCTACGCCTGCTAGGCCTCTATGACCACTCGGCTTCTACGTCTATTCGGCTTCTACGCCTATTCGGCTTATATGCCTGTTTGATAACTATTTGGCTTCTATGCCATGGTGACAGACATTTGGCTTCTATGCCAACCTCTTCTACACAATGGATACCTACCTACATGGCTTCTACGCCGTGATCTTCGTAGCGATTATACGCGTTTTGTCCCTTAGTTGGACCCGTGTCACACGCTCATTCAAAGGATCATCTATACGCAGGCATTGGTTACTTTAACCGTTGTGTAAAAGGGTGCTGTACTTTCCACTCCTCGATTTCTATACCGACGGAGTGGTCACTTTCACTAAAACTCTATAAATAGAGACCTCTATCAATGAGGGAAAAGGTCGGAAAATTGGTCAAGAAACCAATAGCAGATCCAAGGTCGAACTTCCAAGAAAGATCGAACCAGAGGTCAAGAGAGAGAGAGAGAGAGAGAGAACCCGGAGCTCAGGCAGAGAGTAGGGATCGACGACTTTGGCATTGTGCATCCACCCTCTTTTGCAACCCTCGAAGCTGCTTCCTGTCTTCTACGGCACTTCTTCAACATCGTGTGGTCCAAGGGCTAAAGTGATCGACTGTAGATCAGACACCTATAGCAATATTTAGCCAGATTAAATAAATTGTACTCCCATATCCTCGTATAGGATCAAATTGTACAAGTTTGTTTGTAAACCAAAGAAGACGGGTTTCGTATAAACCCCATCCTGAATACATTTTTCATTCTTTCGTTTAATACCACAAATACCTATGAGGTATGATAGAGTACGGTGGAGGAATGGTTGTGTGCAAGGAGTTTATTGGGTATACTCTGGGTTCAATTGAACTGCAGGTAAGAGGGCTCGGGTCAATCCAAGGCAGGGGCAAGTGGAGTCTGTGGGTTGATATCAGTCAGTGAGGCTTGGGTCAAACATCTTAGTTGCTGCAAGGGACTGTGGCACACAACAGTAAATAGGGATATCTGTGTGTGGGGTTAGAGTATCAGTTAAAGTGAGATATAAGGTTGAGCGGTGCTTTGGGAGTGTACTGCAATGTGTTCAGTCGCAGGCTTGTGGGGAGAAATAAATAGGATGGTGTTTCCTTGTGAGTTGAGTGATCTTTGTGTACAGATGTTGGAGCCTGAAGAGTGTGCAATGTGACCATTCAGTTTATTGGTAATGGGTTAGAGCATATCAGCAGCAGCATCAAAAGGGGTGTCAGTGTACAGTAAATTTACACTTGTGTACTGCTTAAGTGTTATAATGGGAGCTATTATTTATGAGTTTAGTGAGTTAGTGCGTAGATATTCAGGTTAGATCATCATGTATTGCTTAGTAATTATGATGGGTATCAGAGTTGGACCAGTTAGAGGGGGAAACTGTTAGGACTGCACTGATATGAGTATGCAGTACATTCATGAGTGGCAGCAATAATCTGCAGGTAGAAGCATAGAGGAAGGGGAAAACCTGAGTGCTAGTGCATTAGAGTTAGTATTTTGGTGAGTGTGTGAGTACTTGAGGAAAATAAATGGTATCAATAGTATAGATTAGTAATGTATCAGGATATTAGAAGTAGGTAAGTGTTGTGTACCAATGTAAAGTATGGGTAGAGTGTTGGTATATTGAGATACCAAGTATCAAGGTATTAGGGCTTGGGAATTAAGGTAAGATATTTGATATACCAAGGAACGAGTTCTATATAGGTATAGAGTGTGGTGTCATTAGGGAAGGGGCAAACCTTAACTCTCTCTCTCTCTCTCTCTCACAGGACACACATGGCATTGATACTGACACGACACACATACATGACAGACACTGACACAGACATGACACACACACACACGTGATACCAACCCTAACCCAAAACTGACACGACCTGGGATCAGGACCTAGGGTTAGGGTTTTTGACCTGGGGTTAGGGTTAGGGTTTTTGACCTGGGGTTAGGGTTAGCGTTTTGACCTTGGGTTAGGGTTTTTAACCTGGGGTTAGAAAACCCAACTCATTTTTTCTTACAGAAGTTAAATGCAACTTAGCATCATTAGAAAACCATCACATCCCAAAATTATGATAGATGCTGTAGCAGAGATCAATTTACGGTTTGAGTTCAAACAGAGATCAATTTCTTTATCAAATACACTGTTCACAAGCATTAATTATATAAAATTATCTAGGATGCTGCATCTGCTTTTTTTGAAAAGCAGTAGCAAAACCAAACCAAGCCTTTAACCTTAATCATGTTGTGTTCCATCTAGACTCGGTCAGGTTTGTGGATGAGGAAAACATGGAAGACCATCACATGCATCCCAAGGTTAAGATAGATAGTTGTGGCAGAGATCAATTTGTGGTTTGAGTTCACGTTGCTAAAATTTATACAATATTTAATATTAGACAATATATTTATATCTGTTATCAATTATATTCTTGTTTTTATCTATCTTACCAGATGGCACCCATGACCCGAGCACGTGCATGTCGCTTGAGAGAGACACCTCCTACTGTTAAGGAGGAAGTGATGTCTCCTACTGTTAAGGAGGAAGTGAATGTTAAGAAGGAAGAGATACCACCTTCTATTAAATTGGAAGCGGTTATTAAGGAGGAAGTTGTGCCTCCTACTGTTGGGCAGGTACCAGCTCAGAGGGGAAGTTCCAGTCACCCAGCACCTATAGCGGAGATTGATCACATAGACGCTGTTTATGCACAGTATCTGAGGGACTGGTATGTGCCCCAGCATATTGGATATCCTCGAGATTGATACTGTGATGTTTCATATACTTTTATTGTAGTTATTGTGTGATTGTGATACTTATATATTATGCATTTTGTGTGACTGTGATACTTATATATTATGCATTATTTGTGACTGTGATACTTTTATTTTGTGTGTATTGTGTGGCTGTGATATTTTATATACTTTGTATTATTTCATACGCAAAAAATTCATTGGAGGGTTGCTCCAGGTCTGTCTATAATAGTTGTGTGTATTTTATGACTGTGATACTTTTTATTCATTTTAAATGTATGTTAATTTACCAGTGTTGAATATTCCACCGAAGGGGTCGACGAACCCAGAGAATTCAACGGAGGGTTGCTCCGGGTATATTTTTAATTAAAAATTCATAAATTCCAGGAGATTAGTAATTTTTAATTTTTTTTTATTTTTTACTAAAAATTTAGCTACGTTTAGCGAAGTTACTATATGTCGCTGAATACGTCGCTAAATACATCGCTGAATACGTCGCTGAATACGTCGCTAATTAATGACCTTTAGTGACAGATGAGCACGTCGCTAATTAGCGATGTTGCGTCGCTAAATGTCGCTAATTTAGCGACACATTTAAGTCGTTAAAAAATATCTGTATAGCGACGTTTAGCGATGTTTTTCCTTTCAACGACGTGTTGAGTTTCGACTTCTGTAAAACGTCGCTAATTACGTTGCTAAAAGTGATTAGCGACATTTTTTGGTCATTTAGCGATGTTTTTTTACATCGCTAATTTGACTTTTTCTGGTAGTGTATCTTGTCTTCGGGCCACCTTGGAGGTGGATTTGCCTTCTCCGTAATGCCGGAACAAAATGCATTCCTGTTCCTCTGGAACGGATGATCCGACGACAGAAATTATCGATGACAATCAAAGAAGCACGATTTTCTTTCGTATTTTAAAAGAAAAGCCTTAGTGCGGTCCATGCAATACGGACATAAGAGATGACCATGAGTGCTCCATCTTGATAACATACCATAAGCCAGAAAGTCGTTGATGGTCCACATAAGTGCTGCCCTCATATGAAAATTTTGCTTTTTTAAAACATCGTACGTCTTGGTGCCTACTTCCTATAGCTGATTCAACTCATTTATCAATAGTTGCAAGTACACATTGATGTTCCTTTTCGGATTGTTTGGACCTGGAATAATGACAATTGAGAACATAACCGGAGTCTTCATGCACATCCAAGGCGATAGATTGTACGGGGTGACGATCACAGGCCAACACGAATACTGGAAGCCCGAAAGTTGGAATGGGATAAAATCGTCGGACGAGATCCCTAATCTTATATTACGCAGATCCGAAGCAAAATTGGGATACTCTCGATTGAAGTACTTTCATGCTTCTCCATCGGATGAGTGATCCAATACTCCTTCAATCTGTTCTCGTTTGTGCCAACTCATATTTTTGGCAGTCTCATTCACCATAAATAACTGTTGCAATCACGGCGTCAAATGTAAGTAGTGCATCGAATCGTCGGTTTTCTGGCGCCGGCAGGCCTTCCTGTACCAATTGCCTTATAGCGATCAGCTCCATAAAATTGGCACATGTCTTTATCCTTATCGTCTTTGTAGTACCACATGCACCCGTTGCGATATGCATCAATTTTCTCGTATCCCATTCAGAGTGATCTCACCATCCTCTTAAACCGGTAGAAGTCTTTAGGTAACTTAGCACTCGCTGGCATGATCTCTATAATCAACTCCATCAATCGATTGTAGCATTTTTACGACATATTAAAATTAGACTTGATGGTCAATAGTCTTGTAACCACCTTTAACGGTGAATGATTCTCACAACCATGATATAATAGAGTCCTCATATTATCAATGAACTCCATAAACTTTACAGCATCGACATTCGATGCCTCCTCAGCTGTATCATAATTGTTTGCATCGAAACAGGCCTGGCAGCATCGAAAACCATGTTCACGCATCCGTCATTATAATCAGCGTGGTCTGGACAACCATATACGGCTCCTTATAAGGCTCTGGCTCCGATGCTAAAGACACAAGTTCTCCGTGTGAGGTCTAATGATAGTAATTCGATGTGAAACTCCTCGAGTACAAATAATATATCACATCTACTTCTGAGTGATATTTCAAGTTATGATATCTCATACACGGACACTTAATTTTTGTGTCGTCCATATACTGAGAGAACGCCAAGGCGAACTACAGAAACTGTTCCATCCCCTGTATAAATTTATCTTGCACACCTCACATGTCATCAGGATAATGGTTGTAAATCCACGAACGATGACGCATATAGTAATTCATATCTATTTCTAGATACTTCTGAAAAGATGAATAGATATCGTTCAAGTATTGCAAACCCCCTCACCCAAAATTAGGCCTACTTGGCTTAGATAGAGAGACTAGGGCTAGTTTGAATCCAATTAGAAATAGAACACGATATTTTATTTAATTATACAATATTTATATCACTTAGTGCACCTTACCGTTGCTTCGATAATTGGAGCACTACACTAGCCATTGCCTTCCTATAAATTTTACATCATTGTCCTAAACATACCAGTCTTCTATTCTGACCTCGGTATAACTTATAATTATGCTCTTTTGTGCTATATTTTAGTCGCACAACATTCATCGCAGACGTTTATATTTAATTCTAAATAATTCTAACTTTGTATCCTTGTGCGTTCCAATCGAAATTGGAGACACAATCTTGACCCATTTTAAGCAACCGAATTTATGATAATATTCTATTCCGAGTCTTCTATGTCCATGATACTTGTGTCCCACCTAATTTTAGCCCCATGTACTTCTAATTAATTCAAGAACACCGTTTGCATTAATTTTAATTAAATTTATCCAATTTCCATCTTTGTGCAATTTTCCAATTGTTGGACACTTTTATGCAAAAGTGTATTTAGGTGTCCATACCATTGGACACAATGCATGAATAAACCCATTTTTCGTTCATATAAATTTTTCTATGGTTTTCGGAATGTGCAACACACATCATCACCTCCCATTTAATCCTAGCCATGCATTTCAAATAATGTAAATTCTAGCCCTCCAAATATCACCATGTGAAGCCAAGGCCCACTCCAAGGAGGTGTTGACCAAGCCCAATTTTTCTAGGTCAACACCCAACCAAAATTCCACATGTATATATATACCTATTTTTCTTTTTTTCTTTATTTTCCTAAAAACCCAAACCTAAGCTAGCCGACCCTTTCCCTCTTCCTGTTCACCTTCTTCCTCCTTCCCCCCGCACGCTAGAGCCCGGTCGCCTGACCTCCGCCGGACCTCCACAACCTGACCCTGCTGGCCTCCTCTACCGGGATACAACAACCTCCTCCCCAACCTCCTGCACCATCACTATTAATCTTCTCTCTATCTTCTTCCTCCTCTTCTTCCTGTCTTTCCCCTCCGACAGCTGTACCCTATCGACGACTCGCCGGAGCCGACTCCCCTGCCTCTGCACACCACCACCATTACCACCATCACCTTCTCCTCCGCCTGAACACCCACGATCTCCTCCAACGTGGACAACCTGACCGCCACCATTCTCCACTCTTCTCCGTTACTCCTCGACTGAGTACAGTCGACTCGACTACCCCGTCCCCTGCCATCCACGAGCCGTCCTCCTTCTCCTCGACGGAGCAGCACCGTCCCCGACCCCCGTCTATCCTCCTCGACCTCACTACAGTCCTCTCCTCCGCCTGAACCACTGCAGCCACCGCTATCATTTGCACTGACTCAACATAACCACCCCATTCTTCTTCCTCCTGAGCACCACCACCTCTCCCTGCTCAACTTCTTTTCCTCATCTCCTTCCTCGATTTCCTCCACCACTTCCCTCCGGCCTGTCCACCCTCACCTGGGATACCTCTACGGCCGCCTGAGTCTCCCCTGGCCGGAGCAGCCTCCTCCTTGGCCAACCTGAGCTCCTCCGGTCAATATCCTCTCACCGTCATCATCATCCCTATCATCATCATCACCTAATCATCATCACCATTATCACCTAATCACCCCTATCATAATCCTCATCATCATTCCCATAATCATCATCACAATCATCATCATCACCATTACCTTAATCAACCTACATCCTAACCATCATCACCATTGTCATTAACATCCCCATCGTCATGATCATCAACATCACCATTATCATTCACATCATTATCCCATAATTATTATCATAATTATCATCCCCTCATCATTATTTCCATCATTATTACCCTCGTTATCATCATCAGCATCGACAACATCGTCGTCATCGTGGACCCGTCACTCTCGTCGAAGACAATCTGCTGCAGTCACCCCCGATCCTCGTGCCGTCCATGCTAACCCCGAGGTTCAAACCCGTCCCTCTCCTTTCATATTGTGTATGCGTGTTTGTGTGAATAACATTTAGGTTAGCATATTGGTTCAGTTTAGTTGGTGGTTATGAGTCCAGACCGTGTCGGAGAACCCAAACTAGTATGCGTATACGTACGCGTATAAGTAATATAATCTTATTGTTATATGTAATTATATGGATATATATATGTAATTAAATGATGATAATAATTATGACTATATATGTGTATATTTAAACTGTACGACCCTAGGACACCGTGGATTTTGCCCGCATATTTTCATATGACTTTGTGACCTGAATATTAGGATATTGTCTGCCTTGTGTACACTGATATACTGGCCTAGATATGTTAGTGAGTTGACTGTCTGATTGTATGCAGCATTTGAAGACGTGACACACGCGTAATTAGACGCGCATTTGACCCTGTTAGTTGACCAGTATCACCATAGCGTACCCCCTGAGTTCAGTATAATTATGGTTGTATATGTGCTAGTGTAAGGGCTGATATTGTATTGTATTATATTATATATATAGGATATTGGATTGTTCTGGCGACTTCAGGAGCAGGTTATTGGTACTATGCAGCTTTTTTGCCAGGTAAGTATACCTTGCCATTATACTGTTATTTATATTCCATATGTTGAATGCATCTTTATTTCTGTCATTTTTTATATATTTTAACTGCTATATAAACTGTGCGTCCAAGAAAACTTGGGTGCAACGACGGTGTCGTCGTATTCTATTTTTATTATGTATATGCATGTGACCTAGTTTATGAGACCACCCCATTATCATGAGGCATCATTAGGTTTTATTGGCCGTGACACATTTCTTACACGAGTTGTGAGTCTCATATAGATCACGGACTTGCGTGACAGGTTGGCCTCCTGTACGTATAGGACGTGCGATAGCGAATAACTGTCGATAGAAACTTTGCATGCTAGAAGACCTGGCAGTTATTAGAGGTATAATCGTATCATAGATGTGACATGCTTAGATGTCACGCCCCAGTCCCAAAATACATAGGACTAGGACACGTGAGCATGCCAGCCGTATGAATATGGTACTCCAATATATGGAAGCCATAACACACGTACGCTGTAATATGAATATCAAATCCACAAGTGGTATAAACCATCATAAATCACAGGGTAATATCTAATCTCATTCACAAAAAATCAATAAATAAATATATAACCAATATCTATAACTAGATCTCAATATAAAGTATCTAAAGATGACAGTCGGATGGAAATAAATCCAGTGCCGAACTAGAATGAAGAATAAACAAGACAAATAATATAAATACAACCTCTAACAATTACGAGGCTCGAAGAGTAGACCTCTCCCAATATAAGTAGTCAGTCCGGATCCGTGCTCCTGCAAATACTCATGAACAATACACCTGGAAAGGGACCAGGTCCTCAGAGGGACATAATAAGATACATAAAAGCATGCCATAAAGTAAATACTGAATAAATAAAAGGGGTGACCTAACCATCTAAGTAAAATGCAACTTGAGGACAACTTTGAGTGTATGGGAAAGTGTAAGCTAGACATATGCTGACGTAATTCACCAATCGTGCCAATTGGCTAGTATATGCCACATATGCCCCCTATAACACGGGCGCAGGAATATAATAACGTCCAACATTCTCTAGAGTGTGGTATCTGTAACGTCCATCATTTCGAAGAATGAGGTATCTGTAAAATCACCAAGTAACGTCCAACACTCTAGGGAACGTGGTATCTGTATAAATAATAACGTCCATATCACTCCGTCGAGTGCGGTATCTGTATAAAGGAGGTGGGTGTCCCATACGCCTACTAGTAGTCCTCCCCGCCCAATGATCTAAGCATGTTTCATCCATAACATGCCTTAGCTACTACGCCGCAGCGTCGTAACTCTGGCTCATAGTCTATCGTTAGAACAGTAGTCCAACCTTCAACCAAACAAGGACAAGGATAGGACCATCGTACCACGATAGTCTATGCTCCGTCTACAAATAACTGCTAAGTCTTCTAACATGCATCACTATTAGCAGTTATACCCAATCCGTCGTACGTCCTACACGTACCGGTGGACAACCACATACACAAGTTTGTGTCCTATATGAGACTCACAACATGTGTAAGAAATATGTCAAGGCTTGGGAGTCATACCGATAACTCCACAACTCTAGGTGGGTCTACTAGACACTAGATCAGACACATGTCCTAACGTCAACGCATTCATTGACTGCACCCGAGTCTCTCTCGGACGCTCAAATTTATAATAGCTAAAACAATAAACAGGCAGCTAAATAATAACTGAGATATAAACAGTATAACAAAGGCAAGGTATACTTGCCTAGCAAGAGAGCTGCAGAGTGAAATATCCAGATGTCAAACACCAAGAGTCAGAAACTACAGCCTCAGAATGAACATCTCCGGATGCTGAAATAAATATCACCAATGTTTCCAGAATAAGCAAAATAGCTATAAAGCACTTCCCTTTCGTCCAATTTGGACACAGGGGCAAAACGGTAATTTCGGGTAAAAGTGGGGTCTACGTGTGGCCCACTTTACACCAAAAATGTGCCAAGGATAACAGTCTCTAAATAGGACAAATTATAGGTCAAACAACTCTAAATGTTCATACGAACCCAACAGTATGTCCAAATGTGGATTCCGATGGGCCGAACACAAATTCGCCCAAAAAGTCAATCGTAGGCCCGCCAATTGGCGACTTGGTCAACTATCTCATAATTGCGTGAAAATTGGGTCACAGGACCAGCGTGTTACCACGAGTCCAGTGGTGCAAGTTTTATCGTAATCTGACGAGCGTGCACAAAATGCCCCCAGCTTTCGCAAAAATTACGACACGGGGTTTGTCCGCGGATACGGGCTGATTTCGGCACTCACACGCGTCCGAATCAGTTTCCATGAACTCTCACATGTCCGATTACGCTACGCGCACCATTTGGTACACTTGGTACCTGGCGGGGCGGTCTCGTTTGGCGGGACGCGCTCTGTTTCACAACTTTTAAAAATCTGGAAAGAGTGTGTTCGCGGAGTTTTCCAACGAATTAAATTATACCTACAGCAGTTAATAATCTAGGGTTATTTAACATAAATTAAACTAGGTCAAGTGGTCTACGCATACAAAAAAGAATCATTGAATTCGGATCTCTGTGGTGGGATATACGAATTCGGGAACATGGGTGATCACCACAGTTTTCTGCGATCCCAGAAGTTGGTCTATTTCCGCCAACTTTGGCGCTATTTTTGCCTATGGTTATGCATTGTTCGAGGTCTACTAATACACAGATATGGAAGAGGGTTAAGAGGTAAGTCTACCGGTGATGTCGGGGTCGAGTTTGGTCGAGCGAGGAGACAGAAAACGGAACATGAACACAGGTATGCTGTTCATCAGTTTCTGTCTCGTGCGCGCGGCATCGCTGTGTGCGGCCGGCAGCGGGCTCCGGTGGTGCGGCGGCGACGTCGAGATGGAGAGGAAGGATTAGGGTTAGGGCATTTGGGTTTGGGTTATATAAATAGGGAGAGAAGAGAGTCGGCAGAAGGGGAGGAAACCGCTCGGGGGGGGGGGTTAATACTTCTGCTGCCGCTGTTTTCTTTCCTTCTTTGTTTCTTTCTTACTTTCTTTCTTTCCTTTTAACTTTCCTTCTTATTTGCTGCTGCTGTTTCTAAGTTAGTTTTGGTTTTGGTTTGGGCGGGTTTGGGCTTATGGTTTTGGGTTTGGATCCATTAAGGATCCAAACCCATTATCCTTTTTTTTTTTTTCTTTTTTTTCTTTTTTTATCTAATTAACTAATATATACATATATATATATATATATATAATTATATATATATACATATATATACCTATAAAAATTCTAGAAAATTATATTTGTGCACACCATTAAGCTAGCAACTGCCCAAAGGGTCTCCTACATGAAATAAATTCGAAAAAATTCCTAATGGCCCCGTAAATCCCCTAAGTTCACCAACACCTAAAATAAAAATTAATAAAAATCTATTTCTCCTAATTAGCCACTAATTACTACAATTAAATTAATAATTAATTAAAAAGGGTAAATACGGTTTTTAGGAATAGGAGTTTTACATCCTACCCAACTTATAAAAATTTCGTCCTCGAAATTAAAATTAAGCCGCGGTAGAAGGTCAAGGATTGTATAAGATTTGCATGGTTTAGAATACAAGGCTAGGTTTAATGGAGTGGGTGATATTGTGCGACCAAAATGTAGTACAAGGGAGCTTAATTATAAGTTGCACAAAGGTCAGAATGAAAGATGGGCATGTCTAGGATAAGGGTGTGAAATTTGTAGGAAGGCAGTGGCTAGTGTAGTGCTCCAATTATCGGAGCACGGTAAGGTGTGCTAAGCGATATAATATTAGAATAAAAATACCGTGTTCTATTTCTAGTTGGATTCAAACTAGCCTTAGTCTTACTATCTAAGCCAAGTAGGTCTAATCTTGGGGAGGGGGTTTACAATCCAGCAAACTTAAAAACATGTCATCCTCGAAATTAAAATAAGGCATAATTTGTTAATCCTTCATGTACATAGGGCAAGTAAATCGCAATCTCTTTACGATAATTAAAATCATAATCATATCCATCACAATCACTTCAAGGTTAAGATAATCACTGTTCCAACCAAAATTCAACCTATTGTAATCTCTTCTCACTTTTTCAAATTATCAATATCCAAATTTAAATTAATTCCATATGACATCTTCAAGAATTAAATACGCATATGAATTTTATATCACGATCTCTCATTATCATAATCTTCGCTAGAAAATAATTTTAGTCCAATATTATTCCTATTGTTCACTTATGAATTTTGTATCCTTCAAATCTTTAAATTCAATTCCCATCCTCAATATTTCCAATAGGTAATCCAACAATCAAAATTTAACTTTTAATTTAAATCATCAAATTATAAAATTTTATATCTACTTCCTCAATTGTTCATGCCTAGAATTACATTCATCCTCAAGGTTTAAATCAATGATTCAATCTTCAATATTCAAACTTTTAATTCGTGTGCTGAATGTATAAATATTTGGTCCTCACTTTCAAGATTCATTAATTCTTCATCATCGTAGTCCTTCTTTTAAAAATTTTCAAAATTACAATGACTTGAATCTCCCTATCTAATCTTGCTTGATCACACTCTAAAATAATTCTCCTCAAGTTTAATAATACAACTTCTACCCAACTTAAAAGTTTACCCATCTATCGTATGAGGCTATACACTTAAGAAAAATATTTCTCAACTTATTTAATCATGCTATTCGATCCTCGAAAGTTTGAACTCCAATATATTACCTATGTTATGCCCTTAATCAATTATAAAGGATAGTCACCAATTATGCGATTGGCCTATGGGTACACCTAGTACTATCTGTATATCAACTTATACCAAGCACGAGGTTTCGTCTTTCCGAAATAAGAGAAGATGGAAAACAATAATAAAGAGTTCAAGGGGGAGGTAATAGAATATAAGTATAGGGATCAAGACGCTTAAAGAATTCAAACAGAATTGTCAAAGGCAGTTGTGGATTGAAATCCTATTTGGTAATCTCTTAGTTGCATGCTCATATCAGTACAGTTATGTAACCGATACGATATGCTCAGACATGTCTAGAGGGCAAGTACATTCGTCTACTGGTCACTATATATCTTAATCCATGAAAAGTAGTTATGCGAAGGGCGAACCAAGCGCACTAAGGTTAGCTAGACCTTAATACACTGATTCTGAAACATATTAGTGTATGCATCTACTAATACATATGTTGTGAACAAGCTCGATAAAAGAATAAGCTTGCAAAACTAGGCTATAAAATAGCAGCATAAGTCAAGATAGTATAAAATATAAATGCGCTAGATCATGATGAAAGAAGGTACAACTAATTCAAGTTCCCAAACAAAACAAAATAAGACTCTACAGTCCCTACAGTCGTAGTACTAACACCTTGTCTAAGCTGCTAGTCGACAAAATAGGGGTGTTGGCCTTTAAGTTCTACCATCAGAATAAACACTATTGTCTTATGCAAGCATATAGCTAATGTCATTCAATTATACTACAATAATATGTCAAGAGGACTATGTGTCACTAGGTTGTGAGGCATACTACCCAATAATAATCTAATACTGTGACAGTCTTAAGGGGATTCTACAAAATAGTATTGTCCTTGTAATTAAAGCATAAACTCTTATTGGGGTTTACGAGAAAATTATCCTATTGCATTATATCGGTAATGGTCACCTTGAGTTTTAATCATAGTGCTCATAGAACGAGTGTCAATAGTAAGAATGGAAGAGCTACTGGCTCTTAAGTGAAAAGAGGATATATCTATATTAGGTTATGGGTGCGAATTACGCGATTTAAAACTAAGGGTAATCATCAAGTTACAATCTACAAGAACAACTCAAAACTATCAAACTCTAGCTACCAAGCACCAAATTTCAAGTTCAAGATTATAATTATAATCCTAGCAACTATATATCCTTAACATAGAATAAAAACACTTGGTCTATAATCAGAGGCGTCAGGTTGCACGAGTTAAAAGATGAAGAAAAGAAGAACATAATTTAGTCGTCGCGCAATTAACGAACGTTAAGGTCGCAGAGGAACAACATATGAAATTAAAATAGGGGCTCTAGATAGCATCATAGTTTTCTAAGAAAAAGTGGTATGCTAGTTGCTATGTTCGAAGTATGATCAAGAAAAAGTGTTAATTATATTCCTCTAGGCTTCCTAAGGTGTTGTCTACTAATAATAAGGCAATGATCTAAGTTTATAGTTCTCCAATACTTATCTAACTATGAAGGTTAGGTTCAGTCCTAATTTTAAATTTTGGTTTTCTATTGGTTCCTCAATACTAGGGTCAAACATTATGGTAGAACTTCTAACTAATTCTAGTAGTGTCTATACTACTCACAAGTCCTCATAATACATCAAGGGGTAATGGTAACCAATCTATAGATAAGGAATTTTAGGATTCACTAGATATTTTAGACTTAGTGGTATGTCAACGTTCTGGTTGTACTCTTAATAGGAAGGTTACCCTACTTATCATCTAACAACATGGACTTCTATATTCTAGGAGGTGGCTATACTAAAAGAATTATTAGGAAAGCGCATGAATCAAGCAAGATGCAGTCATTCAAAATAGAACATATTGAAAGGGATGTGAGTTATAGTCAATTGTGGATGAGATCCTATACTCTAATCCTATTTGCAAGCTTGCTCGGTACAGTAACGTAACCGAGACAATATACTCTCGACCTGCATGGGCCACCACTAAAAATATGTCATATCCCAGTCCTAAAATACGTAGGACTAGGACACGTGAGCATGCTAGCCGTATGAATATGGCACTCCAATATAAGGAAGCCATAACACACGTATGCTGTAATATGAATATCAAATCCACAAGTGGTATAAACCATCATAAATTACAGGGTAATATCTAATCTCATCCACAGAAAATCAATGAATAAATATATAACCAATATCTATAACTAGATCTCAATATAAAGAATCTAAAGATGACAGTATAATGGAAACAAATCCACTGCCGAACTAGAATGAAGAATAAACAAGACAAATAATATAAATACAACCTCTAACAATTACGAGGCTCGAAGAGTAGACCTATCACAATATAAGTAGTCAGTCCGGATCCACGCTTCTATAAATACTCATGAACAATACACCTGGAAAGGGACCAGGTCCTCAGAGGGACATAATAAGATACATAAATGCATGCCATAAAATAAATACTGAATAAATAAAAGGGGAGACCTAACCATCTAAGTGAAATACAACTTGAGGATAACTTTGAGTGTATGGAAAAGTGTAGGCTAGACATATGATGATGTAATTCACCAATCGTGCCAACTGGCTAGTATATGCCATATATGCACCCTATAACACGGGTGCAGGAATATAATAACGTCCAACGTTCTCTAGAGTGTGGTATCTGTAACGTCCATCATTCCGAAGAATGAGATATCTGTAAAATCACCAAGTAACGTCCAACACTCTAGGGAACGTGGTATCTGTAGAAATAATAACGTCCGTATCACTCCGTCGAGTGCGGTATCTGTATAAAGGAGGTGGGTGTCCTATACGCCTACTAGTAGTCCTCCCCGCCCAATGATCTAAGCATGTTGCATCCACAATACGCCTTAGCTACTACGCCGCAGCATCGTAACTCTGGCTCACAGTCTATCGTTAGAATAGTAGTCCAACCTTCAACCAAACAAGGATAAGGATGGGACCATCATACCACGATAGTCTATGCTCCGCCTACAAATAACTGCTAAGTCTTCTAACATGCATCAATATTAGCAGTTATACCCTATCCGTCGTACGTCCTACACGTAAAGGTGGCCAACCACATACACAAGTCCGTGTCCTATATGAGACTCACAACACGTGTAAGAAATGTGTCATGGCCTGGGGTCATACCGATAACTCCACAACTCTAGGTGGGTGTACTAGACACTAGGTCAGACACACGTCCTAACGTCAACGTATTCGTTGACTGCACCCGAGTCTCTCTCGGACGCGCATAGTTATAATAGCTAAAACAATAAACAGGCAGCTAAATGATAACTGAGATATAAACAGTACAACAAAGGCAAGGTATACTTGCCTGGCAAGAGAGCTGCAGAGTAAAATATCCAGATGTCAAACACCAAGAGTCAGAAACTACGGCCTCAGAATGAACGTCTCCGGATGCTGAAATAAATATCACCAATATTTCTAGAATAAGCAAAATAGCTAGAAAGCACTTCCCTTTCGTCCAATTTGGATACAGGGGCAAAACGATAATTTTGGATAAAAGTGGGGTCTACGTGTGGCCCACTTTGCACCGAAAATGTGCCAATGGTAACAGTCTCTAAATAGGACAAATTATAGGTCAAACAACTCTAAATATTAACACGAACCCAACGGTATGTCCAAATATGGATTCTGATGGGGCAAACACATATTCGTCCAAAAAGTCAACCTTGGGCCCGCCAATTGGCGACTTGGTCAACTGTCTCAGAATTGCATGAAAATTGGGTCACAGGACCAGCGTGTTACCACGAGTCTAGTGGTGAAAGTTTCGTCACAATCTGATGAGCGTGCACAAAATGCGCACAGCTTTTACAAAAGTTGCGACACGGGGTTTGTCCGCGGATACGGGCTGATTCCGGCGCGCACACGCGTCTGAATCAGTTTTTTGCTAACTCTTACATGTCCGGTTATGTTGCATGCACCGTTTGGTACACTTGGTATACGGCGGGGCGGTCCCGTTTGGCGGGGCGCGCTCCGTTTCATAACTTTTAGAAATCTGGAAATAGTGTGTTCGCGGGATTTTCCTACGAATTAAATTTTACCTACAGCAGTTAATAATCTAGGGTTATTAACAGAAATTAAACTAGGTCAAGTGGTCTACGCATACCAAAAAGAATCATCGAATTCGGATCTCTGTGGTGGGAGATACGCATTCGGGAACATGGGTGATCACCACAGTTTTCTGCGATCCCAGAAATTGGTCCATTTCTGCCAACTTTGGCACTTTTTTTGCCTATGGTTACGCGTTGCTCGAGGTCTACTATTACACAGATATGGAAGAGGGTTAAGGGGTGAGCATACCGGTGAAGACGGAATTTAGTTTGGTCGAGCAAGGAGACAAAAAATGGGACATGAACACAGGTACGATGTTCATCAGTTTCTGTCTCGTGCGCGCGGCATCGCGGTGTACGGCCGGCGGCTACGGCGCATGGTGGCGGGCCTGTGGCGGTCGGCGGAGGGCTCCGGTGGCGCGGCGGCGGCGTCGAGATTGAGAGGGAGGATTAGGGTTAGGGCTTTGGGTTATATATATAAGGAGAGAAAAGAGTCGGCGGAAGAGGGGGAAACCGCTCGGGGGGGGGGGGTTAATATTGCTGCTGCCGCTGTTTTCTTTCCTTCTTTGTTTCTTTCTTACTTTCTTTCTTTCCTTCTAACTTTACTTCTTACTTGCTGCTGCTGTTTCTAAGTTAGTTTTGGTTTTGGTTTGGGCGGGTTTGGGCTTATGGGTTTGGGTTTGGATGGGTTTTCTTTTTTTTTTCTTTTTTTTTCTTTATCTAATTAACTAATATATACATATATATATATATATATATATATATAAAATTATATATATACATATATATACCAATAAAAATTTTAGAAAATTATATTTATACACACCATTAAGCTAGCAACTGCCCAGAGGGTCCCCTACATGGAATAAATTCGGAAAAATTTCTAATGGCCCCATAAATCCCCTAAGTTCACCAACACCTAAAATAAAATTTAATAAAAATCTATTTCTCCTAATTAGCCATTAATTACTACAATTAAATTAATAATTAATTAAAAAGGGTAAATACGATTTTTAGGAATAGGGGTTTTACATTACAGCATGGGGTGGAGAGAACAACAGGTAAGGCGTTTGGGCGCCTTTGCACTTTTTTTTATGTAACCCGCACGCTCATCCGGAGATGCATGGTCATGATGACCCCTATATTACCTGGCGGCCTATGTCGTTCAAAAGACGACATACTTTTTAGGCCCCTGAATCTCCAAGAGAATTATGCCAATCCCATTTTGGCCATATAGTGTCACGACCCGCACCCAAAAATTGGACATGAGTCGTGTGTACGTCCGGCCTACGCCACAGCATCGGCGGTAGAACGCTGTCTAGGTCAACTATCTAGATAATAATTTCACACAAAAATCGGCCATGACCTCTCCAAAAGGAGGGCAACCACACAATCAATATAAACCTGTCAAGATCTCAACTCCAAACGGAGAAGCAATATCATAATGATAATCTCAAGTACTCAATCACGAATCTAAGCACGATAAGATAACAAAAGACTAACAACTATAAGTCTAACCAACAACAACTACTACAACAACCACAACATCAATAATAATACATCATCCAAAATAATATACAATACAAGGTCTCAATCCAAAACTGGAGACAAATCCGGTGCTAAAAACTAATAAAAACAACAACAAGGTCTCAGTGATCCCGGCTACCAATCCGGAAATCACTCCTAAACTAGAGGGTCCCTGTCTGCACCATCGACAGGCTCAGGTCCATAAAACATCGGATACCACTCCTCCGGATACTCTAAAAAATATGTTCAGTCAGGACTGGAGCAAGTACATCTCTAACAACAGTTCCATTTAAATGATAAAAACTATAAAACAGTTATAGCAAGTAGCAAGAAGAATGAAGCAAGTATGAAATAAGAAATATATAAGTCACTGGTGCATAAAGGTAAAGATGCATGGATATCAGAGCAAGATAGTAATAACTACAAGATACAGGAAATCTAAGCTAAGATCAAGTCCGTGCACATGAACGTGTAGTGAGTCCAGCATGAAATACATGTAGTGAGTCAAGTCCAGAAACATGTAAGTGAGACAAGTCAAGAAATGCATGAGAGTCCAGACTATAAAGAATGAACTCGGTGTCTTTGAAATACTTGTTTCGATATGTAAACGGCTAGGGGTAAGTACGGCTCACCGTGCACTGGGTGCGCGGCTGCTATCATTCCAGATTAGACCAGAGGGAGTAATTTCTGATGATTCCAGATGGGAATGTTTACATGTCTACTCGAGTATTTCCCTGTTCCGACTAATACAAGTGGATCCAAGACCCGACACGCAAATCAAGATGAGTCCAGCCTGAACATGAATGATGCCTGTAGGTGATGCCAGTAGTGATTCCAGAATAGAGGCCAGAAACATGAAATGTACGTGTCGCAAGTAAATAAATTCAGAAATACCAGTCAGTGTCCCGTGTTGTGCCAGAATAATCAGATGATACTATACTAGAAGCTGAATCATAATAATTATCAAATAATAAAAACTATCAGAGAATGTACTCTCTTGACGTCCTGAGCAACTGGCGATCCGAACTGGTGTCGCAAGGACCTAATGCGAAAAGCAAGGTTAAACAGGGTTCTAATGAGTTAAACAGATATAAAATAACTAAAAATAGGCTTCTAGGGTCGTTCTAGGTCAAACGGGCCAAACCGGTAAAATCTGGGTCAAAAAGTCAATTTTGGGTCCAAAAAGTCAACTCTGGGTCAAAAATAGGTCAAAAGTTGACTTTGGCGGTCAACCGAGCCAACTATGGTCAAGTCTAGGTCAAACTATGGTGCTCCTGAAATTCTAGGTCAAACCGAGGTCATTAGGCGAGAAAACTCTCAAACTCGCCTCATTGAGATACCGGGATACCCTCGGTATCCGATACCTCAACCTACGCTATATACCCCGCCTATACCCGCTAAAACCGATGCTAGCACGCGTAAATATATACACATAAGCATATAAAAATCACTCCAATATATTTTCTAGGCTAATGCTCAAAAACCCTGCTCGAAACCCAATACCTTGGATATCTCAAGGTATTGAGATACCTCGGTATCTCAAGGTATTGAGATACCTTACTAAACTCAACTCGACTACCCCTCTAGCTAACTAACTATGCATAAACATATATATCTAGCTATAATCTAGGCTAAAATACAGATATCTAATACATATAGGCATATACCTATATATCTATACCCAATACCTTACCTTACCTTACCTTACCCTCCTCATAAATATATATGTCTATACCTAGATATCTAACTATCTATCTAGCTATGTATATATCTATATATATATATATCTATCTATCTCTCTCTCTAGATATCTATAGATATATATATAGCTATAGGTATATATATATATATATCTATACCTCAGATATTTACCTATCTAACTATATAACTATCTATATAGATATCCATTTACCTAGATATCTATCTACCTATTCATGTATCTTTCTATCCAATACCTATTTATCTATTTATCTAGTATCTATCTAGTATCTATCTAACTAACTATCTATCTAACTATCTAGTATCTATCTATCTAATATCTATCTAGCTATATATCAATCTATCTATATCTATGTATATATCTAACTAAAATTCTATCTAACTATTTATCTATTCTAGATATCTACCTATCTATTTATCTATCTACCTAGGCATCCATCTATCTATGTATCTATTTATCTAACTATGTATCTATATATCTTTCAATCTACCTATCTATCTATCTATCTCTCTAACTATCTATACATCTACCTATCTATCTATAGTTATATCTATCTATCCATCTTATATCTATCTATATAGATAAACATATATCTATATCTCTCTCTCACTCGCTATACGCCAATGCAATACGTTGCTAGCTATTGCTGCGGTTTAAAACTGCTGTTGCTACTGCTTTTCTGCTGCGCTGCTGCTGTGCTCGAGCGAACTGCCGCCGCGACGCTGCCGCGGCGCCTGCAGCGCCTGCAGCGCCTGCTGCTGCCGCGGCGTTGCTGCGCTCGAGCGAGCTGCTGCCGCGGCGCCTACAGTGCCTGCTGCTGCGCTCGAGCGAGCTGCTGCCGCGGCGGCTGCAGCGCCCTGCTGGCTGCTGCAGCGGCTGTTCTGCTGCGCTGCTCGCCGCGCTGCACGCTGCAGCGGCCGCCCCGCTGTGCTGCTCTGCTGTGCACCCCGCTGCACAGCCGCCTCGACAACCCCACAAGCACACGCACACACACAAACACAATCACACACACAGACACATACACCTATATACATATATATATATACAACTATATATATACACACACACTCAAACATATATATATATACCCTCACACACACTCACTCTCACACACCCTCACACACACACACTCTCTCACACACTTGCACACACTCTCACAACCACACAACCACACACAAAAACACTCCTACATATATATATAAATATATATACATATATACACACAAACTCAAACTCAAACTCATATACATATATATATATATATCTAAACACTCACTCACACTCACACACACACTCACCTACACACATACACTAGCACCAACCCACACTCACACACACTCACACAAGCACTCACTAACACATATCTATAAATATATATATATATATAGGGACACACATACATATAAATATATATATATATACATATATACACATAACACAACACACAATGCACAACGCACACAACGCCCACAACGCCCCACCACGCACGCCCAACGACCCCGACACACACAGACACCTATAAATATATAAAATATAGCCCGAGAATTCTAGCACACACTCCCCGATACTAACCCAACACGCGCACAAGCGCAAAACTAGGAAACCACGCCGAAATGGCCGTTCGGTCATTTCGACGAACACGTGGTGCGCGGTTCGGAAAATCTCCTGAAAAGCACACAAAACGAACTCGGAATCGGCCCAAAATTTACCCACGTGCTCTAGACGATGCCTAGATCCTAGAAAAAGTGCTCCCGCGTCGATTCTAGGTCCGTGGCGGAAACGCGCAATCACTTAGAATCGACGACGACGAAAAGCCCCAAATTTGCCCAAAACGCCCGTTTCTCCGCGACACGACTTCCCGTGTCCGAACGGAGACACACACTCACCCTCTAGACACCCGACAACATCTACCTAGGTCCGTCTAACCTAGGGAATCATCCAAAATTGGGCCAAATTCGGATTCCACCCGAAATTGACACAAAATCTAGTGTTAAAGTCTCTAAACACAACCAAACTAGTTCCAACTTCCTCCCACGGGTAGCCTAAGGGTCTAGGAAGGTTCTAAACTATTACTTACACTATATAAAAATAATTACAAGGAGAAAAATTAGGGTTTACCTCTTGGGAGTTGGAATCCCAAGCCAAAATCTCCAAAATCCTCCAAATCCTCCAAACCAAGCTTCCAAGCTCCCAAATCTAGCTCCAACACCAAATCTAAGCTCTACCCACCTAGGTTGGGGAAGAATGTAGGGTTAGGGTTAACACAAGTAGAAGAAATGGAAGGAGAAAGGAGAAAAAATGGAGAAACTTACTTGTGAAGGAGAAAGGAAGAAGAAGAAGTAGTGGAGAAGAAGGAGAAGAAGAAGAAGAAGAAGAGAATGGGAGAAGGGGGCTGCTATCCACACGGGTCTGGGAGTGAGGAGGGGGCCGACCACAACACACATAAGGGTTTACAAGTTCCAAAATACCCAAAATGCCCTCCTAAATCTCGGTTTTGGTTTTGGGTTCCAAAAGCACTCAAACTAACTCCAAATCTCTCCCACTAACCTTCTAAAAATATAATAAATATTCTAAAACCCAAAATAAGTCTCACAGGGGTGTGGGCTGGGTCAGACATGGGTCCACTAGGGTCTGACATGGGTCCAGGCTAGCCAAAATCCTAAAACAATCAATATAAAAATAATACAATCATTAATTAATTATAAATACAATTAATTATAAATAATACATAATTAACCAATTTAAAAATAAAAAAATATTCGGCTCTGGAAATGGGGTGGTGACAAGCCTATCCTCCTTAGAAAATTTCGTCCTCGAAATTTAAAGTCAATCACACTCACTCTAGGTCAAACCCCCAACAATCACAGTCAAGAAATTCTACCTAAACAACATACAAAATCAGGGTCCTACTGGTCGTGTTATCACAGTCTCAATCAGGGTCACTACACTATCTACCAAAGCACAAAGAAAATATAATAGGTACTAATGAAGCACACCACAAGGAATGGAAAGGACAAGAAGAAGAACAAAGAGACAGACCTGCTAACCCGACACCCGTAGCATCGGCCTCCTCGACCGTCAACGCATAAGCCCTGCCATGCTGGGGTGTATCCCTCTACTGGTGTGGGGCATGATATTGTGGCACAGGTGGCATAGCTCCAACTCTCTGATCCTGTGCTCCACCCAACGGAGGTGCAGTGGGGCAATCGCGCATCTGGTGAGCAGCTGATCCATAGAAAAAACACACCTTCAGCCTCCTCCTACAAACATCCCAAGTGTGTCCTGCCTTTCTGTAGTAGGCACAAGTGGGCACTCTCTGATCCTGACCCTGCTGCGCTGCCTTCTGCACATAGGGACGCTTAGCTGGTCCCGCACTACTACTGGCACTGCCTGAATCATCCCTGCCTCTCTTGGACTTGAGCTCCAAATCATCCTCTGCGCTCTGAGCATCTCCTACTATCTGCTCGAAAGTCGCCTCGCGGTCGCTCCTGGTCAAAGACTTGACCGTCATGACCAAGCCCTTGCGAAACTTCCTCGCCTTGGCTGCCTCACTTAAGCCCTCCATAAATCTGCCCAGATGGCAGAACTCAGCTGCGTACTCGTCCACCGTCATGCTCCCCTGGACGAGTACCTCGAACTGGATCTCCAAAGCACTGAGCGCCACATCTGGGAAAAACTTTTCCTTAAAAAGCCTTTTGAAAGCCTCCCAAGTCAGCCCTGGCGTTGCAATCCTCGTATCTGTACGATACCACGTCAAAGCGAGGTCGAACATCAGACTGCCCGCTGCCTCTATCTGCATGCTGTCTGGAATCTGCGCCAGCCTGAAGATCCCCTCGATCTGCTCTATCCAGCCATCTGCGTACAGGATCCCTTCTGTACCACGGAACTCCTTGGGCCGCATCCTTTGAAAGTCGATAATACTACTCGGCCTCGGATGTTGAATCTCATCTGCCTGTGGCTGAATCTGTGCCACCCTATCCACTGCCGTCATGGCCACCTGGTGGGCGTTCTCAATGCCCAGCCTCATCACATCCACCTGACGGTGCTGCACGTCCATCATCTTCCTGAAGAATGCAAACAACTGCGCGGCATCTACTGGAGCAGGAAGTGGTGGAGGAACCACCGAAACGACGGGGGTAGTCCTCGGATCGACAGGTGAAGGAGGATCCCCGAGAGAAGCAGATGCTCCCTCAACCGCAGGAGTGGTGAATGGAGCGGTAGCAGCTGCCTGAATATGAGCTGGACTAGAGGTAGCAGACCTCTCAGTGGCAACTGCTGGGGCGGTATGATGGGATCGTATCTTCGGAGGCATCCTGAACACAGATCAAAAGAAGTCAATACGACACAAGATACGATATCATCAAAGAAGGACAGTAATATTTCAAAAGAAAGCAATTTCAAAATAATTAGATTAGAATTGTTCCTATTCATGATTGAGTACACTCTCATCCTAGATCCTAGATCCTATAGCAGGCTCACAGCAGTATAACCAAGTTGTTGTACAACCACGATATCGCACTAATTGCGAATCGAGGCCTGCATGGGCCGCCACCAAAAACTTGTCACGACCCGCACCCGAAAATCGGGCATGAGTCGTGTGTACGTCCAGCCTATGCCGCAGCATCGGCGATAGAATGCTGTCTAGGTCAACTATCTAGATAATAATTTCACACAAAAATCGGCCATGACCTCTCCAAAAGGAGGACAACCACACAATCAATATAAACCTGTCAAGATCTCAACTCCAAACGGAGGAGCAATATCATAATGATAATCTCAAGTACTCAATCATGAATCTAAGCACGATAAGATAACAAGAAGACTAACAACTATAAGTCTAACCAACAACAACTACTACAACAACCACAACATCAATAATAATACATCATCCAAAATAATATACAATACAAGGTCTCAATCCAAAACCGGAGACAAATCCGGTGCTAAAAACTAATAAAAACAACAACAAGGTCTCAGTGATCCCGGCTACCAACCCAAAAATCACTCATAAACTAGAGGGTCCCTGTCTGCACCATCGACAGGCTCAGGTCCATAAAACGTCGGACACCACTCCTCTGGATACTCTGTAAAATATGTCCAGTCAGGACTGGAGCAAGTATATCTCTAACAGCAGTTCCATTTAAATGATAAAAACTATAAAACAGTTATAGCAAGTAGCAAGATGAATGAAGCAAGTATGAAATAAGAAATATATAAGTCACTGGTGCATAAAGGTAAAGATGCATGGATATCAGAGCAAGATAGTAATAACTACAAGATACAGGAAATCTAAGCTAAGATCAAGTCCGTGCACATGAATGTATAGTGAGTCCAGCATGAAATACATGTAGTGAGTCAAGTCCAGAAACATGTAAGTGAGACAAGTCAAGAAATGCATGAGAGTCCAGACTATAAAGAATGAACTCGGTGTCTTTGAAATACTTGTTTCGACATGTAAACGGCTAGGGGTAAGTACGGCTCACCGCGCACTGGGTGCGCGACTGCTATCATTCTAGATTAGACCAGAGGGAGTGATTCCTGATGATTCCAGATGGGAATATTTACATGTCTACTCGAGTATTTCCCCGCCCCGACTAATACAAGTGGATCCAAGACCCGACACGCAAATCAAGATGAGTCCAGCCTGAACATGAATGATGCCTGTAGGTGATGCCAGTAGTGATTCCAGAATAGAGGCCAGAAACATGAAATGTACATGTCGCAAGTAAATGAATCCAGAAATACCAGTCAGTGTCCCATTTGTGCCAGAATAATCAGATGATACTATACTAGAAGCTGAATCATAATAATCATCAAATAATGAAAACTATCAGAGAATGTACTCGCCTGACGTCCTAAGCAACTGGCGATCCGAACTGGTGTCGCAAGGACCTAATACAAAAAGCAAGGTTAAACAGGGTTCTAATGAGTTAAACAGATATAAAATAACTAAAAATAGACTTCTAGGATCGTTCTAGGTCAAACAGGCCAAACCGGTGAAATCTGGGTCAAAAAGTCAACTCTGGGTCCAAAAAGTCAACTCTGGGTCAAAACTAGGTCAAAAGTTGACTTTGGCGGTCAACCGAGTCAAATACGGTCAAGTCTAGGTCAAACTAGGGTGCTCCTGAAATTCTAGGTCAAACCGAGGTCATTAGGCTAGAAAACTCTCAAACTCGCCTCCTTGAGATACCGGGATACCCTCGGTATCCGATACCTCAACCTACGCTATATACCCCGCCTATACCCGCTAAAACCTATGCTAGCACGCGTAAATATATACACATAAGCATATAAAAATCACTCCAATACATTTCCTAGGCTAATGCTCAAAAACCCCGCTCGAAACCCAATACCTTGGATATCTCAAGGTATTGAGATACCTCACTAAACTCAACCCGACTACCCCTCTAGCTAACTAACTATGCATAAACATATATATCTAGCTATAATCTAGGCTAAAATACAGATATCTAATACATATAGGCATATACCTATATATCTATACCCAATACCTTACCTTACCTTACCTTACCCTCCTCATAAATATATATGTCTATACCTAGATATCTAACTATCTATCTAGCTATGTATATATCTATATATATATATATATATATATCTACCTCTCTCTCTAGATATCTATAGATATATATATAGCTATAGGTATATATATATATATATCTATACCTCAGATATTTATCTATCTAACTATATAACTATCTATATAGATATCCATTTACCTAGATATCTATCTACCTGTTCATGTATCTTTCTATCTAATACCTATTTATCTATTTATCTAGTATCTATCTAATATCTATCTAACTAACTATCTATCTAACTATCTAGTATCTATCTATCTAATATCTATCTAGCTATATATCAATCTATCTATATCTATGTATACATCTAACTAAAATTCTATCTAACTATTTATCTATTCTAGATATCTACCTATCAATTTATCTATCTACCTAGGCATCCATCTATCTATGTATCTATTTATCTAACTATGTATCTATATATCTTTCAATCTACCTATCTATCTATCTCTCTAACTATCTATACATCTACCTATCTATCTATAGTTATATCTATCTATCCATCTTATATCTATTTATATAGATAAACATATATCTATATCTCTCTCTCTCACTCGCTACACGCCAATGCAATACGCTGCTAGCTGTTGCTGCGGCTTAAAACTGCTGTTGCTACTGCTGCGCTCGAGCGAGCTGCTGCTGCGCTCGAGCGAACTGCTGCCGCAGCGCTACCGCAGCGCCTGCTGCAGCTGCGCTCGAGCGAGCTGCTGCCGCGGCGTTGCTGCGCTCGAGCGAGCTGCTGCCGCGGCACCTGCAGTGCCTGCTGCTGCTGCTGCGCTCGAGTGAGCTGCTGCCGCGGCGCTGCTGCGCTCGAGCGAGCTGCTTCCGCGGCAGCTGCAGCGCCCTATTGGCTGCTGCAGCGGCTGTTCTGCTGCGCTGCTCGCCGCGCTGCACGCTGCAGCGGCCGCCCCGCTGTGCTGCTCTGCTGTGCACCCCGCTGCACAGCCGCCTCGACAACCCCACAAGCACACGCACACACACAAACACAATCACACACACAGACACACACACCTACATACATATATATATATACAACTATATATATACACACACACTCAAACATATATATATACCCTCACACACACTCACTCTCACACCCTCACACATACACTCTCTCACACACTAGCACACACTCTCACAAACACACAACCACACACAAAAACACTCCTACATATATATATAAATATATATACATATATACACACAAACTCAAACTCAAACTCATATACATATATATATATCTAAACACTCACTCACACTCACACACACACTCACCTACACACATACACTAGCACCAACCTACACTCACACACACTCACTAACACACTCACACAAGCACTCACTAACACATATCTATAAATATATATATATATAGGGACACACATACATATAAATATATATATATACATATATACACATAACACAACACACAATGCACAACGCACACAACGCCCACAATGCCCCACCACGCACGCCCAACGACCCCGACATACACAAACACCTATAAATATATAAAATATAGCCCAAGAATTCTAGCACACACTCCCCGATGCTAACCCAATGCGCGCACAAGCCCGAAACTAGGAAACCACGCCGAAATGGCCGTTCGGTCATTTCGACGAACACGTGGTGCGCGGTTCGGAAAACCTCCTGAAACGCACACCAAACGAACTCGGAATCGGCCCAAAATTTACCCATGCGCTCTAGAGGATGCCTAGATCCTAGAAAAAGTTCTCCCACATCGATTCTAGGTCCGTGGCGAAAACGCACACGCACTTAGAATCGGCGACGATAAAAAGCCCCAAATTCGCCCGAAACGCCCGTTTCTCCGCGACACGACTTCCCGTGTCCGAACGGAGACACGCACTCACCCTCTAGACACCCAACAACGTCTACCTAGGTCCGTCTAACCTAGGACATCACCAAAAATTGGGCCAAATTCGGATTCCACCCAAAATTGACACAAAACCTAGTGTTAAAGTCTCTAAACACAACCAAACTAGTTTCAACTTCCTTCCACGGGTAGCCTAAGGGTCTAGAAAGGTTCTAAACTATTAATTATACTATATAAAAATAATTACAAGGGGGAAAATTAGGGTTTACCTCTTGGGAGTTGGAATCCCAAGCCAAAATCTCCAAAATCCTCTAAATCCTCCAAACCAAGCTTCCAAGCTCCCAAATCTAGCTCCAATACCAAATCTAAGCTCTACCCACCTAGGTTGGGGAAGAATGTAGGGTTAGGGTTAACACAAGTAGAAGAAATGGAAGGAGGAAGGAGAAAAAATGGAGAAACTTACTTGTGAAGGAGAAAGGAAGAAGAAGAAGTAGTGGAGAAGAAGGAGAAGAAGAAGAAGAGAATGGGAGAAGGGGGCTGCTGTCCACACGGGTCTGGGAGTGAGGAGGGGGCCGGCCACAACACACATAAGGGTTTACAAGTTCCAAAATACCCAAAATGCCCTCCTAACTCTCAGTTTTGGTTTCGGGTACCAAAAGAACTCAAACTAACTCCAAATCTCTCCCACTAACCTTCTAAAAATATAATAAATATTCTAAAATCCAAAATAAGTCTCACAGGGGTGTGGGCTGGGTCGAACATGGGTCCACTAGGGTCTGATATGGGTCCAAGCTAGCCAAAATCCTAAAACAATCCATATAAAAATAATACAATTATTAATTAATTATAAATACAATTAATTATAAATAATACATAATTAACCAATTTAAAAATTAAAAAAAAAATATCCGACTCTGGAAATGGGGTGGTGACATGTCACGCCCCAGTCCCAAAATACCGTGGGACTAGACACGTGGCAATGGCCAGCAGTATGCACCGATGGACCAACTCAATATAATGGATCCATCAGGGCATACTTAAGCTGTAAAACAAGTCTACGACAATTATTGTACAACTAATCTCATCCACACAAGATATAAAATATGATCCACAGAATAAATAAGGAATGTAAATCATCAGCAAGTCTCACAAAGTACTTCGGGGAACAACCCGATAAATATCTAGTACAATGGTTCATCTGCCCAGAAAATAAAAGACTGAAAGAAATAGATGAAAGCTGAGCATAAACATGGATGCTCAAGAGAAGTCTTCAGCTAAGACCTCGTCCTCGGATGGTGGTACAGCTCCTGGATCAGCTCCTCCAGCTGCGGTCCCGTATACCTCGGGATAACCACGTCTGCAAAATCTGGGGACAAAAATTCGGATCCAGGTCCTCAGGGGACATAGCAAGGTACAAGAAAGCTCATGCCAATAAATAAATAAACAGTGCAGCAAATAAATAACTAAATGAAACAATGGGGTAGATATGTAACCATCTAAGTGAAATGCAAGTGAGAGCAGCACGAATACTCAGGCTGAGACCACTACAAGCTCTGTGTCTGGGAGCCGGTAGCAACAATAACTATGTGTTTACTATGTGTTTACTATGTTTTATATATATATAATCAGCCTGTAGCCTGTGTGTCTCTTCCCACCCAATGTAACCACGTATATCATGTCCATAACGTCTCATGTCCATGTTAAGCGCGATCATAGCTAAATGCAACAAGTCATAATATATATAGAATATAAAACCTATGTCAAGTCCTGTATCCTATACAGAATCACCACGAATATCTCGGGAAAATCCTGTCTCATGAATAGTATCAAGTGTCCTGGGTCATAGGGTACTTGATAAGACAAGTACGAGAATATAAAGTGTCACGAATGTCCATCTCTAGATGACCGTACCCAACACTGCGTACAGTGTTGGCACCCGACTAATGATCGAACGCTAAGTACGTCACACGGTCCTAGGTTGAGCATGCACAGCAATATATATATATAGCAAGAAAAATAGATAACTAAGCTGCAGAGTTTGGCAAGGTACACTTGCCTGATGTTTGAATATCAACTGTCGTCCTGGTATCGGTGGATCCGGTAGGTACTACTCCGAAAGCTGTAATAAATATCACCAACAGTCTCAGAAGATATTAAATAGCTGGAAATGCCTGTCCTTACGTCCAATTTGGACACAGGGGCAAAAAGGTCACTTTCGGGCCAAAGCGGGTTCCACATGTGGGCCACTTTGCTCCGAAAAGCGTGCCGAGGGTAACAGTCTCTAAATAGGACAAACTATGGATCAAATAACTCTAAATGTCAATACGATCCCAACGGTATGTCCAAATTTGGATTCCGATGAGCCGAACATAATTTGGTCCAAAAAGTCAACTGTGGGGCCCGCCAATTGGCAATCTGGTCAACCGTCTCAGAAATGCGTAAAAATTGGGTCACAGGACCAGCGTGTTACCACAAGTCCAGTGGTGCAAGTTTCGTTGCAATATGACAAGCGTGCACAAAATACTCGCGAGTTCCACAAAAGTGGCGACACGGAATGCGTTCGCGGATACGGCCTGATTCCGGCGCGCACACGCGTCCAAATCAGTCCCCACGAATTTTCACCTGTCCCGTTATGCTGCGTGCACCATTCGGTACACTTGGCACACGGCGGGGCGGTCCCGTTCGACGGGGCGCGCTCCGATCTCCAACTTTTAGAAAACCGGAAAAAGTGGGTGCGCGCAGTTTTGTGACGAATACAATTTTGTCCACAGCAACTAATAGCACAAAGTTATTATACAGAAAATAAACTAGGTCATGTAATCTACAGGTATCAAAAAGAATCGTCGAATTTGAATCTCTGTGGTGGGAGATACGAACTCGACAATATGGATGGTCATCCAAGTTTATGCGATTGCAGAATTCTGTCTGCTCGCGTTGACTTGGGCGCTATTTTTCACCTAGGGGCACTCGTTTTCCGAGGTTGACTATAAAACAGATATTGGAGAGGGTTGAGGGAAGATCATACCTATGAAAATGGAACAGCGTTTGGTCGAGCGAGTCAACGGGAAAACACGCCGGAGCGAAGGTGCTTCGAGTGAGAAACTGCAGTCCGCGATGTCGGCGTCGACGGGGTGGTTGGATGGCTTGGGGAGGCTTCTCTGGCTGCGGTGACGGCTCTAGATGGGAAGGAGAAGTCTGGAGTTTTAGGTTAGGGTTTTGGAGAGCTAATATATATATGTATATATATATAATATATTAAGGGAGAGAGGGATGTTGGATCGGATTCACGGCGCTGAAGTAATAGTCACAGGACCTAATTACTATATTGGACGGGTCTGATGGCTTGCAAGTGCGGCTCTAAGTATTTTGCTAAGAAGTTCCTGCTGTAAGGAAGAGTATTGTGTTATCATGTTATTGTTATTATTATATTATTATTATTATTATTATTCTATGCTTATTTAATTATTTCTTTTTTCTTTCCTTTCTTTTATTAAAAACTATATACATATATAATTGTATATATATATATATATATATATATATTCACACATAAAAAAATTTATATAATAGGGTTTTGCACATCGTTAGGCTAGCAACTGCTCAAGGGGTCTCCTACATGGAATAAATTCCAAAAAATTCCTGATGGTCCCACAAGTCATCTAAGTGCCCGAACACCTAACATAAAAATTATTAAAAATCTATTTCTCCTAATTAGACCTAATTACTATAATTTAGTTAATAATTAATAATAAAAGGGTATTTACGATTTTCTAGGAAGGGGTTTTACATTCTACCAAACTTATAAAAATTTCGTCCTCGAAATTAAATTAGGGTAGGGCTCTCTTTGTCAAGTCCCACTTGATTACAGTCTAAGAATTTCTCTCAAGTGAACATTGCGGTCTCTACCCAACTTAGATTTTACCCATCTATCATCCAAGGCTATACATCCAAGAAAGCTATGCCCCAAATTATGTTGTTGAATCCTCAAGGTTTTTAACACCAAACCTATCACCTATGATATTCCCTTAATCATATAAAAAGGGTAGCAATAATGTGACCGGCCTGTGGGGTATATCTAGTACTGTCTATATATCAACTTATACCAAGCACGAGGTTTCGCCTTTCCGAAATAAGAGAAGACGGAGATCAATAAATAATAGTTCAAAGGTGAGATAAACAGAATAGAAGTATCGGGGTCAAGGCGTTTTAAGAATTCAACTGGGAATCGTCAAGCAGTTGTGGATTAAAATCCTATTCTGGTAATCCTCTGTTCGCATGCTCGTATTAGTACAGTTATGTAACCGATACGATATGTCAGACATGTCTAGGACAAGTACATTCGTCTACTAATCACTACATATCTTAATCCACGTAAAGTAGTGTTACGAAGGGCGAATCAAGCGCACTAAGGTTGGCCAGACCTTAATACACTGATTCTGAGATGTATTAGTATACATGTCCACTAATACATATGTCATGAACAAGCTCGATAAAGAATGAGCTTGCAAAACTAGGCTATTAGAATAGCAGCATAAGTCAAGTACAGCAATTTAAGTACGCTAGATGATGATGGAAGGAGGTACAAATTATTCAAGTTCACAAAATAAAAACAAACAAGCAACCATAATAATAACAAAGTCTACCATCTCTACAGTTATCATACAACCTCCTTGTCTAAGTCGCTAGTCGACAAAATAGGGGCAAGGACCTCTAAATTCTATAGTCTGAATAAATACTATCTTCTTATGCAAGTCTAAAGTTGTGTCACCCTAGTTCACTTCATCAATGGGTCAAATAGGGCTAAGTGGTACTATGTTGTAAGGCTTACTACCCAACTTAAAATAATAAACTAATACTGAAATTGTTTTAAGGATACCGTGGAAACTCTTGTTAAGGTCTACGAGAAGGGGTCTTGGTACCTATTAGGGTATCCTCCTCTATTACATAAGTCATGGTCGTCTTAAGCCTTAGTCGTAGTGCTTATAGGACAAGGGTCGATGGTGAGGATAGAAGAGTTACTAGCCGTTAAGGGAAAATGATCTATATTGTATCGAGGTGGGGGTACTATTATGCGATTTAATGCTAAGGGATAATCATCGGGTCACCATCTACAAGATTAACTCAAACTTATCAACTCTAACTACCAGGCACCAATTTTTAAATTCAAGACTACAGCTATAACCCTAGCAAACTATGGGTCCTTAACAAGGAATAAAATTACTTGGCCTACTATCAGAAACGTCAGATGGCACGAGTTGAAAGATGAAGAGAAGAAACGTAATCAGCCGTCGTAAAATAGCGAGCGCTATGGTCGCAGGGAAACAATATAAAAATAAAGATAGAGGGCTCTAGATAGCATTATGGTTCTCTAAGGGGAGTGGGGTGTTGGTTGCTATGTTTGAGGTATGATTAGGAAAATGCTCTATACATTGCTCTTAGCTCTCTAAGGTACGGTCTGCTTATCTCAAGACAAGAACCTATATCCTAATGCTATCTCACTATGCATATTAGGTTCAGTCCTAACTTTCGATCTCGGATTTCTATTGGTTCTTCAAGACTGGGTCAAACACTAGGGTCAAACATTATGGTAAATTTTCTAACTAACTCTAGTAGTGTCTATACTACCCTCAAGTCTTCATAATTCATCAGGGGGTAATGGTATACCGATCCTAGAGATGAGGAATTCTAGAGTTCACTAGATATTCTAGACTTAGTGGAGTGTCAATATTCTAGCTGCACTCTTAATAGGAATGTTACCCTACTAATCATCTAACAACAGGAACTTATATATTCTAAGAGAGGCTATACGCAAGAAATTAATAGGGAAGCACATGAATCAAGCAGGATGCAATTTATCCGAATGGAATGGATTGGAAGGAGGATGAGTCATAGTCAGTGTGGATGAGATCCTATACTTTAATCCTAGTTATTATTGTAGGCTTGCTCGGTCCCTAAGTTGAAACCGAACAATTTAGTCGTAGACCTGCATGGGCCACCACAAAAACCATGTCACGTCCCAGTCCCAAAATACCGTGGGACTAGACACGTGGCAATGGCCAGCAGTACGCACCGATGGACCAACTCAATATAATGGATCCATCAGGGCATACTTAAGCTGTAAAATAAGTCTACGACAATTATGGTACAACTAATCTCATTCACACAAGATATAAAATATGATCCACAGAATAAATAAGGAATATAAATCATCAGCAAGTCTCACAAAGTACTTCGGGGAACAACCCGATAAATATCTAGTACAATGGTTCATCTGCCCAGAAAATAAAAGACTGAAAGAAATAGATGAAAGCTGAGCATAAACATGGATGCTCAAGAGAAGTCTTCAGCTAAGACCTCGTCCTCGGATGGTGGTACAGCTCCTGGATCAGCTCCTCCAGCTGCGGTCCCGTATACCTCGGGATAACCACGTCTGGAAAATTTGGGGACAAAAATCCGGATCCAAGTCCTCAGGGGACATAGCAAGGTACAAGAAAGCTCATGCCAATAAATAAATAAACAGTGCAGCAAATAAATAACTAAATGAAATAATGGGGTAGATATGTAACCATCTAAGTGAAATGCAAGTGAGAGCAGCACGAATACTCAGGCTGAGACCACTACAAGCTCTGTGTCTGGGAGCCGGTAGCAGCAATAACTATGTGTTTACTATGTGTTTACTATATTTTATATATATATAATCAGCCTGTAGCCTGTGTGTCTCTCCCCACCCAATGTAACCACGCATATCTTGTCCATAACGTCTCATGTCCATGTCAAGCGCGATCATAGCTAAATGCAACAAGTCATAATATATATAGAATATAAAATCTATGTCAAGTCCTGTATCCTATACAGAATCACCACGAATATCTCGGGAAAATCCTGTCTCATGAATAGTGTCAAGTGACCTGGGTCATAGGGTACTTGATAAGACAAGTACGAGAATATAAAGTGTCACGAATATCCATCTCTAGATGACCGTACCCAACACTGCGTACAGTGTTGGCACCCGACTAATGATCGGACGCTAAGTACGTCACACGGTCCTAGGTTGAGCATGCACAGCAATATATATATAGCAAGAAAAATAGATAACTAAGCTGCAGAGTTTGGCAAGGTACACTTGCCTGATGTTTGAATATCAACTGTCGTCCTGGTATCGGTGGATCCGGTAGGTACTACTCCGAAAGCTGTAATAAATATCACCAACAGTCTCAGAAGATGTCAAATAGCTGGAAATGCCTGTCCTTACGTCCAATTTGGACACAGGGGCAAAAAGGTCATTTTTGGGCCAAAGCGGGTTCCACATGTGGGCCACTTTGCTCCGAAAAGCGTACCGAGGGTAACAGTCTCTAAATGGGACAAACTATGGGTCAAACAACTCTAAATGTCAATACGATCCCAACGGTATGTCCAAATTTGGATTCCGATGAGCCGAACATAATTTGGTCCAAAAAGTCAACTATGGGGCCCGCCAATTGGCAATCTGGTCAACCGTCTCAGAAATGCGTGAAAATTGGGTCACAGGACCAGCGTGTTACCACGAGTCCAGTGGCGCAAGTTTCGTCACAATCTGACAAGCGTGCACAAAATACTTGCGAGTTCCACAAAAGTGGCGACACGGAATGCGTTCGCGGATACGGCCTGATTCTTGCGCGCACACGCGTCCAAATCAGTCCCCACGAATTTTCACGTGTCCCGTTATGCTGCGTGCACCATTCGGTACAGTTGGCACAGGGCGGTCCCGTTTGGCGGGGCGCGCTCCGATCTCCAACTTTTAGAAAACCGGAAAAAGTGGGTGCGCGCAGTTTTGTGACGAATACAATTTTGTCCACAGCAACTAATAGCACAAAGTTATTATACAAAAAATAAACTAGGTCATGTAATCTATAGGTATCAAAAAGAATCGTCGAATTTGGATCTCTGTGGTGGGAGATACGAACTCGACAATATGGGTGGTCATCCCAAGTTTCTGCGATTGCAGAATTCTGTCTGCTCGCGTTGACTTGGGCGCTATTTTTCACCTAGGGGCACTCGTTTTCCGAGGTTGACTATAAAACAGATATTGGAGAGGGTTGAGGGAAGATCATACCTATGAAAACGGAACAGCGTTTGGTCGAGCGAGTCAACGGGAAAATACGCCGGAGCGAAGGTGCTTCGAGTGGGAAACTGCAGTCCGCGATGTCGGCATCGACGGGGTGGTTGGATGGCTTGGGGAGGCTTCTCTGGCTGCGGTGACGGCTCTAGATGGGAAGGAGAAGTCTGGAGTTTTAGGTTAGGGTTTTGGAGAGCTAATATATATATGTATATATATATAATATATTAAGGGAGAGAGGGATGTTGGATCGGATTCACGGCGCTGAAGTAATAGTCACAGGACCTAATTACTATATTGGACGGGTCTGATGGCTTGCAAGTGCGGCTCTAAGTATTTTGCTAAGAAGTTCCTGCTGTAAGGAAGAGTATTGTGTTATCATGTTATTGTTATTATTATATTATTATTATTATTATTATTATTCTATGCTTATTTAATTATTTCTTTTTTCTTTCCTTTCTTTTATTAAAAACTATATACATATATAATTGTATATATATATATATATATATATTCACACATAAGAAAATTTATATAATAGGGTTTTGCACATCGTTAGGCTAGCAACTGCTCAAGGGGTCTCCTACATGGAATAAATTCCGAAAAATTCCTGATGGTCCCACAAGTCATCTAAGTGCCCGAACACCTAACATAAAAATTATTAAAAATCTATTTCTCCTAATTGGACCTAATTACTACAATTTAGTTAATAATTAATAATAAAAGGGTATTTACGATTTTCTAGGAAGGGGTTTTACATGACATATAGCCCACGTGTTGGAAAGTTGTTCTCAAACTGCATTCACATAGACGGTTAGGCGATTCATTGGATGTTTATTTTTATTACTTTATTGGCATGCTTCTATGTATCTTGTTATGTCCCTCTGAGGACCTGGTCCCTTTGTAGGTGTAGATGTTCATGAGTATTTGCAGGAGCGCAGATTCAGACTTGCTACTTATATTTTGAGGAGATCTTTTTTTCAAGCCTCGTGATTATTAGTTGATGTACTTATATTTTGTTGCTTTTATATTCTAGTTCGGCAGTGGATTTATTTCCATCCGACTGTCATCCTTAGATACTTCATATTGAGATCTAGTTACATAATTATTGGTTATTTATTTCTATTTGATTCTGTGGATGAGATTTAGTTATGCCCTGTGACTTGTGATATATATATATACCACTTATGAATTATTATTCATATTATAGCGTATGTGTGTTATGGTTTCCATATATTGGAGTGACATATACATACGGCTGGCATGCTTACGTGTTCCTAGTCCTACGTATTTTGGGACTGGGCGTGACAAGTATATTATCCAAATGGATGCAAAGATGGATACACATGTTCATCAAAGTAATTAACAACTCCTATTGATGTATGAGTATTTGAGTTATGTGCATGAGTATCCATATCATCGTTTATGAGTATCAATTTTATAATTCATGACTATCCGAAAACTAGTAGACATGTAGACAACTCTAATTTAAAACCCTATTAAATATATGTCGTCATGTGTTCATTGTCTTCCTCAGGATCCTAGTTATTCTACTTTTATAATAAGTATTATCTATGTGAAACAATTTACCACTTAACTTATATTTATCTATCTTGTAACATAAACCAAGTTACGCGATACATATACCAATGTCGTGCCACAACCACCTGAATACGAACTCTTATGTCAAGGATAGGTTTGACACTGCTCTAACCTAAGTTGGATACAAGTTCTAGAAGAACCCAATACCGTGTCGTGTCTCAACTTTGAAGAGTCATCCACGTGTCCGTGTATACTATAATATTGTCATTGGTTATTTTTAATATGGGGGTACACACTAATACTCTATCTGTACTCTCATACCAAGACCCTTGACACTCATATTTCATATATATTTACTACCTCTTTACAACCCCATAAATTATATATATATATCTCCTACAGTCGCTAAATACGTGTTATAATTCCAAACCAACTCTATTTGACCTTTGATGCAATTGGTAAAAGATAAATTAAAGTTAAATCATACTATATTAAGAATTTGTAAAGATATATATATATATATATATATATATAATTAAAATAGGGCTTGTGTGTGTGTTAGTGTGTGTTTGTCAGTGTGTGTATGTCCGTGTGTGTGTCAGTGTATGTGTCCATGTTCGTCTAACTTAAACATGTCTATGTTAGTATATGTGTGTGTCTTTGTGTCATGTATGTATTTATAAAAGTGTATGCATGTGTGTCGTGTCAGGGTCAGTGTTAGTGTTTGTGTTCGTGTCCAACTTAAATAAGACCTTTGAAGTTGTTGCCAAGGCTCCTACAGTAATGCAGTTGCTCAACTGAGCACATCATAGACCTTAGCTCACCCCCGTACAGCATGAATACAAACCGAGCTCTCCACCCTCTAAGTCAGTGCACTACAGGCCTAAAATAAAATCCTAAAATAGGACACAATTGTAGCACCCTCTGCAGCTCTGGAACCAAGCACCAGCACAACTGCAAGCTCTTAAAATCTGTAGGATACTGCCACTTGCAGCTGCAGAGTGCAACAACACATTGCTGCCTCTGCAGGGAAAATACCTACTGCTTCCATCATAAAACACGTACAACTGCTATGTGATCCTTTCTTAAAATCCCTCATACACACTCATGAACACACAACTAAGTGCACACTCTTAAACATAATACACTCTTTCTCTCATACACACAACACTCTAGCACTAACACAATACACACAAACTCTACACACTAACACTAGCATACACAATATCAACATCCTTACATGCCAATTGATACACAACTTCTTGATACCAAATATCACAACCAAAACTAGCATAATACTCTTTTGATTCTTATTTTTGTGTCGTGTCAGTGACATATCATGTCAGTATATGTGTCTATGTCATGTCCCATGTCGTGTCTATGTTTGTATCTGTGTCGTATCCTTTATAAAATATCTTGTCCGTATCTGTGTGTGTGTGTGTGTGTGAGAGAAAGAGAGAGAGAGAGAGAGAGAGAGAGGGTTAGGGTTTACCTAGAGGAAGAGGAGAAGCCCGAGGTCGTTGGTGGGGAGGAGACGCGCGAGGGGAGCAGCCACGCCGAAGGGGTGGAGCCGTGCGAGGGGGGGACTTTGTCGGAGGGGGGGCTTCGTCGGAGGGAGGAGGATGCCCGAGGGGAGGGGACTAAGAGAGATGGGGGCTTTCAAAATTTTTGGTAAGTGTTTGAGAGAATGGGGGAAATGAAATCATGAACCCTATATAAAATAATTTAGCAACGTCTAAAATAGACGTCGCTAAACGTCGCTAATATATTAATATACTGCTACTTGAATACAAAACGTCGCTATAATTAAAATATTAACGACGTTTAGCAGTGCTTTAGCGATATCGTTTTCTATTTTACTAAAATATGTCGCTAGGCGACGCCAAACGTTGCTATTAGCGACTACCTGCGATATTTTATATTAACGTCACTAAATTGGAAAAAATAGTGATATTTTATAATAATATCGCTAAAAGCGTCGCTAACCCCAATTTTTAGTAGTGTCAATTATATGTGTCTTATATAATTGGCATGCACACGAATATACTAAAGGGTGTAATCACATAATCGACTACTACTCCCCCACCCCGACTAATGTTCATTGATCCAATCACCACACGTTACGCAGACAAATATGATATGAGCACACAGAGCACACGAATATAGTGTGAGCACACGGGGCCCATGAATATTAATAACATCTCCTGAGTATCACAAGTTCTAGATCTATTTTACCTGATTCTGACTCGATATTTATACACCATCAAGTACTAAAAACTAACAGGAAGATATACTCGCTTGAGATCCTGAGCAAATGATACGAAATAATGTCCAAACTGGTATCACACAGACCTATATATGAAATATTATGTCTTTTGGTGTAATAAAGGGATAAACATGTTTAAATAAGTTTAAATATGGTTTCTAGGTCAAAACTAGGTCATTCTAGTCAAAACTAGGTTTAACTAGATGTTTACCTTAATTTTAGGTCTATACCTAGTTTCTAGGTTAATTTCAAGTCTAACTAGTTGATACTAGGTCTTGGTTAGGTTTCTAGGTCCATGACTTAGGTATATAGTTATACTAGCTATTTAGGATACCAAGATATACCATATACATATTCTAGACATCTATCATATACTATAGCTATGTAAATATACCTCAGTACCTTAATTATACTATATAGTATCTAATATTACCTTAGTTTAATACCTTGGCCATCATCTCACTAGCTCATTAACTTATTTACACTAGCACTTAATAACCTAAACTTAACTCTACTACATACCTTCACCCAATATCCATATACCAAAAATACCTTGGCCCAAATCCAATGCCTACTGCTACACATCTGACCCAATCCATTTTCTTTTTCTGATACCTCTACTAAGCACCTGTGATACTTGATAGGCAGTTCACTTCTACACATGCTAGCTTTACACAATTAAAACCTTCAGTTAACTGGTTAGTATCAAATTTACTTTGAGGTCACCATAACCATGAATACACACATATGTCTGCTACTCACTACTCAAGCCCGATACCACAATCTCAAGCATACCCACAACAAACACTTCACGTACACTAACTTGTACTACCCAATTACCTATACAATTATTCTACTACCTCCCACTAACCTACTCATATACACTGACATCAATGATACTTAACATGAGGTCTGATACTACCTGATATACTAAAATCTGTGGGATATAACTGTGTATCTCCACTGACAATTGGTACTTATCCACCTAGCTGATATATACTCTACACTAGCACCTATATTCTCACTCACTACTGATACTCCATACCTACTGTCACGACCCGCACCCGGATATTAGGGCAGGAGTATATGGGTACGCTCAGCCTACGCCATAACATCGAAGGTAGAACGCTGTCTGGGTCAATTCTAACTAACTAAATCACTCAATAATATAAATATGGTACCTGTTAATCATCTCAACTCCAAAGGGAGGAACAATATGGTATTTCACAAATGTAACTAAACTTAATCATAATAAAAACTAAGCACGAATGGAATAACGAAGAAAAGAATCAAGATACAATCCACAAGTCTAAAATAATATACATGCCATGAATCTCAATAACAGTCTAATCGAAGTCCATCAAAATAAACTAAACCTCCTCAGGCTCTACAACTGTCCTCCTGGTCTACAGGAGTATCCTCTAAAGGTACACCGTCCTGCGGCCCGTAGAATATAGGACACTGATCTATGAGCCAATCATCTAGAAAAATATATTCAGTCAGGATTGGAGCGAAGTGCATACCGCTGAAAGCAGTTTTAAATACATAATCGAGCATATAAAACAGATAATAGAAACGAATACAAGATATCAAAACATATGAATGGAATGAACTAGGGTAAACATCTAATGTACGAGAATGAAGAACAATCAATATGAATATCAACAATAATGGAAATAACTGAAATCTAACTAATGTGCCTCAGAATACAATTTTATTATATGATCGATTTAGGTTGAACACGAATACAATAAGGTAACTCGATTACAAGTGTGGTATATAATCGACATGTACACGAATATACTGGGGCTTTGATCACATAATCAACTCGTACTTTTCCATCCCCAACTAATACCAATGGATCCAATTACGACACGTTACGAACACGAATATGGGCACACTGAACATGAGCAATGTGTATACACGAATAAGTACACGGAACACGAGCAGTGTATAAATATGAGATATAAATAATCAATACCCAATACACACGATAAAATACATATGTAGGAGTACCCGCTGAACACGATAGGGGATAACATCTTCTGACAGGATCCATGTAGTACCAGTCTGTGAAACCACTGTGTCGGAATCAAATATACAGTTCTAGAACATTAGATATACACACTATTATGAAATAAAAACTAACAGAGAAATATATTCGTCTGAGGTCCTGAGCAAGGTGTGTCTCTCGATGCCCAAGCTAGTGTCACACAGACCTATATATGATATATTGCATCAATACAAGGTTCTGGAATGAAAATAAGTTAAACTAGTTCAATTCTAGGTTATGAAGCCATTTCTATGTCAAAATAGTTAAACTATGTCAACTCTAGGTCAAACCAATCAAACTAACTATTTCTAGGTTGTATGAGTCTAACTCTTGGAAATTAGGTCCACATACTATAAAACTAGACCACACTAGCTAAGCTAAGATACTAGGATACAAACCAAGCACCGCATCATAGGATACGCAAGTTTTAGATATAAAAATACTAATTTATATATATATATATATATATATATATATATATATATATATATATATATACAAGACATACATATAGTATCTAAGCTAACTAATGCAAACTGGATACCTTGGCTTTGAACCAATGCATATATCACCACCTACACACCCATCTTGATACTCAAATCTAAAACCTTGAGTATCGACCAATACCTTAACATTACCTTGGTATCCCAAGGTAATTCAAATCATAATATATAGCTAACTACTAAAACTAAACTATAACTATTATACCAATACTTATATACATATACTACATATACTAACTTACCAACAATACATATCCATACATAGATACAATACTACATACCTACATATATCTACTAATCTAACAAGTATATAGATATCTAACTGTTAGCCAATAATGTATCTATATACATAACTACTTAACAAAGTAATTTACTACTAACTATTAATAGCTACTAGCTAACCTCTAAAAACTAATTAAACTACTATAAACTACTAAACCATACCTTAAAACTAATTAAACCACTTACCCCACTAGCTGACCCTCTACCTTAACTAGCTGAACCATACCTTGCTGAATGCTATAAGCTGCTAATGCATTGGCTGCTGTACAAGCTTCAAGTGCTTGCCTTGGCTCGAATTGCTGCTAGTGATGCAGCTTGCTATTGATGTTTGCTGTGAGAAGTTGCTGAAAATGCTACTGCTCTTCTACTACAGTGCAACTGCTACTGCATTTGCTCTGCTCTGCTGAACCTGCTGTATGCCTCTTCTTGCTGAAATGCTACAACAATTTGCCTTGCTGCAGTGGCTCCTGCAGTTACTATGCAGTGGCTGCACCTGCTGCTGTTCTTCAGAGAAGGTTGCTGTTGAAGCTACTTGCTGGATGTGCTACACACTCTGTTGCAGTTGGTGCACACTGCTGCACACTGCACTGTTGCTCAGTTGCTCCCTGTTCTTGCTGTGCTAAGATAACCCACTATGCATATTGCTGTGATGCATATTGAAGTCCACTGTCCCGATTCCCTCACTACTGAACACACACTCACACACCACTCACAAATACTATGCACACACACATACATATATATACTTACCTATATAGATATCAACATATATGTATACACTCACATCTATACATATATAGATATACCCTCTCTCTCACACACACACACACACACACACACACACACACACACACAAACACACACACATACACACACACACACACACATATATATATATATATATATATATATATATATAAACATATACACTTTTATATAGATATATCTACATGTACCTATATAACAC